>VWZP01006537.1:0-125987 GCA_013396995.1 Dicaeum eximium | reverse complement strand
ACAGCACCTGCAGGACAGCGCGGGCACTCCGGGCCGGGAAGGGGATTAAGGTAACAAGCGGATTTACCTGGGTCCGGAGAATTTTTGGCCCCGAGTCCCTGAATCCGCGCCCTCAAAATAGAGAGCAAGTCAAGCAGCTCCTTCGGCAAAAGCCAGCCGGCAGGCGCGCCCGCACCGCACACACACGCACACCGCACAGGGACACGCACAGCCCGCACACAGCCTCCGCACACGCCACACGGACAAATGAAAAGCACATCGCACATCGCATATCTCACATCGCACATCACACACATGCACAGTCTGGCTCTCGGAGCAGCGGTGCTGCAAATCCGGGATCTGGCATCAGCATCGATCCCCCGCTCCCGCTGGAGCAGCCCCCTTCCCAAACTGCCGTGCCGAGCTCTGCCCAGCACTTTGGTGTTCTACACGTTCAGGGAAGTTCAACACCTTGCACCAAACCGGGCTGTCAGGCAGCGGCAGTCCCGAGCCTGAATCCCAGCACCCCCGAGTCCTGAGCAGCCAGATTTAACCACATCTCACACCATCATTCCCACTGGCTGGACTAGTCCCACTGCCCCATTGAAAGGTTGTGGTGTAGCGTTTGGCTGCCTTTAAAAAGAGCAAGATGTTGGATCTGGGTTATTGTGACTTTGCTTAAACTCCATGCCCTGGCCACAGATGTGTGTGATGGGAAAGGATGGCTGCTCTTGATCTCTATCTAAAGGTAAAACTTTGGGTTCACACTCGGGGGAGGGGACAAAAAGGCACTCTACAGGGAATTTTTTAAAGTGCTAGCAGGGCAGGGTGCATTATTGCCAGATTCTTATAGGGTACTATATGCACTTTACTTAGTCTCTAAAATGTAAAGGTTTGCTGCCAGAGGAGTTCTGGAATTGGCAAAAGTGGTACTGTCATCTCGTGGTAATCTTTAGCCATTATGTATCAGAGCCCACATTTCAGGAGCAGCAGAAATATACTGTCTATTTTTATCTCTCTTCTTGAGGCTGGAAAAGGTAGCATCCTGCAGCAGCCAGCACAGATGCCTTTGCAGTGCCCCTGGACAGGAATAGTGCTGAAGTTTGCTTTTGGGATTGAAGCAGTTGCAGTTTCCCTATCTAAAATTTGAAGAGGTTGTGACAAGAGCAGGAGCATCCCACATTGGAGCACGCTTTTGGTGTGGTGCTGTGTGAATTTCAACAAGACTGGGATTCTGAAATGCACTCAGAGCTGCTTCATTCTGACTCTCTTTATTCAGCTGAATTCAGGAGCAAAAATTGCTAAGATCAGGAAAGGTTTGTGTGGCAGATCTGCTGTTTTACAACACTAATAGACCAGCAGCCAGATTATTATTCTGTGAGATTTTTTGCTTATTTTCTGCTCTAAACATGAGGATACAGTGTTTGGGGAGCAAAATTGGACTACTTACAGGCTGTAGCAAATCCTGTTTTCAGCTCTTTTTAACATAGTCTGGGGGCATGAGCATAGAAAGAGAAGGTAAAAGGAGACCCAGGTTGATTTTTTTTTGTTTTATTATTTTCAGAAGGGAGGATATTCACACACACCTGGCCCACAGGGGCACAGAGAGGCTCCTGTAACCTCCCTTCATCACACCTCACCTGAGCAGCCCAGCACAGCACTGCCAGCTCGCACAGGGCTCGCTCCAACACACAGCAAGAATGAAGGCACAAGAAAGTCCAGAGGGTACATTTGTTTTATGCCCATGAGTTTCAGTCAGGTGCAGCTTTCTGGTGAGCAAGGACCATGTCCTGGAATTGGCTTATGGGGCAACATACACTGTTCCACTGGCTTGTGTTTACTGATGGGTAGGAAATGTGTTTGTGGCACTGCTGAGGCTGCCTTGGAAGGGAGAGCGTACGCATGGCATGCCTCAGCAGCAATTACCAGATTCATGTGGGATGGAAGGAACAGCATGTTAGGGGATTGCAACAGTAATAAGACACAGAGATGATACTGATTCTATTACACTGCAAATGCATGCATATAATAACCATGGTTGTAGGAGGAGGAACAAGGATTAAAAAAAAAATAATAGAATAGCTTCAGCTTTTTATTTAGGAACAAAGTCCTGATTTCTCAGCATGCCTGAAGTGTTTTATAATCCCTTCAATTAAAAATAGAGGAGTATAAAAGAACAGCTTTTTTTTCCTCCACCTGTTTTACTGCCTTTTTTTATTTTATATGTTGAATGCAGGAACATTTCCAGTCTATGACTATCTGGAACCCTCTGGGGATGAAAGGCCAGGAGGCAGGTTGGAACAGCAGCCCATGAGGGCTTGGTGAAACTCAAGGTTATGCCTGATTTGTAAGCATTGTGGAGGTCCCAAATATTTACCTGTGTTTCTTTATGCTCCTTTTTGTGCAAAGTCATGAAGACTGAATACAGATGCATAGATTATAAGACTTAATAGAACCATTGTGGCTTTTGAATCTTGCATAACCCAAGCCATCAGCTAAATTAGAATTAATTCCTGTTCAAACTAGATCATACTTCATAGGAAAAAGAAAGAAAAGAAACAAAACCAAATAACATAGCCAGGCATATTTTAGCAATTGCCTATGGTGAAAATCTGCCATCGTGTTCGGTAAATTGTTCCAATAGGTTTCATCCCCCACAGGTAAAAGATTGGGCTTTCTCTACAACTCTGCATCTAACTGTCTTCAGCTTGAAATGTTTATCCTTGTAATATCCTTGTCTGATGGATTAAGAGCCCTTAATTATCCCCTACCTGTTTCCCATGGGGACACTCCCAGGCAGCTGCAGAGCAGGTATGAACTGAATCCTTGCCTGGTGCCAGCCTTAACCTGCTTCAAGCAGTCTGTTAGTCCTGTGCTCTTCCATACAGCAGGGCAGCTCTTGGCTCCTGCACAGTCCTGAAGCCACCACTTTATCTGTCTGCTGGCAGGGGAAAAAAAAAGCCAGACCACAGCATGAAGCATAAGCACATAAAATTTGGCACAGATCATTACCCTTCCTGCCTAGTGCACACCATGCTGTTGTCCTTCTGGGAGAGTAAATATCAAGGAACAGAAAAAGTCTGGAAAAATGTGGAGATAATTTTCTTTCTTCACATTGTATCTGCAGGTGGATGCTAACCTTACTTATACATATTTAACTATCAGTTTTTCTGGGTTTGCTTCTCTGTATGTAAGTGAAGGAACAAACATATCCACCAATGCTTATGGAATAAAGAAATGAATACAGCAAGAATCAAAGCAAAAACTCAGTGAATTGGATGGAGGGCAAGAAGTAAGTTTTACTGATCATTAGAATCTATTAAGGTAGCCTGGGTGCTGCTGGCAAGTAAAGAAGTGTTTATTAATATAGTGTAAATAGAAGCCAATATTGATTTCTGTGAACATACATGATGGCTGATGCAGAAAAACCATGGGAATTTGTAAATGTAGGAATTTGCTGATCTCATATGTTCCTTATCCTGTAATCCTGAACTGCAAATGAGATGCCTACTCCATGTAAGCTTTTAGGGTTCTGAGATAATCATCACTGCTCTCCAACAAGTATCTCGTATTCTTGCTTTCTCTGGGCATATGTGTGTCTCTTCGTAGCTGGAGATATTCTACTTCCATAACTTTTTGGAGTCTTTACTGTAAGGTGGATTTTTGAGCCTCACTTAAAAGGAATTCTTAAGGAAATAAACAGTTTCCAGTTTTAGCAGTGAACAGTATGCAAAATAATTGTTACTTGAAACCCACTTTTTTTTTTTTTTGTCATCCAGCAGCACTGGGAAGCGCTGTAAAGGACAGGATGAAAGAGGAGTCTCTGGCTTCCCCTTTCTTTGGGCAAGGAATGAGCAGGAGATGGTGAAGGAGGGTGGGTATGAGAGGCAGGGAGGAAGGAGAGGCAGACTGTGCCCTGTATCCACCCCTGCTCCCCTGAGCCCATGGAGCCACACAAGCCAAGAGAGGCAGAGGAGGGAGACCTGTGGGATGAAGCCTGGGTGGAAGGAGAGCTGCTGGGTGAGCCAGTTTGGGGGCAGAGGGCACTCCAGACTGGGTGGTGTCTACTCAGTTGCCTTTTGCTGGCAATCAGTGGTTGCCTGTGCCATCAGCTGTAAGGAATTTGCTTTCCAGATGTTTTTTTTAGCTCCATTTCTCCCAACCATGCAAACATATGGAGAGCTGGCCTACTTCAGAATGCTGACCCTTCATGACTACCTATTGTATAAATGAAAGGATTTCATGAACTATGACTTAAAACCAGTGTGCTTTCTAACTCTCCTCTCAGTTTTTGCTTCCTGCAAGCGCTCAGACCCTGGCCAAGGTTATGTATTTATGAGATCCATTATCTAACTGCAACATGATTATTTTGCAAGGAGACTTCATCATGAGTTGTTTCAATATATCTGGGGTAATCTGTTTTATAACAGCACAGTGTGATTCTACCCTGGTGGTACAAACTGCAGCAGCAGAACTACCAGTTTCTGATTTTTTGTATCATTAATCCTGGCTGTCTTAAGAAGAGAATTTAGTGTGCTATAACAGCAGTAATATTTGTTTTAGCAGGAAATGTGATAGAGAAGCTGTCTTTCAGAAAGCATCCCTGGTAACCTGTGCTTTGGGGATACTGACAGACTCACCACTGATCATTAGTTTAGATTTAGCCCAGTTTGTTTTCTTTCTTGCCTAGAAAAACAAATATCCACTCCCCTACTACGCTCACACCTTTTATCATAGGACCCAGCAAAGCACTGTGAGACAATTAATATTTATGGATGTCTTCATCTTATTCAGGAAAGTAGTATGTCTGATCCAAAGCCCTTTGGTGTCAGTGGAAGGACTCTGACTGATTTCAGTGGGATTTGGATCAGATCTTTGAACAAATGCTTAACTTCAAAGCCGGCACATAGGTTTTATTGAGTGGTTTAAATATTTTTGGAAGTGCTTTGTTTCATCATGTCAATGGGTCTTTACCTCTGATAGGAACAACAAGATGAATCTTCCTGATGATAGATATTCTGTGCTGGCATTGCTGAGCAACAAGAACAGAAAAAAAACAAAACAAAACAAAACAAACAAACAAAAAAAAAAAAAAACAGAGAGAAGTGTGGGGGTTTATTTTCTCATCCTTAAAACAACAATGGATATATTATTTATTGTGTTTCAATGTGTGTCTACAGTAATTTCTACCACTACCATTTGCAAGTACAATTTTTCAGCTTTCCTCAGAGTCATAATCTATGTGTTACATACTGTGAATGTTTTTAACTGGAAATGTCCCATCATGCAAGCACAAGTGCACAGAAGTGGTTTTAGTGATTTGGAGAGTCTTGTTTAAATTATTGTGTCTTCTTGCCTTATTTCAGTGGACAGGGGGCTCATATTTGCATAATGCAGTTGATGTATGGGCATGATGAATGTCCACTGTTGAAAGTCTGGTGAGCTGATGTGAGAAGTTCTTTCCCTTTAGCTTTTAGTAGTAAAAGGAACATAATGAAATCTCCCCAAATCTTCATTTTTATGGCAGTGAAGTTGAAAGAATGCAAATTCCACTGTGCTAATGACATATCTAGAAATATGTGAGGAGCAGGAGCAATGGGTGAAATTCAGTCCTGGGCAGAGGGCCAGCCTCGAGTGATTCATAATGAACGCCCCCAATTAAGACCTCAAAACAGGGCTTAAGTGAGACTTCAGTGCCCTATGCCTTGAGCTGGCTTTCTGCAATAGTGGGAGAAAGTTCCTCCAAATGAATTATTCATCATAAATAATGCATTCGATTAGTTTAGCCTATTTTTCTTGATTCCTTGAATTTGTTTAATTGAAATTACTCACCAAATAATTTCTATGAATAATCATGGCCTGAGGATTATTTTTGAGCAGTTCATGGTGAGCATTTCATATTCCACATTCAGAATGAGAGCTGTGTCATTGAGTTGTCATTATGCACAGAGGTCACATAGTTCTGGTTTCGCTTCAGAAAAAAAATGAGATGAGTAGAAAAGAAACGGCATTTTTTCAGACTCCATGTGTTCCCAAAAGTTCCTTCCGTTAAGTTCATTCCATGAGATGTTTGTGAATAGTTGCCCACTGAAGAAAGAATTGGGTAATCACTGGCTTTTGTTTTTCACCTGGCTTTAAGAGGAATGTAATTCTGCATGTGCTCAGCACGTGTGCATGTCTGGCTGTCAGTCAAAGGCCCCTCCCTTCACAAAAGGAACCAAATCTGCTGAAAGGTGCTGCTCTGAGCGATTTTAGTTTCCCACTTCTTCAGTGGATTAGTGACTGAGATTGCCCCAGGCGGGTGGGAGATTTCAGCCTGGCCTGGCTGAGCCGGGTCTGGCTGAGCTGGAGCTCATTTCCCCCGGCAGCCCTGCAGTGCTGGGCTGGGCACGGGCACCCACGGGCTGTGGATAATTCACCAGTGGTTTGGCTGCTGCTGAGCAGTGTCCCACAGCCTCGGGGCTGTCCCCACAACATTCCCCCCTCCCCGCTGGGCTGGGCAGGAGAAGGGTCCTGGGGGGAGCACAGAGCCAGGGCAGCTGGCCCCAACTGGCCAAAGGGATATTCCAGACCAAGTGATGCCTGGTCAGCACTAAAAGCTAAGAGGAGGAGGAGATTACATTTGTTACAAGGATGTTTGTTATCTGGAGCAACTACTAATGAAGACCTACATCTCAGGAAGTGGCTGGACAGCACCTGCTGAGAATAAATCTTGTTTTCCTTGGCTTCCATGTGCAGCCTGTCACTTTGCTTTATTAAACCTCCTTTAACTTGACCGACAAGTTTTTCCAATGATAAAAAATTTTAATTCTCTGAAAATTAAATACTCTAAATTAAATTAAATTAAATTAATTCTCAATTATTTGATTAATTGAAAATTAAATACTCAATTTTTGAGTAAAGAAAATAATTCTCTGCTTTTCTGCAGTCTTTTCCACATCACTCTAGCCAGAAACTTCACTGTCCCTGAACAGTAATCATTTACCTGAAAAATACCCTATAATATTTGTCTTGTGGAGGCTGGTTGTACACATGCTGACTTTGAAGCATGATGTATAACTGCAAGTGGCATGAAAAGAAATTGATGAGACAATTAGAACTTGTGAGAATGGTGTCTGCATTAATTTGTTGGGGAGAATGACTTATAAAGTATTTCAAACTCCACAGAAACCTTAAAATTTATTTGGCATCTGAAGTAGCTCCTTGAGTTGTTATTGCACAAAGCACAATATAAACAAACATAAAATCCTGACCTGGACTTCAGCCACAGACAAATCTCCCTTTGGCTTCATGGGGCCAGGATTCCAGCTGGCTTCTACCCTGGGGAGTAACACACAAACACACAAATCTTGAGCATCTAGTACAACATTTTCTGGTGAGACGTAGGTGCTTGGGTAGAAAATAGGTATACTCAGAATATCCTCTGCTACTCACAGCAGTCAAACTCTGATGGTGCTTAAAACTGCTTGATGTCAAAAGTTTTTAACATTGCTGTTTACCTGGCCTTGGAGTTGCTTTCCTGGCTGTCCTCAGAACCATCTCTGGCTTGATAGACTCATTCCAAAGCAAATCAGAAATATGCCAAACGTGCACATTAACTGAAGGGACAATAGGAAGGGAAGGAGTTAGTTAGGATAATGCCTCTGCTTTATTGCAGTCAGTGGGGTCTGGATGCTGAAGATATTTATGTAGTCATCTGCTTTCCAGCCCAAATGCCAGGGGATGGTGGGGGATACCTGTGTCTGTGGAATAGTCAGTGGGTGAGTGTGTGCCCAGCTGCTGCACAGCACAGACCTCGTTCTTTGCGTGGTGCCTTTCCAGCCCATGAGATTCCGTGTGAAGGGGAACAGCTTTGGCCTCTCTATGAAGTGTGTGTATGCATTCCTTAGCTCTTGTGGCATTTCTTTCTATTCCAAAGCATATATTTTTGAACAACTGCCCATCCTTTATATGGCCTCTTTTTTATCATCTATTAGTCTTTTTCCTGTAAAGCAATAAAATTCTTTGCACAGCAGGAGATTTTTATGTCCACTGTGTACCTGTGCAGCAAGTAAAGATGGGAGGAGAAGAGCATAGCTCAGTTAGCCTTGGTCATCAGCTGTGACTTGGAATCTGGAAAATCCATTTGCAATCATATTTGCTCAAAGTGTTTTTGCTTTTCAACCACTACACCAGTTAGCATTTGAGCTTTCTGATTAGAAATATTGTTGCTTTTGCACACAGAAGTGTTTGGCTTTATTGTTTCTAGCTGGTGTTACTGATGCACTTAGAATTCTACAGAGCTGAGGTCCCTCCTTTTCATTTATTTACTTATGACTTTTCCAGTGGTGCAGGTCATCTCAAGTATAATCACTTCAATACCTTCTTTTTTAGAGACGTGTCCTTCAGAAACCTCTCTCGCCTTATGACAGCTACCTTTGTCTTTTGACAATTTTTTTGTACCAATACCAATATCTTAAATATCTTTTCTTTTAGCAGAATACTTAAACATCAACAGTTAACAGGTGTCATTCAGCAAATCACAACTTACATGGTACCTGTAGCAGAATTGGGCTCATAGCAGATGCATGGCACCTACGAGTCACCCCAAAAAGATTTCTAATTGTTATTTTTTATCTTCTCTGCTGTTAAAATTTGAATTCAGTATTAGTATTTTGAGGCTGCAGGAACATCTGATAACATGAGCCATGAACCAGCCCTCATCGCTGTATTGTTAGCTGTTTTGCTTATCTCTTTCTTTCTCCTGAGCGCAAGTATAACTGTGGGGAGGGGGTCATATCATTTTTGTTCCATACCTTAAGAGCTTTTGTAACATGAAGGCTTACATCTAGAATTATAATTGTGTGGGATGCTCTATGCACAAGCAGTATGACAGCACTTGCCAGGTAGCTTACAATGGTGTAGTGAGAATTTTGCTATTTTTTAAACAGAATGTGGACATAAAAGATGCACCTATCTCTGAAAGATAGGTACAATTAGATTGACAATTTGTGTATCAGGCTTCTTGTTGGTGTCATTTAAAATTGCTGAAACTCAGCGTTGCCACTCCCTCCCTTCTTCCATTCCCTGAAATGAGGCTTATACTGGAAATGCTGACAAGACCCTTATCATTTGAGATGGCACCATGCACAGCTTTAAATACTGGTTATAAATGTTAATGCGTTATCTGAATGATATTTTTTCCACATGTAGGCAGCTCAGGATAGAGTCTCAGTAATAAATTTAACGAGTTCAGGGGGAAGATGCAGTATGCTTATGTGAGTATTATAATGATTGGCATTTTTGCAAACAGCATACGATAAGTGGTGCAATTTTATTTTCAAAGTTTAATCAATAGAGAGCTCTTTGATATTGCCATGTACTTTGCAAATAGATGCTTCCTTGGGATGACAGCAAAACAACTTCTGTTTCATGGTGTGTTTACACTTAGGTTTAATCAATCTGCTTTAGTGATTGTCATAAATTTTGATATTCCAAAAATTAAATAGGGGCTATAAAATAATTATGCTTCATGGTGTTATCTTCTTGCTGCTAGCCTGGGTCATCTGGCTTCACAAATGTTGGAAAGGGCTCAAAGTCCATCAGTGTGCCAGTTACAAGAGCATGGGCTGTGTACCAGTTTATTCTCATTTATTGTAAACCCACACCAGCCCTTGTAGAGGAAATTGAGGTGGATCTTCAAGAGCTTAAGAAGGACTTTATGAATGTCTTGTGCTAGCTTTTGGGAATGAATTTCCTGTCAGATAAGAGGAGGCAGAAATGATCCCCACATTACACTGCAGCCTCCCCTGTAGCTTTGATCCACATGGGTCACAGAGGTGGCTGAAGCTCCTTCTGTGTGAGCACAGTAGTCCAAACCCCCCAGAGTGGCTCCTTCAGTGAGCCCCAGCACCTGCACTGGAGCTCTTCAGGGAAGGTGAGAGGAACAGAGCATCTCTGGCCTTTCTATGGGACACTTCAAACCAGCACAGAGGACTCTGGGGGATTCCCACTGCTCTGGGTGAGCTTTGTTCTTGCTGAGCAGAGCCCGATGGGCTGTGTCTCTTTAGTTCTTGGAAGCAGCAGCAGCACTGGGAAGCTGCAGTTGGAAGATCATTTCACAAGCATTTGAAGGCTGACCATGTCCCCACAGAGCTGTGGTGCCAGCCCAGCTTGTCCTCCCCATTGCAGCAAGTATTCATGGTGGCCCCACAGGACAGTCCCAGGGAAGCCTGCCTGGAGCAGTGTTAATGATTTATTGCATGTGGCAGCAGAAGGACACACACCATGAACTCGGAGATAACCTTTGGCAGGGAATTCTCTCTGTCACTCTCATCCTCTCCGATAAAAATACAGTAACTGGTAGGCACTGGGGAAATGAGGAAGCTGGAGCCTTCCAGGTGATTTAACCTGAATGCAGCAGAGTGCCAGGAGCACTGAGGCAGAACCTCCAGAGATGGCAGTGGGAGATCTGTGCCAGGCACCAGTGCAGGGAACGACCCAGTCGGATCCCGGTCTCAGCACGGAAATTCCTCCAGAGCCATGAGGGGTTTTGGCAGGCTGACAACGGCCTAAGATCAGGGTGTATGTGTGCTCTGCATACCTGATGAGTTGTTGTAGATGCCTGTGAAAAAAAATTGGTCTTCGGATATTTATTTTTAACACTTTTTACTTGCAGCAAGAAGACACTGTTTCAGCATCAAAAAACAACAGCTTCAGGTGGAGTTCTACTTGTGCTCATACAAAGATTCAAGAGAATGTCCTAGAGAGAGCAAAGTAGTTTTACTCTTTTTTATATAATTTTGTTTTGTGATAAATGTATGTGTGTGAGTTCTGTATGTGCAAATACCTGCATGTAAGTATGTACATCTTTTTGTTTAAATAACAGGTGTTTTGCTTTGCTGTCCCCTAACCAACATCAATTGCTGTGTGCCTTTGTAAATATGCTGTAATGGCTGATTCTTTTGCATTCTTTGTGCTATCTTTGCTTATGCTGAATAGCAGCTGACACTTTAATTGGGATGGCTGAGCTCAGTGCCTTTGCCTTTGGAATTGGGCACTTTTCAGTGCAAAGAGAGGGTACCACAGACTGACTCTTCTGCCTTTATCCTCAATCCAAACTCCATTAAATCAGACCTATAGTTTGTGGTGATGGACATTCTCCCTTGCATCGAAATGCATGGGAAAGGCTGGAGACTCAGTTTTTAAAGTTAATTAGGTCCTGAAGAAAATTAACTGGATTTGTTTTCTTTATTTTTTTTCTCCTATTTTTAAGAAACTTTTTAATTACCTTCATTTTGTTAGTATATTCAGATACACTTTTCCCTTTATAGAAAAAATTTTATGTACTTTTGAGTTTATTAAAAGACATTTTTATGGATTCTAATTCTCATTTTAAATGAAAATGAGCATAGTGCTTGACACTGTGTTAAAATTTAGGCATCAGATATTTCTATATATAAATGTGAGTTGTAGAGTTAATCTTTATTTTTGTTTAACTGACTGCTAACATTATTCACCACTTAAGCACTAAATATGAATTTGGTTTTCAGTTGGCTACATTGTGTTTGGAAAATAAAGTACCAATGACCATTCAAAAACTCCTTGGTGGTGTAGCAGTTTCCGAAACCAATTTTTTTTTTATTTTCAGGTTCCCATTATGAATCTGCTGTGAACCCTATTGCTGATTCAGAAAGGTAAATACTCTCCTTTTCAGCTCCCTTTGCAAGGTCTCTTTTGGCTGCGTGAAAACATTTTCTGTATCAGTATGATGACAATGGTTTAGTGACCTGCCTGTGGGACAGCAAAAAAATCCTCTCTATGCCCCTAAGAGGGTTCCCAAAGCCTGCCTAACACTGCCAGCAGAGACAGTCTCCTTGTGGAATTCAATGCAAGGTTTGAGGCAGGAGAAAACTGTTGGCTGGAGTCAGTCTCATAACTTTTTTCTTTTTGTTACTGAAAATAGAGCTATTTATCATGCTTACCCTTCAATGTCAATATACATGAAGAATGGAATGTGTTGTAGGAGGGAGGAGGGAGATATCATCTTGTTCCTTTTACTCAATTTTAGATGAATTGATTTTGCAGGGGAGTAAATTTGTATTTGTAGTCCTCCTCCCCATTCCAGGTTTTCTTGTGTTGTGTTCACTTCCAGCCCTTTCTCCCACATCTCTTCAGAAAATAACTGTGTTCTCAGTTATTTTCAGTAAAAAATTCAGTTCTCTTAACTCCTAGCAATAATCCAGGCAGAAGGGGGTTTGAGCAAGTTCAAGAAAGGCCCTGTAATGTCAGCATAATAACATGGCTCTTCTCATTCTAATGACATTCCCTGCTCCTCGTTAGATTAAAGAAGTTTTCTGTGACTTTTTTCCTGTTGCTGTACAACACACTCAGTGAAGAAATGGCAATGTTCTCCATGGATTGCAGGATTTTCTTCTTGATTCTTTTCTTCTGTTTTTATGATCTCTTTCTTCTCATCTTAGCTCTGGCTCTTGGTTTTATATCTGTTGTACTGAATATAAATGCTTGGAAAGAGCAAGAATGAACAGAGACTGACAAGGTAGACTTCTGATCAATCATGTCACACCAAAAAATATTAATAAAAAATAGTAGTCAGACTGGAAGGGGCACTGAGGAGGGAATGCTGAAGTGGGGTAAACTCCAGTTTTAGAAAGTGGTTTGGAGATCCCACTCTTCTGTCATGACTGATACCCACAAACTCTCCTGCTACAGACTCTCAAAGCCACAGTGTGGTGATTCCCAATGGGGCAAAGGCAAGCAAGCAGAAGCTACTGTAAAAACACAGGTCCTGGCATTTTGATTGATGTTTCACTGCTCTATTTACATGATCACCCTCTGGGTTCAGTGCTAATGACCCACTGGAGGTGCTGAATGAATGAAGCCATACAGTCAGGCAAGCTCAGCTTCAGAAATTATTGGGAACATCACTAGATCTTGGAGTATTACTTGTCCATCCCAGCTGTGTTTCACTCTTATGAAATACACTGAGGCATTTCACACCTGCTGTCACCTAAGAGTTCTTCAACATAGCCTCATTTGATGCTGCCCCAGGCATCCAAGAACATCTGGAGAGTCACAGATTTCAGCCAGCTTGCAGAACGCTGTCAAATCCTGGCATTCCTGCTCTCACAGCTTTGAGGTGCTGCAGTGTCAAAGCAAGCAGCAATCAGTTGACACAAGCAGACACAAACAGATTAACTGGAGGTACAAAGCACTAAGGTATGATTGTTCACAATTAACTACTGAATTTTAGTGGAAGCTGAGTCATGGATTCCCCCCTGTGGCTTTGAAATTACCGACAAAACAAAGTGCTGGGTTTATTTGGCATTCAGTGCAGAACTGCATTTGGTATCTGTGCTCACGAACCTTGACAATAGCTCAGAAGCCCCTTGCTCTGAGCAGGGGAAACACAGAATAGGGTGGTCATTGCTCCAAGTGTAACTATGGAGTAGAAGTTTCCCTGATGACATCGGTAGCAGAACATAGGAGCGCAAACCCAATCCCCTTTGAAAGATAATTTGTTTGTGCAGATGTTGGAAAACAAGTTGGTTGTTTGTTTTTTGGATTCCATTCAAGGGAGTGTCTGATAAGGAGTTGCTTTTATGCAAAGAAAGTCAAGATGCTTTATGTGATTGCTTAGAGCCAGAAGAAAGCTCTATTAACAGACCTTAGCAAGTTATGGACTTAAAGTCATCCTTTTCTGGCACTTCCCAAAAGCAGTATTTTACCTTGCTAACTGGCAAAATGCCATCTGAGCTGGCCAGCTGAGGCAGGCAGACAAATACTGTGGCCAGGTTAATCTAAGGTGTTTGCTGAGGTCAAATCTCTTGGAAGGCAGTGTAACAGAGCTGCTGTGTCTTGGGTTTCTGAGGCTGTCACCTGCTAATTGGATAGACTGTCTCTGCCTTAGTGCTGATCAGAATTAATGCCCAAGATCAAAAGATAGCTCAATGAAGATAAATTTGCAGCATGAGAGAATTTGTCGTGTATTTAAGTTACTGAAATACAGAATAGGCAGAGCACTAGTATTATATAGGTGTGTGTAAGAGTGTTGTGAAGCAAGATCCTGAGGCACTCATGGAATCTGAACAGCTGGACATAGGGTTTAAAGAAAATAAAGTGTCCTAATATGTGTTTGAAATTATAAGCTCTTTCCCAATATATTAAAATTCCTCCCTCAAATTCTCTAGAAATTGTCCCACATCCCTAGAATGTGCCATAGGACTTGCTGATTGCTGTGGAATCTTTCCACCACCACAAGATATTGTAAAACTGTTTACAAGCTGAGACAAAACTGGTTCTACAGGCCATATTCTGGAATACAAGCAATTCTGACTGTAACAAAATCAGAGGAACTCCTGCCACACAGGTGCAGGAATGGGGAAGCACAATGTTTGTGGTAATATTCCTCCTTTTACAGTAGTCAGCAAAGTTTTTCCAAACCCCTTTCTTTCTATTCAGACACTTTGGGATACATGGCAGGTGAAGGCTTTTGAAGTAGAGTGAAATCTAACCTGGAATCTTGGGAGAGCTTTATTTAAACCAGGTGTATGTGCACACACACTTCCTACGCCAACAACCTCCTTTTGCCCATAGGAGAAGAAACGTTTTGTCTAAATTTGCAGCCAATGCACCCTGTTTGCATGTGTAACACCTTCAGGGCATCAAACAGTGATCTGCAGGCTAAGGCTGGAGGGGACTGAAACCTTCTTTCTGCTGCAGAGCATTCTGGTGGGGTGTAAGACACCGAGGAAACACGGAGACTGCTGAGGAGGTGTGTGCAGGTAGTGCTCACCATCCTCTGAAGGGCAGAAGAATGGGCATGCAGGGGATGAGAGCCACCAGGAGCATACAGTGGTGTGTGTGTTCTGCTGCTCCATTAACAGCACTTGGTGTGCCTCCAGTGCTCTGACCCTTGATATCCTGTGAGTGTGAGGATGCTTTCAGTTTTTTGCCTCATCTACTTCTTCCTGGTTAGGTGGCCTGAAGCAACCACTGACCACACTGTCACCCACCAGGGGCTGCCCACTGCTCCTGACCTGCTGCCAGCTGGCTCATCACCTGCCCCAAGGCACAGACAGCTCTGTGTGCCCCAGCTGCTCTCTCACATCAAGGGATCTCTTCAGCTTTAATGCCCTGTCCTGTTTTTCCTGAAGATGCACCCACAACAGCCCTCCATGGCAGCTGACCACTCCCTCCCTTTCCTACAGCCTAGTGCACCACACTGCTGTGCTGCCAGTGAGGGCACAGCCCATCCCAGAACCTTTGTGGCCTCCTGTTTGTCCCCTGTAGTGTGCAGGCACTTACTGGGGGTCATTGTGAACCACGATGAACCAGCACCAGGCTTTGCACCCTGCCCAGAGACACCTGACCAGCAACAGGGCAGGTGCAACAGAGGCACCAGCCCCAGGAGGACTTCTGGATTTGCACAGCTCCACTGAACCAGTTGACATTGAGGGGCAGACACTTTCTCAGTGGCTCAGGCACCTGCCGCAGCATAACTTGGGTTATGCTGTCTGTCCTGAGTACACACCTGCAGGGCGTGTGAGCCCTGCTGCCTGTTGGTGTGGTGTTTTCAGGTGTACCAAGAGCACAGAATTTAGCAAAACCATGGCCTGAGCCCTCAGTGCAGCGCTCATTAGCAGCAGGCTCAGCCCTTGGCTCTGCCTGGTGCATACTAACGAGTTGTTTTCATCCTTCCAGGCCATGGGAACTGTCCCCACGTGCTGCATCCTCAGCCACTCCTCCCGTGGCATGCCCGGGGCTCTGGGGCAGCACCAAGGGCACCTGGGAGGTTTTGGTGGGTTACAGCTGATCCCATGTACAAGGGGAAAAAAGGAAACTATCACTTGTTCAGAAGACTGTGCACAGGATTTATAATAAGTAAGATTTATCTGGTTTTTTTTGTCTTACTGTGGAGGCACTTTTTCATAAGTTCACTGCTGCCTTGGGTTGAGACAGGACGCCCTTTCTGCTGGCAATATGATGCTATGGAGCTGGCAGCCTTCCTTTTTCACAGCCCCACACCAAATGCAGGGCAGGCAGACAGGGGGAAAATAAATCTGAAAAGGGAGAAGGTTGTGCCATTCCAGTTTCCCTTCCCCTCTTTTCTGCCTGCTCTTTTCCTCAGGTCTCTTGCCCTACTATAAATGCAGGTAAAAGCCTCCAGTCCCAACGAGTAAAACGAAGAGAGCCATGGGCTCAGGCAGTGTGTATCTACTCTAATTTATCTTTTCTTTCTTCTAGTAATCCAGACAAGACTTGCATGTTTTCTGCTCCATTCTTTGGGTCAAGAACACTGGTTAATAGCCAATTATTTCATGCCCTAAGGAAATTTTGGGAAAGAAGTTCCTGGGAAGAGTCAACTTGTTTTGGGAAATGAGACTAATATTCACTAAGTGAGATATTTCCCTTTGCTCTCCTTTGCAATACTGTCCCAGCTCAGCACAAGGCTGAATTTATTGCTGTAATAGCTGTGATTCAGACAAAGTGTAATAGTTTCCCAGAGTTGTTTTTTTGTGTGGTTTTTTTTTTTTCTCTTGTTTTTCACAAAAAGTGAAGTTTTGGCCAGGACGCTATAGCAAAAATCTCGGTTAGGTAATTAAATTCTGCTTATTAAAAATTTCCCTTTAAAAATCTGTCCCAAACTACTAGTTGCTTTTCCTTTGAGCACTTTTAAGGGTGAATTCACTTTAAATTCACAGCTTTCCAAATTCTGAAGCCCGTTTAAATTTTCCTGGGCTGCCTAAACCAGAATGTACAGTTCCAACTGAGATATCTAATGGTACATTTTTGCATGTTTGTTGTTGTTTGTATTCTTGTTTAGACACAACTCAACCTATGACTAGCAGAAGCAAACAGAATTATTTGCATAGGAAAAGAAAGCCTTATTTAAAACTATTTTTTAGTGACGAGTAGCATAGAGCATGAATAAATTCAATTTGTGTATCAAGGGCTGTTTTACATGCACTAAAATCCAATGGTGGAAAAATAGTCTGAAAGATAATCTGAGGCGAACAGTCCGGAACAGCAACCCAGAACAGATGATCCACAGTATAAATTACTGCAATTTATTTTTTTAATTTACTTGTGCTACTTTATTATTGTTTATTCATTTGATAGATGGCATTTAATTTCAGTTTGAGAGCTTCAGGATGAGTGTTTGATGCTAATGGTTGGAATTTACTCCTGGGCAGAAAGCCAATGTGCCACAGCCATGTTCCAGTTATGCCCTCCAAGCTGGGTTTAAGTGGCCTTCTGTTGCCCTTGGGGTGTGTTTTACACAGGAAGCTTAAAGCCTAATGCAGGCCTGCAGCTCACTTGCTGGAGGAAGAGAAAGATGGCTTTCCCTCTCTCCTGTTCTCTCCAGAAAGAAAATCAAATTATTGGATTACTGGCCCTTCGATTGTGCTCAGCACAAATAGTTCAAAATCCCATTGTACTGGAGACCTTTGAGATGAAATGTAAACGGATAAAGAAAGCAAATGTATTAAATTGGTCTAATATGTCAATAGTGTGCTATTACCTGATTAAGTGAAATGGCTATGACTGCTCTTCTAAACAGCCTGATGTATGTAAGACATCTGCTGCTAGACTGGCCACATTAAAAAAAAACCAACAAACCAATAAACCAAAAAATCCCCCCCACAGGAGCCCACTAGAGGCATAAATTAATGCAGATTTTCTTTCCTTGCTTATTTTTATTTCTGGAAAAGAAAATCAAAGCAAGCAGATCGATCTTGTGCAGGGTTAAAATTGCAATTACCCAGGATCTATGCAGCACAGGAAATATTGGGGCTGATAGATTAAAACCTGACTGCTTTTTTCTACGTATACCTCTGCATGCATTGGCTTGAACTTTGAATTTCCTGCTTTCTGCCATTTTTTGTTATCTGCACCTGTGTTTTATGTATTTGTCTATGGCTAACTCCTATTTGTTACAGTGTATTTTTAAGACATAATATCAGCTAAGACTGGGAGAAACATTGAATGGACTTTACGTTATTGTAATTTTTGTGCATATTCTCACATACATATCACGATCCAAATGTCACTCAATTGTGCAGAATAAATAGGTCCACAGGAAAGTGTAGGTGAGGTAATTTCGTGTACTTTACAAAGTGGAGAAAACTTCTTTAGCAGCCAAGGATGCGATTCTCCCATTTTTTATTAGGCTGGTTTCTCTACAAGTTTCTTGTTAAAATTGTTATCTTACTGTCCTTTTGTATTCATGTGTCCATAGAGCAGTAAATAGCTATTGAAACACAGTTTTCACTGTCACTGTGTTTGAATTTCTTTCACTCCACAGTTTTGATGAATTCAGGGTTGCTCTTGTGTGCAAGTGAATTTTTTGCTGGCCAGATATGTGAGCTCGCATTCTAAGGGCTTGGGTTTCAAACAGAGCCTCCAAAACTGACTAATAAAATACACATTAAACTAGAGGCTGGGATACATTTTTGTAGCTTGTAGCTTGAGATTCTAGCACATACTGGTATTCATAAGATAATAAATGTGAAATGGATTTGATGCTTACCCACCTGAACATTTCTGAGTTAAAAAAATAAAAGAGATTGATAGACAAGGCCTTCTCTCTTTTACAGCTAATAAGCTTCTAGTTCATTAAGTGCCATTCCTCATCTGACAAATAGAATCCATAATTCAGTTTTTTCCCAGAGTTGCACATTCTTTAAGTCTACAGACTAAATCACCAGAGCACATTTTGTCAATAAAGGTTCTGTTTGGTGGGGGAAGGAGGGGGCAGTTAAGTAAAGTAATATGAAATGCAATCCGTTCTTTGTGTCAGAGGTCATTTATTTGCTTCTATATTACTTTTTTTTTTATTTATACATTCACTAAATGATGATTATTATGGAAAGTTCATAGTTATTCACTGCATTATATTTAAAATGTTTTACATTTTGTTGCAGGCTCTTACACTTGGGAATCTTTAGCATTATCTTGAGAAGTAAACTGTGCTTCTGCAATGAATCCTTGACAATGTATTAGTTCAGCTCTGCATTTACTGAGGGATAAAGGCTTTCTTCTGTGAGCAGTGGGAAAGCCACAGAGGCAAACAAAAAGCCAGCCATGTTCTGCAGCCCTGAACCAAAAGACTTGTCACTTCCTGAGCCAGGGCTGCCCAGCACAGATGCAGGCAGCCGGTGACACCTTCAGCATGGAAAGTTATATGGGACTAATTTGTGTCCTAGAACAAGTTTCCAGTACTGCTCTTCTCACCAGGGCTTGAAGAGAGATCGCTGTGCTCTGTGTTGAGCATAATATATGGTATCTATTTGTAGAAAATACAACCTGGTGATCAAATGCTTGCCTAGGGAGTGGGATAGAGTGGCCCAGGCTCTTCACAGCTTGCAGTGATTTAAACCCATTTTTGCTGTCCAGACAAACAGGCAGTCATGATGGGGGGAGAAAAAAGCAGTGTGCCCTGCCCTCCCAGCCCTGGCACCTGGGTGAATGCTCTGCTAAGGGTCTCCCAAGGTTGTGGCTGATGTACCCCATGAGACAGCACTCCCTGAGGAGGGGTGGGGCTGAGAGCTGGGAGAGCCCTGGGGCAGGGCAAAGCTGCTGCCCCAAAGCACGTTTAGTTCTGTTTTGGGGTGGGGTGGGGTAACCATTGCACTGCCTTCCTTGGGGAGGTGTTGCTCTAACCCTGGGGAGGCTTAGAACCTGCCTTTTCCCTTGTCTCCCCCCATTCTGATTAAAGCCTGCCTTTTTCCTTGCAGTAGAAATTAGCAGCTGTGAGCAGTTGTCATTTTCAGCAGAGGGAGAAGAAGCCATTCCCTACCCCAAAGAGTCCTGGGGGGTACATGGTTCAATTTCTGCAGGCATCCAGGAATTAGTGTCACCTCTACAGGTGAATGAAAGTCAGGGTTAGTCTGAGTAAGGAGGGGAATGAAGGAGGGTAGCACTGAGCAGGAATATTCAAGCCTGCACACTACTGGGAGGAGGAGCTGAGAAACATTTCACTTAACCATGACTGGTTAAGTCCAGATCTGTCCAAAATGCTCTGACACTGCATTACTTTAGTATGGGCTAGTACTTCTCATTATATTTTTAGTTAACTAATACACAGGTGACTGTTGTAACTGAAGAATACTGGTGTCCTTGGAAAGCACTATTTTAAAATGAAATGTTTTAACGTGGTGCTGAGACAACAATCTAATGGGGTTACTGCTCATGACAGTTACTGACTGTGAATTATAAATGAGAGAACAATGGGAAACATTATTTTAATGGAAAATATAATAAATGAAGAGAAGCCAAAAGTCTCTGATTGATCCTTTCCCCAGAGATCACTCAGAGCTGCTCTCATCTGAAAAATCCATCTTGGAAGAAGATGCAATTCCTGTGTGTTCAGTCTCTGCAGTGGTCCCTGACAGCTCCAGCAGAGCAGCCACCTCTAGACCCACACTGGTGCTCACTCCTGGGCTTGAAACCCTGCTCAGGATGTATCCTGTCTTCCCAAAATGGGAATTATGCTGCTCAGGCTAAATTAGTGCCCTTAGCTGACCTCTGAAAGGAAGGCTCTCTAGACAGCATGGAAATGAATGAGTCAACAATGCTTTTGCCTTATCAAAGCATTTATAAATCTGATTTTTCTAGATAGCTAGGTAATGAAATATTGAGTATTCTGGTGATGTTTCTTAACCCACTGTTACTCTTGTCTGTGACTGTAGCCTGTGTAATTTGATTAGCCATTTATTACTTTCATGCCTAATATATAAAAGATAGCAATGAGCTGAAAACACTGGAAATATTCAGTATTCAATATTCTGGAAAGAACCAGAAAAGCAAACTGGTAGCTGTGGGTCTTCTGTAACTGCTGACACCTCCTGAGACGCCCTTACACTGAATTTCTTCAGGACTTTTGAGCTCTTGCTTTATGTTTAAATAAATAAATAAATCTATTAAGCATGTTGCTTTGTTACGAGGGAAAGTTTTAATGAGAAAGTTTAGCCCATCAGTGTTAAGTTTTCTACTAATTAGGTGAAAGTGATTTTTCCTCTGCGTGCAGTTTCTGTTATCTGGCACTTCTGAGCTACTGGGTAGCATCCACAAATAGTTCTGTCCTGTTTTAGTCTTTCAAAAAATCAGAAAAAGAATGTCTAAGAAGTTATTGACTACTATAGCATTTACCTTCTGTGGGAACAAGCAAAATGACATTTAAGAGCTGCATGTTGTTTCTATAATTCCAGAACTGGAACAGATATGCTCGGCCTTTCTGCTGCAGTGTATACTCTTTCAGTAACAAGACAATTTATGATTAAAAATAATACACTTGACAGCATAAATGAGGGGTCTGGTCACATCCACTAACTTAATAATGTGGTTTTGCTCATTATTATAAAAACCAAACCAAACCAAATGTTAATTCCTGGCCAAACCAACACTCACTCCTGGCCCACTGGCTATTTTTACATGCTGGTTGTTTTTTATTTTACAGGCCTGTAAAGTGCTGCTATGGAAGTCACTTTTTTTCCCTACAGAGTGAATAAATGACAGGTCCTGGAGCAGTGCTCAGTGTGCTGTAATTCTTGGCTATAACATCTATGAGATATGTTTAAACTGAATGATCCACTGCTCAGAGGAGTGATGGCTTCTTTTATGGCCCTCTTGCTCTCACAGACAGTAAACCATTGACATAAACCACGAAGACAAGGGCAAGTTCACCATATTCTCATTTTTCCTGGAGTCCTGCATGTACTTTTGTCTGTGCTGTGGGACACCTTGCACCTCACACATTCAGGACTAAGTCTTGGCATTAATAGTGTTTGTTTGGTTTTTTTTTTCAGTCTATATTTCGAATGTTAAAACTGATAATTTCTAGAAGAGTTTATACTTCTCTTTGGAGCAGATACAAGCTTCAAACTCACATGTAACCTATATGTATAAAACCCACTTTGAAAGATGTTATTCTTCCTTCCAGTAGTTTTTTCTCCATCTGCACAGAAAATATTTCTCCACTTCCAGGCAGACTCTTCTATTCCTACCTCTCATATACTCAGTCACCTTGTAAATGCAGAGCACTATTGTACAGAAGAGGCTTTTCCACAGATTCCACTACTTTGAAAATGACACTTATTGTAATTTTTTCATCTCTCCTGTCCTTCTTGACAGATCCTGCAAGATTATTTTATCCATTATGCCCTTCTTACTTGACATTCCTTTGTCATTGCTCTGAATCCAGGCACAAAGAGCTGAAGAAGGCTGGGGTGTAGAGGAAGGGGGAGGCCAGGATTGTCACCCAGAGCTCCCAAAGCTGGTGTGCCTGGGCAGGTCTGGGCTGTAACACTGCATCTCAGATAACTGCATTGCACATCTATTGAAATGCTAAACAATAACACACCTGCTCACATCCTCTTCATGGGTTAAACTCTTACATTCTTAGCAGCAAGGTGACACATAACTATTTTTATACTCAGCTGGAAGTTGTGATTGAAAATCCCCACTCTCAATACCCCCAGCCCCCATCCCAGACTTTACTGGGTTTCTACTAGTGAGTAGTATGCTTTATAATTTTACTGTTTTCGTGTATTTAAATATAATGTCTGACTAGCTACTAATTTTATTTTCTTGTTTAATTTATTCTCCAGATTCTCTGGCCTTCACTCAACGCACTGGGTGATTAAATTATTATCCCAGTAATGAGATTTGACACAATCTATGCCAGTTACCTGTGTGACCTGCTAAGTAGGTTAATTGGCAACCCTGAATAATTATCACTCACCTCATCTTGCTGTCTGAGAGTCTGACAATAAATGAAACATACAAATTCTGAAAAAGACACACTGTTTTTAATTTCAACTTCTGAATTGTTTCAAAGAAACCTTTTACCTAGTAGCTTATTAATAAAATGCAGCAGTTGAAAACATATCTTGTGAACATAGTGGTTTTATTAATATATAGATGTTTGCTCTTTTGTATCAGCACAGCTTCCTAGAAAAGGAACTCCATGACATATTAGATGAACAGGTCCCTCTATTCTGCAAATTGCTTATATAAGTGAATTGTTGCATCCTCAGAGACACTGCTCAAAAGTGAGGAAAATTCAAGAAGTCAAAGTGATATTTGTGGTGATATTGCAAGAATTGTGTTTTAATGCTTTTCTGTGAAACCTTGGGAACTAGAAATTAACTTTATTGTTTAATGAAAGCTGTGATCCTTCTATTCCCATTTCCCAGGAAAGAAAGTTAAGAAAAATAAATATGGTACCTGGTGATGCTGACTTGTACTGTGTATCTAATCTTTTCTACTTTGTTCATTTTTGAAAAGCCAGGATGGTATTTATTTCTGCCTTAGAAATGTAAGATTGGAGCTTAGAGAGGAAAAAGAATGGACTCCTACGGATGAGAAGATGGGTTAAAAATATGTGAGATTTTAACTTGTGGTCTTTTCACAGGATAATCAGCTCAAATTAACGGTTAGAACCACGGATTTAGTCAGACTGCTTCCAAAATCATTCCTCTGCCCTGGCCAGAAATCTCACCAAAACTTGGGGTAGAAAGAACAGCCAAAGAATCCATTTCTTGTTATCAGCAGTTAATGACTGCAACATAAAGTGTCTTCAGAGGGGCAGTTTGGAGAGGGGGAGCTGCTCTGCCCAGTTCTCAGGCACTCCTGTGGTCCTGGGTTGGTCCTTTTCCACTTGGACCCTACAGCCTGCAAGCACTGATGGAACCACACAAATAAGTATTAAAGGCACATTAATTTTGGCCCAGTTACATCAGGTTATCATGTGCCATGTCTCACAAAATTTCAGCATGGCTGTCCAGCAAATAAAGGCTTGCAACATCCCGATGTCCCATCCCCTCTGGCTGCCACTGGCATTCCTCCTCTTCAGCCTCTGTGTTTGCAGAAGTATGTTTTCATTTCCAAGCTCATTCCATTGTGGAAAGCAGAGTGTGCACTTTTCTGTGTCCAGAATGGATCCTTCAGGTAGATAACCCATCCAAAGCCATTCCATCTTTCAGTTTGTTGTCTTACAGGCTTTAAAGTAGGGGGATACAATTGAAGAGAGGATGCTGATGAAATCACTCAGACCTGGATCTGAACAAGTCAGCAGAGCTCAGCTTTCAGGAGTGAGTCATGTTAAAACCAAGCATATGCTCAAGCTGGATCATGGCCATATTGAACTATAATGACCTAAATGGATTTACTCCCCAGACAAATTTACCCTTTGCTTTCCTCCTGCCCACACATACATTTGCACCTCAATCAATCACTTATGTCTCCTTCTATTTCCTGCATCCTACTTTTATGAAAAACTTTATGACTTGTTTAATCTCTTCTAAGCATGGCTTTATTTCCTCTGTTGGTTTCCTTGATAATTCATCATCAGGACTTTTTTGCCCCTACCTAAAGCTTTTCAATTTTGCTGTACAAATTTAATAAAAACAAAGTTGTTAAGGCTTTTCAAAGGAGCTGTACTATCTCTTTGTGCTCCTTCATCTAAACCCCTTCCGCCCCATATAAAGAAAAAGGTGTTGAAGATGCACATCTGGTAAACTACTATCTGCAAATGGCAAAAATAACATCTTGCAGCTCTCTTTCTGAGGGTACTTTTTTCCTGTGGTCTTTATGTCTGAAATTATAGGCATTTAGATGTCAGGGAACAGGAGAGGAAAGAAAAAATAGAAGAAGTATTGTAGCAAAATATCAAAGAACTGATGCATTGATGGTAGTTAGCTCAACTTCATAAAGTTTTTATCATACCTGATAGAAAATTAAGGGCTCCTGATGTTTTGCAATTCATTACCCATTGCTTTTTGATTACATAATTGTTTTTTGAATGAAGGAGCACTGTGAGGTCCTGAGAGAAGCTGAGCTGACATGACTTCTGTCTTTCCTTTTTACTACGACAGTCAATAGCTTAGTTGTAAGGAACAGAATTGCTCTTTGTGACTGTATTAGACATTCTTCTGGGAGAGCTAGCTAAAATTTGAGAGCAGAAAAGCATTTCTGGAAAAAAAGAAACAAAAAAAGAAAAATCCAGCATGCCAGACAAATCAATAAGTGGATGGAGCCGAGTCTGAGACTTTTGGGTTGGGTTAGAACCTAAATCAAGACAATATTGACTCTGCAAAGCCTGTATTTTTAGGGGTGCCTATATCAAAATCAATATTGTCTTCCTGCTTTATTTGATAACTTCTATGCCTTTGTGCAAGCAAATCCATTTTACAGTTGTATTTCTTTTCTTGAGCTAAAGTCTTCTCTTTGGTATGTGTGACCTGTTTACTGTGGCTCTGTGTAAATTAACAAAAGGTGGATTGTGTGTGATATCTGTCACCAGTGTTCTCCAACAATGACATTTGCAAAGGAAATTAAATATCTCTGTAAATTCTATGCTGCATAATTTATGCACAACTCCTATATGTGAGTTCTCTACAAGCTGTTCACCATTACCTCAGGAATAACTATTTTATTTTCTGGAAAAAGGATCTAGGCATACACTGATCACCAGAACGTGAGAGCATAAACAGTGGGCTTTAATGAGCTAATGCTTTGCATTCATGCAGTTTCCCATCCAAGATCTTCTTATTGTAGCCAATGTATCAATATCACATTATTTAAATGCATCCCAGCTTTGTGAAAGGTAGATTTTATAGTCCTGTTTTGCAGATAAAGCTGCAAGGACAATTGAAATTTTACCTGTCTGTGCTTTAGGTTAAGCAAGAATCTTGTGCTTGTGCACTTGGCTAAAGTGTTTGGACTGGTCCTGACTGTTCAGTAAGCTCTGCCAGGATTAATATTTTAAGAAAAGTCATATTGTTCATGAACAATTTGTAATCTTGAATGATTGTTCAGAACTAGTGTTCAGAACTAGTTTGTGTTGGCCATCTCAAAGTGAACCCAGTGAAAGCTGTCTCTTTGTGCACCTGCCTATATTGGCTTGCCCTAAATAAATCTGAAAATGAGACTGATGTATCTTTGAACATTTAGAGTGGAGTTGATGCAGTATTAGGTTGCTATAAAGCCACTGAAAATTCTGAAGCCGGTCTCCAAAGTTAAACCATCAATCACATCTACCCAGATTCCCTGCATTCTGCAGGTTTTGGAATTAAAAATCATTGCTAAAATTTTACTTAACTGTTTTTTGGGGCAAAACCTCTGCATTTCCAGTGAGCTCCTTATGGTAGAAAAATGCATCTATCACAGGTAACATTTCCTCTGATTTTTGCTTGTGCTACCAGCCTTGCCTTATCTGTCTCATAAGTACTCTGTGTGTGGTATTTATGAAATATTATCCAGGTATGGTATTTAATCTCTTTACAAGAGAGAAAAAACCACAATGCACTTGCTCAGCAATTCCATCTGAATTGTGCTTCCGTGATCCGATTTTCTGTCTCTTGATACCACCAAATTATTTCTTCAGCAAAACTGTCTGCAGTGCCAACACACACACAGATGAAGTCATAATAGCAGTCCATTTTACACATGCATATGCACAATCCTCCAAATGGTGTTCCTAAGAATAGAGGTTTGAAAAGCTCCTTGATAATAAGAGTGTGAAAGGGGCTTTTGTACAATCAATATTCACATTCTGCTTGCTGCTTGGTATTGATTGCATCTGCTTCTGCAGGGTGAAATATATATTTAACTGTATAAAATAAGTATATTAATTACTGGACCTGTGCTTCCAATAAAATGAAAATTCTGAATTAATAGCTGTATTTTCCTTTTCTTTTTTTTTGATACCTTTAATATCTCAGAGTTAACATCAAAATTCTTCCTGAGTTACAAGAAATAAATTCAGTCTTCTGGGTAAAAGAGTCCCTATAGGACTAGTGAAATTCAAGCTTTAAAATTGTATGAATTGCAAAATATGGTTCACTGCAGAATGATAAACTGCTTAAGAAAAGATAGGTAGAATATAAGAGTATATGATGGACTGGACATTGCCTAAAAATATGTGTTTGTAATTGTGGTTTAGGTAAATTGTAGAGGTAGAAAAAATTAAGTGGTTTGTAGGTATATAATAATGATGTTTGACAATGAAATATTCATTGCAGGTATAGATGAGGAGTGTAATGAGCACACCTTTTCCTGGTGGACTCCTTTATAAACCTTTTGGGGAATATGTCACATCATGGGGTGTTCCCACAGGGTACTGAAAGTGCAAAAACTCTCTTCACAAAGGAAAACCTGCATGGGCAGCCACCCCTGTTTCCTACAGCTTGCCCCTGAGACAAAATTTGCTCAAGGAAAGTTTCAATAAGAAGGCAGATTTGATGTCAGTCCCACATAACAAGGGGATGGGTTAAAAAAAAAACACTTCAGCCCCCCCTGCCCCATATTGGATACCAGTTATTACCACATCTGTCCAAATCTGCATTTTGTGGGGCCACTCCTATGAGGCAGATCAATGGATTGATCCCTGTTAAGAGTAAACAGGCAAAAAGATCAATTATTACACTGAAAGTAATTTCATAAAATAAATCAATTTGCACCAACAAGGGAACAAAATCTGGTGGGCAATCTCACCCTTTGGGCTTGAAAAAAATAGACTTGTTCTGATGTGAAACAGCATGATTTCAATAAATAATGACTGTCAATTGTTCTTTTGTTTGCAGTTTAGGAATCCCTTTGGTTCCTGAGAATACAACAGAAGCCCAATATCAAGCAAGATGCCTTTCTGTGCTTTGTATATAAGCAAACAATCTGGACTGAACAGGGCACTGTCCAGCTTTATTTAACAACTGCTAAGAGTAGAATTAACTCTAATGGACACCTTTAAACTACAATCAATTTCATCTTCCGAGGTCTTCATGACAGACAAAGAGCAAATTACTGGTATACATCAACAGCTTGAGAAGCAAATAGTCCCATTAAAATATTTAGCCAGTGTTCATAAACCATTGCTTCCCAGAACTCCATCCCTGTCAAATAAATAACTTTTTGTTCCCTATTAAACATGGAGAGCACAGGTTACTATGGTGATGAACAGAACACAGAATAAACTCTGCTTCATCATAATTGCCACATTCTAGAGGAAAAAAAATATCTGAACATCAGCTGGCAGTTTCAAACTGAATCTCTGAAAAATATTTTGAGAAAACAAAATGATTTTATGACGTCCAAATAACACTGGGTGATGTATCACAAAAATGGAAGTGTTGCAGCAGAGCTCCCCTTCAAACAAGAGTGTTTTCTAGTCTGAAACCTTTCAAAACTCAGGATCACAAGCCTTAGGTTTTTTTGTCTTTTTATTCTAATCAATGAAACATATAGAACTGGCTGGAATGCCATGGACCACATTGCTGTGCAGGAACATCTCCATCTGGGTCAGGGACACCCTGGCCTCTGCCTGTTGTGTTTTTTGTGTGCCAGTTGTTTACAGCCCCATTTACTCTGTGCTTTATGTTCAAAGGCTGAATCATTGACATTGGGCACCCACTGAGCAGGGGCTGCTTTGATGCCAGTTCTGCAGGCTTCACTCTTTTGGTGACTCCCATATTTTAATTGCACTTTTATTCATTGTTGACTTTTCACTACCAAGGCTTAAGAAAGCAATGAAGTAGCATTTGCATCTGCTTTCCTAGTAATCTCTTTTTAATATTTGTTATCAAGAATATTTTTTTCAAATACCTGCAATGAATTCCACACCACAAAGTGAAATGCTATAGTTATTTCTAGTTATCCCCTGGTTTAGTTCAATGAAACACAACTTTGATTGATGCAGTCTTATTGCAATGCAAGCCAGACCTTTCTGTTGGTCTTCACAGTGGCATTGAAATAGTTTAGGGGCAAAGAAGGCAGTCTAGAGCTAATAAAACTGGGTGGACCTTGAAAACAGCCTCTTGTTGCATGGCTTTAGATTATATACCATTTGGTTTTTACATATTTGAGCTTCTTCTAGCCTCAGTACCACATCAGATCTGCAAAACATCCAAATGAATTAAAGATCACCCAGTAGCTTGCACACTAACCTTCAGAACAAAACACTGCCAAGTCCCCAAAATCTTCACTCACATTCATTGAGATCTGAAGACCAGCACTGAGATGGGTTTCTGTTTTATCCTACTCTATCTATTCAGTCTGCTAAATAAGAGTATCCCTCCTGCTTCCCCTGATAAGTTTTTGAGAGGGGTAATAACCTACTTTTTAATTGTAGGGCTGCACAAGGGACAAAGTGAAAGTGATTAAAAAAAAAATGTGGTCCATTGTAAGATGCTTCTAGGTACACTCTGGAGGTTTGAAGCCCTACACAGTTATTATCTAGCTGGACTCTTTGCATCAGCTTTATTTCTAGTCCCAAGCATTCACTTCCCAGAAATTCATGGTAGTGGATTTAAGTCACGGAAAACTTGTGCAGCATGAAAGTCACCTACAGCCTTTACAGCTCAAAAGGATGTGCCTGTGGGTTCACAAATATGCTAAACCTTTCCCTCCAAAGGGTTGAAAGCAGGAGATTCAAAGGGTAGTAAAAACCCAGAGCCACAGCTTTCATCATTTGATGATGGCACAGAGGATGTTTCCTTCCCAGCTGAATGCTGCTCAGCACTGCCCGTTCTCAGATGGGGGAGATCCCCTTTGATACCTGGGAGAGAATTTCAGACCCTTGCATCTCCCATATACCTGAGGTGGGGAGGGAGGGAGGGAGGGGGAGACAGAGACAGAGCAAAAGAGGCAATATCTTTCACGTTTCGTATTACTGACAGCCTTTTCTGGATTTCTCAAGGACTTTGGAACAAAGTAAAAATACAGTTTTGGGGTTTTGTTTTCTTAGAGACATGTAGTAATGCAAACAGAAATCAATTCAGCAAAGCCATATGATTTATGCCTTAGATTAAGCCTTATAATTTGTAGGATCTATGAACCCAGTAACTCAGAAGGTAACAAGCATCCCTGTTATTCTGCATGCATGTGTTACTAAGTAGCTTTTATTTTTTAACCTTTAACTAATTGTGTCACTCTGGTGTCATTCTCCTAGCCCATCACTTCTGCCCTGCACGGCTGCCTTTTGTCTTTAAAATGTCATATTAAATATCATCAGCATTTGTAATCTTCTGGACAGAACATTTCAAGTTGAAATAGTTGGTGTCAATATATATAGACACTGAAATGGAGCTTATTCAATAAAAATCTATATGGACAATTAGTGCAGTAGCAGCTCTTCTCTAACCTAATTGTCATTCTGCATTATGGCCTGCTGGTATGACTGCATCACAACTAAGCCTTAACTTCTAAAAGTACCAGGCATTTCAAATTCACCTTTATTAAAGAAATTAAAATTAAAAGTCCACAAAACTTAGTTGCCCACTAACAGCTTTTAATAAAGGGCTCTATATCTTATGTGTATGACTAATATCTCTGTATGCCTAAAAAATACTGTGACAACAGCATAATCACTCCTGCTAACTGTGGGTTTTGAACTGGAGAAACACCTGGATAATGGAGACCTGAAGAATTGCAGAGACTAAATCTCCTCTTTTGTCTCACAAGCAGCAGCCTTTTATGGGATGAGTATGCCCTGAACTTGTGTAGGTACAAATGCTTGTGCAATCCTCTGGCTGTGCCTTGTTAAGAAATATTCTGCATAAATATTTATTCATTCCTATTTTTACCTGGCATGATCATGGAAAGCAAGTACAGTAAGTATATGAACATGCCCACAAATGACTCAGTTTTCATCTCAGAAAGCAATCCAGGATTTTTTCCCATGTTACTCCAACATTATTAAAACTTCAAGTAATCAACAACTATTATCTTTACCAAACTGTATGCAGAACACATGCATAAACCCTGGATTAAATTTTACATTAAGTTCTTAATTTTGCTGCTGTTTTGTTCTTACTGGATTCGAGCAGGAGATTTATTTGTCCTTCCAACTCTGCCACTCTGAACAGATCTGAAATTTCCCAGCTGGACAGGCAGCAGAGGCTACACATGAGAATGACAGGAAGGCAAACAGGCACAATGAGAAGTCAGATGAGAGGGCCATTAACAAAAATCTGGATCAGTTTGACCACACTATCTACAGGGGCTGCTGTTATTAATTTTTTGCTCTGAATTATGTTCTCCAGTATAAATTATAGAGGATGAAAATCGTAAAGAATACCACAAAAAATATTTGATAAGGCAAGCCAGTACCCTATTGAGAGATTTCAATAAAAGTGATTTCTTACCAGGAAGAAGCTTCAAAGCAAGGGCTGTGCACACTCTTTCAGGTGGAGAAACCAATGCTTTTTGGGAAGCTCAGCCAGCTGCTGAGACTTGAGCTCAGTGTGGGGTTGCTATGAATGAAGATAAAGACAGATGCACCAGAGTTTTTAGGCAGACCTCCTGAGCCTTTGTAACTTTTCCTGTCAAAGCAGGTGCTGACACAGACCCAGGATGAAAATGCTTTAACAATAACTTTCCATTGAGGAACTTCAGCTTCAAAGTCACACAAATATGAGGGTAAAATGCAGCTGCTGGTGCCTCAGACCGTGGCTTTGGCTGCTGTGTGCAGAATGCTGGGTGTGCTCAGCACCACAGCTCCCATGGCAAGCATGGCAAGTGCCTGCTTTCACAGTCCTCTGGCCAGCAGCCCCAGGGAGGGTTTGCTTCTCCTGCCACGGGTCAGCCTTTCTGTCCAGCCTCCTCCCTTTTCCCCATGCAAAGATCACAGGGTGCAGTTCTGTCAGTGCTCCACTGGCCCAGGAAAGCCAAGGCAAAAGGGATGGAGTTTGGTTTCTCTGCTCATTCCAAAAGAACTTGGAAATGATGTTATCCTAAAAGGCACCTTTGCTGTCAGGGTGTGCACTGGTGGGACTTCAGGAATCACTTGTGACAACTGTTTCACTAGAGTCACTCTGTGAGGAGACACACTTTTAGTTTGAGTGATAGGAATGGTTTTGTCCCCTCCTCATTCAGTTTGTAAGTCCCTCTAAACTCTTTTCAGACATAAATTTTATTCCTTATTTCCATCATGAGCTCTCTCAATGACCATTTGAATTCTTCCCTAGCTTATGAATCCAAAATTATGCCCCAAGTTGTTGTCACGGCCCGAGGCAGGGATGTTGCACCAATGAGCATTGCCAGTATTCTGAATCTCAGGATTACAATCCCCTGCAACCCACATCCTTCATTTTGTCTTTGTTCTGGACCACACATTGTTCTTAGGTGGAAAGGGAATATTTTTTTTCCTTTCTTTCACCCTCTATTCATCAGGAGCTCAGGAGAAGCTTAGCTCTTACACAATATTCTTACCCCATTTATCCAGACTTAGGCCACCAGTTCCCTAGAAACCAAGAGCCCTGAAGCGTGGATGATTCAGGGATGTCTGTCAGAGCCCACTCCTTTTAGCTCTGAGCACCCACACATGGGTGTTGTGATGAAGTGCCTGTCCCAGGGGCAGCTGGCACAGCCCCACAGCGCCTTGGCCAGGCTGCAGCTCACGCCTGCAGCAAACCCAGAGAGTTCCCTTCTCATCACACCTTCCCCAGGGACCTGCCACAGAGACACCACAGGGGCATTTTGTGGGCTACTCAGTCAGTTTAAAGCTTGTTCCCTAGCTCTGTGCTGGAATGAGTGCACTTAGAACAGGTTTTTTTTGGAATGTCTTGCAGCCTAATTTTTATTCCTTGCCAACGCGTGGAATGTTTAGCCAAGTAAAGCAGAAAAGTGTTCACTTCAGTTTTTTTCACAGCAACTCCCCTGTAGTAAAAAACTCTCTTGAAATAGCTGGATGGTTCGAAACTAGCCCTTTCTTCCCACTGGTAACACCTGCAAAAAACAAAATCATGTTTTTTTTCCTTCTGACATACAAATAAGTGTTGTTGTATTTCACATTGTCTTGATCAAGAATGAAAGTTTCTTCTCTAAAATGTAATTTAAAGGCAATTAGAGATAAATGCTATCAAAAATTCTATTAAAAATGATGGAAGCTCCAATTTCACACTGCCAATTTTAGAATACTTAAATAAAAAAAAGAGTGCGAAGTCTGTACCCAAAGAAATTACATTTTAAGAGTGAAACTAATAATATATCTATTTAGTTTCAAACATTAATTCACTAAGGATGAATTTCACCATGAGTACAACATTCTGCAGTCATGGTATTTTATATTAAACTCCAGTGAATGCCTCCTTCCTGCTTCGTAGGAACTCATGTTGATAGAGACCGAGGGAAAAAAGAAACAGTTTCTGGAGTGATCTGCCTACATGGAGAGCTGAATTTAATTAATTGGAAGCTCATTTATTACTGAGCTATAATACTTCTGATAGGTTTGTAGGGAACATTCCAATAAACACTCTATTGCTCTTGAAGCAGGAAATAATTAGATTTCAGTTCTGACCAAAATAAAGAAAAGCAGTCCTGGCAGAAGGAGAATCTGAATTTCTGCTTCCAAACAGTTATATACTTAGCAAAAACTTTACAAAAAAAGAGAGGTGGATGGAGTCAGATCTCAATAGCTCCTCAAATGGTGAGTTTTTGAGGTCCTTTCCTTGCAGTTTCTTGAGGTCTAAAGAGGATGCCCAGAGCTCAGCTGTGCCTGCTGGCAGGTGCTGAGTAGCTCCTGCATGGTCCTGCATTGGTGGGGCCTCGATGCTGGAGCCCCTGGGGACAGGGAAGCAGCCATGCCAACCTCCTCTCCTGTCCTGACTGGCATAGGCTGAGATATATTTCACTCTGTTTTCCCACATTCCTTGGCAAGCAGCTCAGAAGTCATCTGTAGCAGCACAGAGGTACCAGTTCTACTAATTCCTGCCAGATACTAAAGGCATGTCTTAGATTCGGGGTCCGAAATTAGTTTCAGCCTTGCTCTGCTTCTGTTGTAGGCAAGGTGGTAGAATTCAGGATTATTTTTAATGAAGATTAGGTAGGAGATGATTGATCTACAATAAAGACTATGAATTATGTGATATCAAGGAGAGTAATCTATATGAAGATGTCAATTTTATATTAAATTGTCACATACCTGTCACTTATTCATCCAGGGCCTACAAGACAGACAAGAGCCTTCATAAAAGTGCATATACATACAAAAGTAGAGATAATCAATAACTTTCATTAAAGACAAAAATGGTAATTTTTTAAGTTGCTGCTTATATCTCTTCTAGTTTTGACGTATTTTCCATTTGGTAAAGGACCTAAAGAAGTTCCAAAAGAAGTCCTGACATATTTCCTAAGAGTCATTTTTCTTCAGTACCTGTCTTGGTTTTATTACGTGCTCCATCACTGCAGGACAGCTGGGTACAGCAGTTCAATTCCTCAGTGCTGGACCAGGCTGGTGTGTGGCACACACTTGGCTGTAGCTCACAGCTCTGACATCCTGACACAGCTCCACAGGATTTAGGGCTTCCAGGAGCCTGTCAGAGAAGGGGTATTTATGCCCAGAGGAGAGGAAGGGTTGCAGATGAGCAGGTTTCTAATGCATGGCTTTCACTCCCAACCCCGATCCATTTGTATTTAGAGTCTCTGTGTGGAAATGTTCCAGTGAAGGCACCTCCTTTCCCCTGAGGGCAAACGCGTGTGTTATAACCATGCTGGAATTAATCTGAGCAGCTAGAAGGTCAGGAGGGAGCTCTTCACTTCAGAAAGGGAAAGAGTATTAAACTCCTCCTTGGACAAGTGCTTTGATTTCTTCCCAGGACCTGTGGGAGGTCCCTGATGCCAGGATCTGTCAGAGGCCCTGCTCTCAGTAATGCCACTTGGATGACAAGGCAACTTGAAAGTAACAATTGCTCCCTTGACCTGAGCGTTCAGCCGCACGCTCAGCCCTGTGCAGGGTTTGCTGCTTACAAGAAATATCTGTGCAACACCAGCAGCTCTTTGAAGCAGACCTGTTGTTATTTTCAGAGAACACAGGCCTATTTCCCTGGATGCTGAAGGAATCAAGCAAGAAGAAGTATTGTCTTTGCTCTCAGACTCTGCCTCTTTACGCTAGCCTGCTGGGCTGCAAAGTGCTCTCTTGTGTTTTGTTTTTTTTTTTTTTTTTTTTTTTTCTCTGTCTCCAGCTTTTCTCAAGTCTGCATTACAGAGAGGTAAAGCTGTGGGTTCCCTGTCTCATTTGCCTGTAGGTTTACAAGCACACTGCCTACACAATAACATTATCCTTTGTCCCTGTTAACAGAGGTCAAGTGTGGCCCCGTGAGGCTTTGTTTTGTCAGGAAATGTGCTGAGATGTTATTTCACCACCTTTCATCTCTGATGGTGGTTTCACCCTCCAGTCTCAACTCAAAGCTGTTGTAAGAGCTATTACAAGAGCTGTGCTGGACCACGACTTACAAACCTGTTGAAAATAAGTCCCCAAACCATGGAATGGAGGAGGTCCAGCATTCTGGCCATGCCTGTTTGGCAGACTGACGATTTCTTTCAGCTGGGAGGATTTTCTTCAAAGACATTCAGTTTCTTCACACGGTTTTCATTTGTTGACACTCAGACATTTAGCAACATTTCATCCTGAAAAAAAAAAGGAAGCCAGCTGGGTCATATCCCTCACATTGAACTGCCTTATCTCTTGATCTTCAGAGTGTGAGAAAATGTATGTTTTGGAATTTATTTTTAGTGAAAATCTGAGGTTATTCACATTCTGATCTGACTTTGGTATAGTAATAAACATGGCAACTTGAGGCTTTGCTGGATCGTTGAAATAATTTTGGAGGCAAACATATTTTTATTAATATACAGGTGCTGGTTTGTGCAGTACTTCTATGCTATACAGAGTTATTATTACTCTGTGCCCAGCTTCACAGGTTGAGGCAGCACTTTCCATGGTGGTGGTAGTGTAGTATGTTTTCTATTTCTAAATTTATATTTGAAGGAAACACTATAAAGAGGTACATTAGTTCATGGCAAGGCATAGGCAGTTTTGTTAGGAAAAAAAGCCTCTTTACACTTGCTGTTTCTGAGCTGTTTTAAGTTTGAATCTGTTACAGAAATCCCCTTAGCCCCATTTTCTAATTTATCTAACTTTTTATGTGCAGCTGTGGCAGAAATGTGTTCTTTTTGATAAAAGAGAAAGAATATGAACATGTTTTTATCTCTGTTGCCCTCCCAACAGGTCGTACCAGTCTATGGGACAGATATTTATATATTTTCCTCTGAGGAAAATACTTAAAGAAGGTATAACTTCCCGTGGTAATCTCAGCTGACCTGCTGTCCTCTCTTTCTCTAAGGCAGTGGAGTTGTGGTGGGGGGGGGTTACAGCTCCATGTCGCCCTCCTGTGTGTCTGGGATTTGGACTGACACCATTCCTTACAATATAACTAAGCCCCCCAGGCATCTAACATTGAATGGACAAGACAGGATCACAATTTGAAGAGGAAATGTTGACTTCTTTGTTCAACTCTTTAAGCAAGAAGTACCTGATTTGGCAATAAATCTGCTAACTATTCTTTTTACTTCATGAGCACTTTAACTATTTATCACTCTGACCACAGACTATCCTGAACAGTCTTTGCATGACTGGGAGTGTAGAAGGAATTGATTTGGCATAGGTTGGTACTTAAGATTTTTTTTTTTCTCTCATCAAGAAAACTCAATTCTAGCAGAGATCTGCCTCTTCCCAGACTGGAAAAGTTCTGGGCAAACTCAAAAGCTGATAAAATTTTTTTTGAACTGAGAGATCTGTTGGACCCCATCTGATGAAATAAACTGAACAGCAGAACCAGGGGGTGGCTGTAAATAGCTCAGAAATCTTTACACCTGCCAGAGGCACTTGGCTGGAAGTGCTGCTTTCCAATTTTTTTCCAGTTCTCACTTAATTTCCCCAGAAAATCCAGCACAGTTGTACTTTAACTTGTTTCTAGTGTTGAGATTGTGAAATTAATGAGAAATCATGCATTCTGGATACAAGAAAGTTGTGCATTAAAAACTCTCATACTATCAAGGTTTTAAGGTCTTTCTCCACCCTTTTCCTTCCCAGGAATTTCCTACCATGGCTCCCCTTCCTCAGGCTACCAAACCACTGCCCAGGCTTGGACGTGTCCAGTGTCCTCTGAGTGGGCTGGTCTCTGTTTGGGTCCTTCCAGTTGGAGCTGTGCTCCCTCTGCTCTGCCCTTTTTCCTCATCTGGACTCCCAGAGGTGGAGTTTTAGTGGTGACAGCTTTTTCTTCCATAGCTCATCCATTCACAGGAAATTCAGGGAGCCAGATGCCAGTATTTCCCTGTGATTTAGTATGCATGTGAGAGGAATATTTCCCTTTGTAGCTGGCAGAGTGGAAAAGTGAGGTAGGATTAGTATTCTTGACGTGCACTAGTGTGGAGATGGAAAAATTCTTCACAAAATATAAGGGATGGGATTTAGTGGACAGTTGAGGGTATATCTTAATTAATCTCTTTGCCAATTAAAATATGGAAGTTCTAATTAAGATGACCACAAAGCAATTATTCAGACTTGTGCATTTACATTAATTAGACTACCAAAGCATTAAGAGTAAGATTATGACTCTGCAGATGGCACAAAGACCATTTTCCATGTTGAAGTACCTCACTACCTCATTTCTAGTGAGGGGAGATGTCACAGTCCTTGCACCATTCCTACCACACCAGTTATTTAGTTTCCCAGTATTTCAGGTCTAAAATATAATTAAGAGGAGGATGTTTGTGTTGAGGTGCTGTGGCACAACCTTCTTTCTTTCCGATGATGGGGAAGATTGATGTAGAAATATTCATTTGTTGCATGAAGTGGAAATCTTCTCACAGGAGGCAACTTCTTTTCACTCCCACCTAAGTATTCACCAGTGCAATCAATTGTGATATCACTACTGATATTTGGCACATGCATTTGTGGTGTATTCTTTCCTAGAGTAAATTTCTTGATCCAGTTTCAGCTCAGGCCCTTGCCTCCTTTGGAGCCCGTACCAAACCGCACTGCTGTGGCAAAGGAGTCAAGTCCATCCATCACATTCCCAAAGTTCATTGGCAAAAATAATCAGGACCAGGTATTCCATATCAGTCTTCATCAGTAATTTGAAAATATTATGCTACTTTTATGTGGATGAATGTTTCTAAACTGTCAAACACCTTCAAAATCTTTCAAAGTGTTTGGATTTGGTGTCTATAATTGAGAATGACATTGTGTGAGGCAGCATAGGCAAACCATATGCTTTTAAACTGTTTTTATCTGTCAATTTTGTATTTTACCTGCTACAGTGCTCTCAGTGTTTTAGCAAAAAGACAGTCAAAACAATCTGTAACTGAATTATTTTGGGAATGGAAAAATATTGTAAATAATAAAAATTTTCTACAGAGCCACCTGAGACAACACCATCTGACATTCAAACAATTTTAAAGAATGTATTATTGCTCTTGCAAAAAGAACTGGATAAAAATCAGGAAGGACTTGGAGTTCTGGATAGGTCCACCAGAATTTTTGCAGTTGTGAATGCCCAGTTGATGTCCAGGAAGGAAGTGGGGAAGGAATCACAGAGTTATTTCCCCTTAAAAAAGTGGAATTTACAGTAGCTGCAGGCTCCACACAAATACCCATCTGCCTTTGCTTCACACACCTCTTAAAGTCTCTGCTATTTACATTTTCTTCTGAAATTTTCATCAATTGATACAAAAACATGCCCATTTTTAATCTTCTAGTCACTCCAAACACTAACATACATTCTCTTTTCAGTTTACTGTCTGTCCTGACCTAAAAAGTTGGTTTGGAATAAGGTAAAATAAAAGTAGATGGAGATTGGAGCAGACTTACTGATTAATCTTTGTGTGGTTCGCTATAAACTGTTCTGAAAACCCAAATGTAAATCTGTTCACATTTAAAATGTCAAAATTTGACTATGTTCAAGATAGTATTAGACTGGGGGTATTATATCAACAGCAGAGCAGAGGAAGAAGATAATATTTTAGCTGGAGAATGCCTGGGAGGATATGGACTGTAGTATCTCTTTTGACCCAAGTAACAGAATCAATATTTAATGTTTTTGGGATATTCTNGGGAAATCGTAGAACTGTTGCATTTCTGCTCATTTATTAATAATGTACAAAATTCCACCCCTTTGAGCAGAGAATCCAGTGAGGTTGATTTTTCTGTTTACAGCTCCAAACTTTATGCAGCTGCCACATTAACTCAAAAACCAACTTCTTTAATCTGTAGTCAAGGTCAAAGCCAGGTGTTGCTCAGGCAGCACCAAACAGCTGCTGCCTCCCTCTGCCTTGTGATCCTCCACACAGACACATGGATGCACAGCCTGCCCCAAAACACTGCAGTACCCCCCAAAAATCCTGAAACGCAGAGTACTGGATTTTTTGTGATAACACACAGTTGCCTTTGGCTGTGGAAAAGACCTTAAATGAAAATTAAACCCAAACATTTTGAAATATTTAGTCCAACCTGTAGGCATAAGCAAGAGCAAAAGGAGGAAATTTCCTATGGAAGCCACTTAGTCATTTGTCAAAAACAAAGCCATAATTAAATTTTCTTCTAAAAAGTTAGATTGTCAGTTTGATACCAAATTCACTGGCGTGTGAAGAAAATTGATTTTAGTACTGCTTTATCTGTATATTTTAACCAACCATCTTTAACTCTGGCATCTCTTCTGACATCTCCATAATGTGTGAGCATGTGCAGAAGTGTATATACAAACTGGGCTTCTTATAGAGTCTAGACAGGGGATAAAAATTCTCTGTCATGAAATTCTCAGTTGCATAATGGAAAACTCCACAAAGAGCTGGGATTTACTCTTCGGAAATATCCCTAACTCTATTGAAAGGCCCTTAGTCCATTATCAAAGATCATTTCTAAGATACATTAATATCTTTCTTTTTTTCCTCCTGCCTCTGGTTGTAAAGTTCTGGTGCTACATTCAACTTCCCACCCTCTTTTCCTGGAGTTGATGCTTCCACCCTGGGCATCTATGAGTAATGCCAAACAGAGAATTACCAGGGTTGCATAATACAGGGACAAGCTATTTCACAGTTGAATAGATCTAAGCTCTCCAGGCAAGAAGATAATAGAAGTTATGGCTATGAAGTGACTGAGTTCCTCCTTGGGGGGCAAGAAAATCTATCTTTACCCAAAGGTGAAGCAAAATATAGCAAACCACGGCAGAATGCAATTGTATATATAATCGTCTCGTGAAATTTTAACTCCTAGTGATGAAGGGAGGAGAGGAAGAGACAAAAAGAGAGAGAAAATAAATTAGGTTTACTAGATCATCTATTATTTGACCTGCTATGCTGATCTTCTAAGAAGTGAAAAATCACATTTATAGTAACTCACTATAGAAAAGAATATTGCTTTTATCTTATTGACAATTTACTTACCAAAATTAAGGCACAGACACTCTAATTTTATTGTCTGGAATACCTTGGATCACCTTGAAACTTGGTAAGCTCTACCAGTACATTTCTTTACAGTCTGAATTCAAAGACTGCCAATAGCCTTATGAAAAAAGTGCATTGGAACATTGCATCCTGCACAGGGAATCCTGTGGCTGTAAAGCAAGGGTACAAAACATAATCACAGACAGGAGACTGAAAACAAGTCAAGAATCAGACAAAAAGCTTGGCACAACTGTTACCTCAATTTCAAAGAAGTTAGTGGGCCACTAGAGGCTTTATCTTGACTAGAGATATTTGCCTTAAACAGAGTTCTTTGAACAAGGGTGAGACACCCCCAAGCCTGGCCTTGCAGCCCCCTGGAAAGAAGAACTTACTTGTTCTTCACATCCCAGTGACCAGTACCAAGGTCCCTTCAGTGTTCTGTCCCATCAGGCCAGTGATGGGTCTGACCCAAACAGCTTACTTGCCCAGAGGACACCTCATATTGTGGCATTTTCAGCTTTGAATAGAAACAAAAAGAAGGAAATATTGGGCACGCTCCTTTTCCCCCTCCCTAGTCCCCCAGTGCTTGTTTTTAGCAAGCAAAAAGCATCCAAACCTGTGTGCTCCACTCATAGCTAGTCATCATAACAGGAACTAGAGTGCATTTGTCATTTTTCTTGGAGCTTGCAGTGCATAATTATCATTTATATGCCTGGTCTCTCAGAGACCAGCTCTCAAACAACCACTCACCACCGAGAGATTCCATTAGTGTCAGGCTGGGAATGGAATCTGTTTCTGGGTTTTGCAGCTTGACTTTGGCCCTCCTAGCTAGTCTTACTCTCAGGATCAGGGTTCCCCTGCAGCTGGAGGGAGATGTGGGTGGGGGCACCCAGCACTTCCCTGCCCCTGCAGTTAAAGCTGCTGCCTCACTGCTTTGGGCCAGAGTGAGGGGCCAGACCCAGGGACAAATTGTGACTCAGAGTTTTCTCCTTCTCCTTGCCTGCTTTAGGTGTAATTCAGACCTGCATGTTAAATAGCTCACTCCCTGTCATGGGTGCAAACAAGGAATTATCCAGCTCTTTGCTTCTTTGACCTGACTCCTCTCTGAACCCAAGATGGGCTCAGTGACCCCACACCTGAGCAGCAGCCTAGGGATCTTGCCTCCTACAAATATCTCTTTGTTCAGCCAAACATGTGATAACAACACAAAATGAATATCAAGTGGCTGAAATGATAACTATTTGAATCTTCTCTGTTCTAATTTGAGGGTAAAGATGCACTTTTCAAATACTCAATGCAGAGAAGGGCAGAATTGATAACTGTGTCAGCCCTAAAGTGTTCTACTTCCACTTTAGACCTCATCTGGCATTTTCAGAGACTTTAGTGAAGTGTTGAACTACTAATTGCAGATCAAAAGGGTCAGAGTCAAATCAGAACCCAGATTTCAGACTCATTTTGTAATTTTAAGAGTGGAATATGTTACATTGTTCTGTGCATTTATTGCTCTCTGGTCAATCTCAAAGAAGAATGACAAACTTACATTTTCTGATTAATACCTTAGTTATTTAACATTTACAGATCAGCATTGATCTCCATCCCCTTTTACCACTGAATCATACAGATTATACTTTTTGAACTTTGTATTTTTTTTCCTCATTTTCAGTAGAATCATCTTTCTTTTCTCTCTCCCCACCCCAGGACTGGGATAATTAACTGCAAAGGGAATGACTCTGGAAGGCAGTGGCTGACTATTCAGGAAGGGGAGGATGCAGCTCCTGTGGGAGCAGGGAGAGCAGTGGGGCCATGGGATTCTGATGCAAACAGGAGAGATGAACTGACTGCTGATGACAGGAGGGAGGAACAGATGCTCACTGAAACACTTAGTACTGTGCTAAAGGCCTGAGTAAGATGTAACAGCATCTTTATCAACACTTTTCTTTTCCTACCATGCGCCTCATTTGTTCTCATTCACACACCAGTAAAGTGGAGCAGAAGTGCAAGGACTAACAGGAAAAGCAGGAGCCCTACAGGCTTTCTTTAGCTGCACTGTTTCCAAAGGCTTTGTGTATTTTCTGGTAAGCAGCAGAGTGAGCTGCCTGCCACCAGGAAAGGCTTCCTGAATAGGAGACAGCTCAGAAATCCTCAGTCATACCAGATAACATTCTGCAAGAGCTTCACTGACCTTATGCCACAGGAAGGTAAAATTCTAGGGCTAGTTTTTGGAGGATGTTGCCCAGAGTAAATCAGAATGCAGTCAATCCTTATTAATAACAACGAGTAAAGACATATCCAGAGGTTGTGTCCAGTTTAGATGTCCATCAATGACAGCTGGAGCAAGGTGAGCCAAGCCTCAGCACAGCATTCCTCCCATGTCACTGCACAGGAGCTGCTCTGGTCACCCACTGAGACCCACCCTGTCCCCTCCCCTTTCCCTGTGCCTACCAAAGCTGTGAAATCCAAAATGCAGTGCTCTATAACCTCTTTATGTTACTGGAAATCATTATACAGAACAAAAGCAAGGTTGGGATGGATCCAAATTAACGAAGAAAGCATTGTCAAAACATATTCTGCAGTAATAAGGACAGAGAAAGAAAAAAGGACTTTTTGTTAGTTCCCATTTATTTAATAATAATATAAAATCTAAGCAGGCTATTTCGTGTGTCAGAAAGTAATCATGCATGACCAATTTTTGCTCTTGTTAGAATTTTACCTTGTGGCTACATTCTGTTTGAGATGATTTCAAGGAATACTTTTATCACCTACAGGCTTTCAAAGCTTTCCTCACTTATTGAACAAGTGAGAGAAGAAGGGGACTTTGTTTATCTAAAGTAATCTTCCAAGGAAATCAGGATTCTATACAGAACATTTAAAGGCTCTGTAGGCCTTTTCAGTGACTAGGATGGCATCCCATTCTTCCCAGTAATCTGGGAGCTGAAGAGCTCCCACTCTCCTGAAAGACATTTCTGCTTCACAGACCCTTCCATTATCAGTTTTCAAAACAGCTGATGTAGTCAAATGGAGATTCAGCTGCTGCTTTTTACATACCCCAGAAAATGGGCTGGAGTGGCCCAGCCATGTTACATGGACTATCAAATAGGAAAGCATGAAAAGTCTGGTCTTAAGTGTTCTTTGGAATCATTCTCAGCTCAGACAGGCTAAGACCAAGCAGTGGTGGTTTCTAACAGTTTCTGTTGAATTAGTATTGTTCTTTCATACATCTGTTGGACTTTGTATTTGCTCCTCAATTCTGAAAAGATGGTATATGTGGGGAAAGGTGATATAACTTAAAATAAATTAAAACCATAAATTTATATTTTCTCCTCACCTAAACTACTTGCATATTTTACAAACCACTTATAAAGGCTAAGAAACAGAGTTCATATGAAAATATAAGCAAGGAATAAACTTTCTTATAGTAGGTCCTAATGTCTTTTGTAGCTGCAAATGGAGAGTAAAAGAACTGAGAAATTAAAGAGGAAGGGGTGCTGTGGGTTTCCATGAGTCCTGCTGCTGGGTGTAGCACAAGCTCTTACCTTTGCCTTTTCTCTATCCACATCTCCATGAGTCTTCAGGCTGCCATTAATTCTTTTTTTAAACCAGGAGAGCTGACTCTAATTTCTGTTTCAGCTCAACTTCAGCCTCTGCCAAGGGGAAACAGGAATAGAACGTATCCTTTCCATTCTAATATAAAATATATAACATATATAATGAAAATTGAACTGTTAACATATCAAAAACCTTGCTCTGTCAACATATTCTCACACCTTGTACCAATTGGCATCACCTCTGACAAAAGCCAATTAGAAAGAAAGGTTTTAGAAACCCCTCTGAATAATGATCTTCACAAAACTTCAGTAAGATGGTACAAAATAAACAGAAACAGAGTTCAGGTGAATAGGCCATGTACCACCAGTATATTTTTCTCATGTGACTGTAGAAACCCTCTGGAGCTGGCCATCAGGGGACATTTCTTTCAGCCATTTGCAGCATTTCTCAGGAGACATATAATTCCAGCTTTTTAGCTGCTATTTTGCTATAAAACTCAAGAAATTTCTCTGAGGTGTTTCCCACAGGCAAATGGAAAGTTAATATTTTATATGAAAATGAGCACAGTCCTCTGATGCAGCTTAATATATTTTTTACAATTTAAATGTCATTGCATTACCAGCACAATGGGTCAAATTTGCCCAGGGGTATTTATGTTGACAAAGTGATAGGAGAGCTACGACAGGCTCAGAACAAGGTAAACATGCTGAACATATTTACCTTGGGAATGTCTTCTCCAGAGGAACTAAACACAGCCAGAGCCTCCTTTAACATTTTAATGTGTAATCAAGGTAAGCAAGCGGTGAAGTCAGATATGAATTGTATGACACACATTCAATGTGGGGACAATGACAAGCAAAATTTGCAGCATCTGAGCCTGGCTGACTGCACGAGTACCCCTCTTTCCCCCTGTGGTCCATGGAGACAGCTGCATTTCTGTACCTCTTACATTTGCATCCAGCTCAGTCCAGGGGCAGCGAGCGAATGAGAGGACACCAAGAAAACTCACAGAGGAAGTGAAAATACAAAGGACAAGCACAAAATAATTTCTGTCTTCCAGAACCACATCTTAAAAACCCCTGAGGCTTTCTGGAGTGAGTAGAGGTAGATAGGTGGTGACAAGGAGTTTTGGGGCCATAATTGCCATGGAAAGTGGGGGTGACCTCTTGGCCCTTTGGGTGCTTAATGACTGGAAGTTATGAGACTCAGATCATCCCCTTTTGGCCTTGTGGTTTTAATATGGTGATTCTGGTCCCAAGCAACCAAGTGGAGCAAAACTTGGTATAATTTGGGCTATATACTTATTTGGTATCTAAAATACATTGGTTTCTTCTGCTGTCAAGAGACAGCTTTTGTCTCTGCTGCTGTAGAGTAAACTGGCCTTCAAGCTCACTCAGCACACCAAGCCTGCACACTTTCCAGGTGAGAAAAGGGTGAAAGAAGGAGCTGTTCTTGCTCTGCTTGCTCATTAGAACATAACAGATGTGCTGGGGAGCTGGATCATCAACTGCCTCATGATAGGTGCTGCAGTCAGGCAAAGCAGATGTAAAATGCCATCTCCTTCAGCTGGGACAGTGTAAACTGTATATTCACACACTTTGCTGAAGGTAGGTGAGCATGCAAGGTGCTGAGCAACAGCAAATTCTTCCTGAAATCTTTAATCTGCACACTTATAGTATTTAGGGTATATAAAAGGCAAATTAGATCTGGGTGGAGACTGAGATTAGCCATCTCACCAAATTCTGATTTCTCTGTGAGTGACTCTTTCTAATCTATCCCCTGTGAGAGGATAGTACCTCATAATGACTTTAAAGCCTGATTTTTTTCAGTAGGGCTGTGTGTTTTAAATGAGAATTTATTTCATATCAGGGAATTTCACTATTTGATAGCCACAGCAAAAAAAAAAAACTGTAAAAATTGGTTTTGGGCTGAAAGGACATAGATTTAAAATAATCACTGTGCCTTTTTCCTCAGTAATGTAATTGTATAAATGTGGATTTGTAGATACATACAATAGAGTTATGGAGGTGGGAAAAACAATGTTCTGGCCTAGGGGAAATAAATATGGTATAAGCACTTTCCTTGTGAGTACACCTATTCCTGTCATATTTATCCTTTAAATGTATGCATTCTTTAGAAACTGCAGTAAATGCTACACTTCAGTTGTCTGAGGGAAATATTAACTTCTTAGTATTCTATTTATATTTTGAAATCTGGATAGAAGGGATTGCTGTGCTAATACACTGGCATTTAAAAGCTTTTTTACTACCAGCTTGTCATTCAACCTAAACAATAAACATTAAAAAAAAAGAACAAGTAAAACTTTTAAATTTTAATTTTATAGTTTATAACCAGATGGATATGCAGGGAAGGAAGAATAAAATGTCTGGGCTGGACAATGAAATGTCTGAGGAGCCCTGGACATTTGTGGCCATTTTTGTGGCTTGTTGCAAGTGCTGGTGATTTCATGGCAGCCACAGTCCTGCCCCGTGGCCTCTGAGTGGCCCTGGTCCAGCAGCCAGATGTGGGGGAAGCATCCAGCCTCTCCCCCTTTAACTGCCCAGATAATGAGGGCAGGATGCTCTGTTTGTCTAAAGCAGCTCTTGCTCTGTGGCAGTGGGAATAAAGCTGCTCAGCCTCAGAGGAGCTGAGAGGCAGGAGAGGATCTCAGAGGAATGTCTATGTACTTAACTAGATGAATAGTGAGTCAGTGGGGCATGGGAAAACAGCTGTCACATTTATCTTCCTCACACTAGCAACTGAGAGTCATTACCAGGATCTAATACACCAAAGGATGCTTTGAACAGAGATCATCCTCATTTATTTGTCTACACATACTTAAAATGTTGCTTTGTGGTGTAAGTTACAGGCACAGAAGGAAGAGTTTGGGCTATAATTATTTTAGGGACTGTTTAAGTGGGAGAGATTAAAGCTGATCTGTTCTTTTCCAGTATCCTCTTTCTCATTGTACCGTGGGGAACCTGTTTTTGTGAGCCAATCATCATTTTTCTTCAACATATAGAGAAATTATAAAGGATAATTATATCTCAGGGGCACCTTAATTGTCCCAATTACTGGGCCAGTTTTGACAGCCAGATCTGATGAAGAGAGATCTGTAGGCATAAGACAACATTTCACGTGGTATTTGGACAATACTCATGGTACAGCTGTAATAATCAAAGTATCTGTGTTTAAAAAGATACTGTATGCAAAATAAAACTGGAGGGGAAAAAGAGCTTTGGTGAATTATAAGAAATCCTTCACACAGTCAGCCTTCTGCATGATATACAGCCTTAGCACTAAATCAATTACAATTAAGTTGCACGTAACTAAAATTGGCAAATTCAATTTCCTCAACGTTTCATTATAGCTTAGTTGCTGTAATGATAGATGGAATTACGGCACCTTCTACAAGACCTTTCAGGTATTGTCATTATCAAACGTAATTTTACTTTTTACTCCTTTCATTTTTGTAAATTAAAAAAATATAATTGTCCTGGATCAATGGTGAGGTTACTCGCTCTGGTACAATAGATGATATGAAATCCCTGACATCATATTGGGGTGCACAGATGCTAAAGAGCCTTTCCAGGGTCTTTTAGGCATAATGGGCATGTTTTGGTTAAAGGATGAAAGCCAAATATTTGAACTCATAGGGCTAATAGTAGTTTTAATTAAAAAAAAAAAATTAAAATTTATGAAGGTTCAGACACTTCCACTTTCTGTAATTTCTAAAAATGAAACAATTATCCTCTTCTGTTGGAAGGCTTTGGCGTTAGTCTGATTTGAAGAACAAGGTTAATGTTGAGCACACTCTTATACCCTGTCTTGTAGAGGTGCTTTCTTGAGCTGAGATCATGGTAAAGGGTAGAAATATAAACTGAAGCCTTCCTCTTGTTCTGTCTGAAATTCATCCAGTCTGAAACACTTGTTTTTCAACCTAAACAACATAAAATATGGGTTTAGGTTTTTCAACCTAAGCCCATAACAGGGTTTTAACATCCTGTCCAAATGAGCAAAATGTTATCCTCGTCATTAAACTGAAAGTTGCACAAAGGCAACTGGATCAGATAAAAAACCTAAGCTCTTTCACGAGGTTATTCCTCGGGGTAATCAGGGAGCAGGCAACCATAAATTAAAGCAAAACTTTATTCCCTGCTTTCTGAATCTCCAAATCAGTTTTTTTTTTTAAAAATTAATCTTTTAACAAGAAAGATAGAGGAGAAGCTAGTAAAAATATCTATGTATAAAAGGCAAATATTTTTTATAGCTCTGTAAGACAGAAGAATTGAGATTTTTCAGCTCAGGGTTTTCAGTAAAAAATAGCAATAAAAAACCCCAACCAGGTTATATTTGATAAAAAATAAGGAGTGATTTTCAGAGTCTCTGAATTCATGAGGGACATATCTATGGCCACATTGGAATGCAGCACAAGACACATCTCCATGATGAACACTAGCACTAGGCATAATCCATAGCTCCTGTTCCCAATAAAAATTTGTTCATCCTGTGAACTAAACACGGTAATACAGCCAAAAGCTCAGTACTGAACCATTCCTGCCCGTGCACACATCATCTGTCACGTTGAGACCCACTGGCACACGGGCTCTTGGAGAAATAAGCATTTTAATGCAAAACCTTATATTACTACAAGACACTCTAAGCAACCAGTGGGAGGCCTGTCCAATCCTTTTCTATCAAATCTGTTTTACTGGAAAACAAAAATTATTAAAAGCAAGAAACATAACAATCATCTTCAAGGTTCAGCTCACCTCTGTTTACTGCTCTGATTCTGGAGATTAGCCTCTCTTTCCTACAGAGAGATTAGCAATCAAAGCTAAATTGCATTTTCATTGGATAAATCATTAACAGGTAGTTTGAGATTCTGGTCTGAAAGCTTCAGCATGACTAAAAAAGCTCTTCTCTCATTTAAATTGTATTCAAGTGGAACCTCTGTGTAAACTGGCCCTACCACCTAGAAATTCCAGACCACTGGAAACTATCACAAACAGATAGTTTGTGATATCAAAACTATAAAACCTATTATCAGCCAGAGAGATGTGCATTGAATATCATCCTTAGGGAGGATGACATATTTTATAATTTCTTTGGACTCAGGCTACATGGCTACTACATGGGAGACTGTATCACAAAAAAAATTACAGGATAAAAGTAGTTAGTAAATGCAAAGATGTCAAATAATCTTTATCCTACATGCTTGATATAGCTAAACCTCACTGTATACATATCACACACCAGCAGGGTGAACAAACTCGAAAATTCATAGGCAAAGCTTGAGAGCCATAATTCATAGAATCATAGTCTAGGAGGTTGGAAGGGGATCTCAGTTCATCTATTTGTGACACATATATGCTTTGAGAGCCAAAAGTTAGCCGTTATTTTGCAAATAAAAAGAAAATTGGGTCCTCATGCCTACAAGGCCCAAGCACCTTTCACAGTTTTTGCTAATTTAGCTTCAGTATCAAAGCTGTTGTCACCTAGAAGTGCAAACAATAAATTCTGCCCAAAACCAGCTTGCAGTCACTTAGAGTAGCATTAATCTTATTTCCTGTGTGTCATTAGGGTTCATGTCCATCATACTCTTGGTGGAGGACAACAGATCAAAGGGAGAACATATGTGCTTGTGCCAGGGCACAAATACATCCATTTTAACTTTTTACCCAAGTCTGAAACCAGCACTGTTTAAATCCTGTAGATGTCAGCCAAGCATACATCTTTTAGAGGATGAAACAGTAGTGCCCAGACACTAATTCTGCTCTCCTAGTTGCTCAATTTGCTTCCTTCTTGGCATTGTAAAGTCTCCAAGTACAATATTTTTTTTTCCAACATAAAAATTTCCTGCCAACACATATAAATAACAAGTGCCCCTGGACTCCACCACAACTATGGAAGTAGCAGAAAGCATCTGGACTCCTGCTTCTCCATTTGTGCCCTTCTCAGCAGCATCCTGTGCCATCAGGAGGGATTCATGGAGCTCTGCAGAGCTCGCTCTGGCACCTCCCAGTCTAAGCACATTTGGCTGAAGCTGACCCTGCCAGCCATGGGTGCCTGCTGCTGGAAAGCCACTGGGAATGGGCAGCTCCTGCTGAGGAGCTCAGTGCTGTGTCCCTCAGGGGAGCTGTGAGTCTGACTGGAGTCTGCTGAACATTTCAGAGACTGAACAGCACACGTGTCCCAGCCCCAAGTGCTCAGCTACCCTGGGCCATCAGTTTTCTAATTCACATTATCTAGCACTTAATGACAATGGCAGTTGTTGGAGTGCAGGGCACAGAGAATGCTTCTTTGCCTGTTTTGAGAAGCCCTGACCCTCATCAGAACACTGCTTTTAACCTTCATCCCTGGAGAAGGCTGCCAAGACTTTGGGATGAGTTAGAGTCTACAAGTGTGTGAATTAGGTAGATAGTAATGTAGTTTATCACAGGGTGAAAATTTTAGAGTTTTGGAATTTTAGTATGAGAGTAGATAGGAGGCAAGATGGATGATTTTGGGCATTGTCTCACCTCCTTCTTGTTTCTTCATCTACTCCATTTTCTGTAGTGTTGGTGGCACAAAGTTATTGGTTAGAGAAAGCAGTGTAGGTGTTATGTGAATAGATTAATGAGAGTTATTGGTAGAAAGGTAGAAACAAAGTATGTTAATTGGGTGAAATAGCTTTAAAAGACCTTGAATCTGTGTGTCTTGTGACTGTTTTGTGCCTTGCTTCTGGTGTGCTAAGCCTGGTGCACTGGACTGCTGATAAGAGAAAAATAAACAATAGACCAAAGAGCGAAAAACCAAGAGTCTGGTCTGCCTTCCATCCCTGGCACAGAACTCACAAGGGGACCCCCCTCACAGGGCCCACAGTGGGGGTTCCACACCTCTGTGGGTTCCACCAAAAACCTGACACCAGTGATGTTTTAAGCGTAGATTCCCACACACAGACAGTATCTAATTTTTGGTGGTACCAGCACATCTCAGATAGTAGGTGGCATAATTTAGTTCTCTATCAAATCCACGAGAATGTTGCTGCTTTCATTGATATGTAGTAGAGTACAATTGATCAAATATCCCTGTTAAATTCTGCCAAAGGGATTGAAAATCCCAAAGATAATTTCAGTGTAATGCTTGCCTTGCATTGGCAAAGTACACACAGAAATTTCATAGCCTACCTGATTTTTAATCACTGAGAGCAAAATTAATCCATCTTCAGGGAGTTTAAAAGAAATTTGTCAGCCAGTCAAGTTAAAAAAGGACTTAAAGAGGGCTGATCAATAAGGTCAGATTTAACTCCAGGTTGCTGTGATTTCATGTACATCTGTAAAAGTCAAATAAGCCATACAAGTGTCAAATGGCCAGCTTTTAGTATGTACTTTAACATGTGCTGTGGATGTCTGAATAGATTATTGAAGGTAAATGATGCTGAGTCCAGAAAAAAAAAACTCTGCTATTAAAATGAGGACAGTTTATTAAGCAAGACTTACGTACTGCCAGTGTTAGATATGTATTTTTCATGTCTCCACCCCTTGTATATAACCTACTTCATATATTAACTCTATTTTAACAGAACTTTTCTTACCCTTTCCTCTTTTCCCTACCCAGCCATCCTCTCAGGTAGCAATAAATATGAGCTATGCTTTTTACCCTAGATAATATGTGGCAGTTGTGCACATATGCTGATCATACTGCAATACTACATCAATCTAAGCTCACAGTCTGCTTCAAAACATCCCATTTTCCTGTTGAATCTGCATGTCTGAGCAAGAACAAATGACACACGCTTGCAAGGACTATTTTTGTCTTCAGCCAGGTTGTATGGATTTTTCTAAGGGAGTAGGGGCAAGGTGACCTCCCATTGTCCTGAGGACAGACTATATTCATGTAGTACACAGGCAGGCAAAGAAATGTTGCAGAAAAAAACAAGAAAGTATGTGGAGGAGAGGCTAGCAAAGAAAAGAGCAAAAGAAAACTTCTGAAATGGCCAGAGCCTCCTCCCAGACTGGGAACTGCAGGAACAAGTGGACCTGTTTCCTCTCTCCCATGAATGAGAAAAATCAGCGCTTGATCCTATTTCTAAGGTCCTCCACAAATAAAAATTTATACCTTATCTTAACAAGACTTTAGAAATAATCACTTAGGTTAATATTCAGTAGAATCTGCATTAAACACAAGAATATGCAACAAGACAGCTGATAGGACAGGTAAAACTACTTACTTGCAAAAGCTCTGGCAAATAAACGTCAGCATTTTGGAAAATTTACTTGTTAAGCATCAACTTGTTCACTGTTACCATTATTAATTTTCTCTCTGAAGGCCAGTAAGGGTATTGGTTTCTTCGCAATAGACACTGGCTGAGCATATACCAAAGAAAGTTAGATTCAGACTTTATCCTGTAAGGTGAGGGAAAATAGATAAATACAGTGCAGAAAGGAAAAAAAGGTGCAAAAAAAAGGGCAGGCTAAAATTATCAGCCAGAAATGTTCTAAGAGGAAATTTAAGTTTTTGAAAAACAATTTTTTAAAACTATTAGTACATTTTTATTAGAAAATAATTGCATTTGAAATTGCCCTCAAATAAAAATGATTAGAAGCATGCTTAGCTCTAACTTCCCAGAAACATAATCTGAAAGTAAACAAAACCTACCATCCTTTTGTCAATCTTTTGATAACTTTGCCATAGTAATACTTCTAGGTGATGGATCAGAAACAAACTTGATGTCTGACAATAAGGTTTAGGATCCTTCTTATGTTTAGGTTCCCTTCTTATGGGACAACTCATGCAAATACAGCTGTAGCAATATTGAACAACTTAGATCATTGATAAAACAATGCTTTGAAAGGAACTGATTTTAAACAAATGGGTCAGCTCAGAGAATGACAGAATGGCTGTGAGAAGGCCCCTCTGGAGACCACCCAGCCCAAGCCCAGCTCAGAGCCAGGAGCAGCTAGAGCAGGCTTCTTGAGAATATGACCAGCTTAAATTTTTAGGATCTCCAAAAGGGAGACTCCACAGCCTCTCTGGGCACCTTGTTCCAGTCTGTGAATATCTTCACAGTGAGGAAGTGTTTTCTCATGTTCAGGTGGAACTTCCTGTATTTCAGTTTGTGCCCACTGCCTCTGGTTCTCTCACTGCAACACTGAAAGTCTGGTGTCACCTTGTTTATTCCCCCCATCAGTTATTCTTACACAAGGGGAAGATCTCTGTGACTGTCTTCGTCTGCAGGCTGAACAGTCCCAGCTCTCCCAGCCTCTTCTATGACAGCTGCTCCAATCCCTTAATCACCTTAAAGACTCTTTTTTACTCTGTGATATCCACTGTTAAATTTAAAGTCAATCCATTTTCCTCCATCATGTTCATCAGGTTTTTAAAGTTCAGTTATTCCAAGAGTAAATAAAGGCTGTCCCTATTGTCACTGCCTAAAAAATGATGGAGGAAGGATGTTTCCCTCCCTTTAACATCAATCAAATTTAGACTGCACCTTTGTAATATTTTGGGGATATTAAATGTGACTGAGCTGCTCTCTGAGAGTGATTGCTCATGGTATGTTTGATCACATGAAGAGGTTGTCTTTTACTTTTCTAAGTTGACAGTCTTAGAACATGAATCCCATTGAGCATAATGGTGGACTGAAAACTATGCAATCAATTAGGCAAAAAAAATTGAAGGAAAGGAATTCATTAATAAGACTCTTGAGATTTAATGCCCATATGGGCCTGTAGACTTCTTTCAGAATAAATACTTTGATGAGCTGGTCATGCCAGTTCTTTGTTTTAATGTCTTTATATTTAATTCTATCATTGAAATTCAATTGTTTTCTCCTGGGTTTGCAGGAGTTCTGATACCCTGAAAATTACACAATCCCCTGGGAACTTTCTTTACTTATACTTTTGCATATAGATAGCTTGAGGGAGGATGTCTTTCCTTCTAAGGCATTACCTTAAGTTTTGAGATCTATTCGTTCAGCTGGGTGCACCTTTTGGTCTCTCCCTCAGTAGTATTTCTCTTTATCTGCCTTTATCTGTCATTTGATCTTCACTTGAGCAGGGAAAGCTACTCCAGAAATGCCTTGGCTCCATAGATTTGGGGAGTAGACTACTGGTGACTGGGCGGTATTTTTGCTTTTGCCTTCTATTTCAGCAAAACATTTTACTGTGGGCAGTGTCCTATCACAAGAACAGTTCTAGTCACAGATTAGAAATCTGGTGTGGGGAGTGTAGCTCAGCCAGAGAAAAAAACCCTGTGCTGTCTGCCCCAGCAGAGTTTATGATACCAGAATAAGGAAAGAAAATAGAGATGGATGTAGACTGAGCACAGGAGTGATCTGTGACTCCTCATGATGGAAGCTGGCAAACAAAAGGGAGATAGCTGATATCTGTCAGCCTGACCTCGGTGCCAGGAAAGATCATGGAGCAGAACAATGCAACCAGGGGACCAGGCAACACAGATTTACACAAGGCAGGTCCTGCTGCCCCAGCCTGATCCCCTCTGTGACAAGGGGACCACTCAGTGGAAGAGGGAAAGGCTGAGATGTGTCTGTCTGGACCTCAGTAAAGCTGTTTCCCACAGCTTTCTCCTGAAGAAAGTGGCTTGGATGGGTGCACTGTTCAATGGGTAAAAAACTGTCTGGGTGGCCAAGCCCAGAGAGTTTCTTCTCTGAAATATCTGTGCTATGCCAAAGCAGTAGATTACACAGAAATTGCTCAGTAACTCATATTCTGTCTCATCAGACATAATACAGAAAGATAAAGTGAATTGAACTGCAGGTTGCAAAACAGAAGTGATAAAAATAAAAATTAAAAAAACAAACCAAACCACTATATGCAAATTAAATGTAAATTCTCTGATACATTAGATCTTTCTCTCACCAGTCACTGTTCTGCTTTCTTGCAGATAGGGAAAAATACAAATACATGACAGTGTAATAAAGGTCAGCCTTTTCCGATCAAATATAAACATTAATTTTTAAAATGTTTATTTTCTGATTGTCTCTTTGCCGTGTTCTTTGCAAGGGCAAATGTTTTTGTCTGTCTTACTTCTAACTCTCATTTTTCTCTTGCCTTGCAGACAAATGAGGATAACATCCACGTTGCTACTGAGATATGAAAGTCAACACAACCTGATACAAAATTGTGATGGTAATGAAAGACCAGGTGACATTTCAGGCTGACATTTCAGCCTAGCATTTTAGTGATGTTTATGAAAATTTTAACTTGAGAATATGTTGAACAAAGATTTTGCAGAATTGGGCCCGAGTCTGGGGCTGTTTATAGTGGCTTTAGCCAAGTGCCTCTCACCTTAGCTTCTGGAATAAATCATCAGAGAGAGTTCCTGGGCAGTGTTCCTCAGACTGTGTTTTACAGCTCTTTAGTGGTCAAAAATGTCTCACAAAACCCACACTGCCTCACTGGGAACAGCTCTGTCCTCCAGCACTGGCCTCAGTAATTTTAACTGGTTCTGCTCCCTCTGGCCCAGCTGAGCAGAGCTGCTGCCAGGAATAAAAAGTGCAGGTGCTGCAGGGATTATGAGAGCGGGAAAAAGGGAGAGGAAAAGAGAGTTATGATAAGAGACTGGAGCCCTGCTCATGGAAATTCAAGAAATACTGCTGCAAAGAAATGAAAATCCCTTAGTTTTTGCTGCATTAGTGCAAGGATTAATTGAAAATGTCCCAGTTACACTCTTGCAGCTATTACACTGCAAAAAAAGCAGACTAATACTGGGACCTGAGGTCAGAAATGATACAGAGCAATATCTTGCATCACCCTCTGTCCACAGCACTGAACCATCATGGAACAAACCTGGCCACCCTATTTCAGCTACAGGAAAATTCTGTTCATGTGGTTTAACCCCAAATAAGCACCACAAAGCTGCCCACTGATTCTCCTCCCAGTGGGATGAAGGAGAGAATCAGAAGGGTAAAAATGAGAAAACTTGTGGGCTGGAATGAGAACATTTTAATAATTGAAATAAAATATTATAAGAATTAATAATAAAAATAAAAATTTTAAGTAAAAAGAATTTTTTTTAAGAGGGAGAGAAATTAAACCCAACAAGTAATGCACAGTGCAATTGCTCATCACCAATGGACTTATTTTCAGAATCAGAGCTCAGGAAAATGCTGAGGATAACTATAAAGAGAATATATGAATAATCTTTTATAGTCAGCTGTATTTTTCTTTTTTTTTTTCCCCACAGTATTTCAAAAGTGACTCTCTGTAGGCTCCAGATAGCAGAAGTATGAAGAGAAAGCAATCCCAATGTCACCCCCACCCTCTCTAATCTACTTTTATTACAATTGAAGTATAAATCACAAAAATTAATCTTTCACAAAGCCCTCTATTGTTTTACATTTACTTCTATTTTTATTCTGAAATTGCAGAGATTTTGTTTTCTCATTTATCATCAGAGATGTTGTTGAAATGTGGGAAGTGACACAACAGGGTAAATGTAGGAAGGAGCAAAAACCCAATTTTTTGGCTGGCTCATATTAGTGACTATAATCTGATATTTTTCCTGTAATAGATACATGGAAGAGAGGGCACAATTTAGAAAAGTGTTAAATATCCTGCTCTATGCTGCATACAAAATATTTGTTGACAATTATGTTGAAAGAAATTATAGCCATGGAGAGGTGCCATTGGATAATTGCAATAATTTCTGTTAGCATGTTATAAATAGAGCATTTCAACCTTCAATTTTAGAATGATTTAAATTAGAATATGAAAATAGTTCCATTACAAACTGAGTTAAAAAAAAAAACAAAAAAAAACCAAACTCAAAACCAATAAATGGAAGCTTTAAATTTGTTTTTGAGAAAAAAATTGAATGGAGGGAACCCTTCCAAAGGATTGCTCCCATAGTTTTTTGGATCAGACACTGAACTGAAAAATTCATAAATAACACAATGTTGTTCTTTAACTATAAGCACTGTGTTGTAACATTGAAGTTGTTACTAAATCTATTTTGCAAGCTTTATGTAACTAGCATTTATTTCAGACAATGATTTTCACTTGTGTGTTTTCAGAAGATTGGATACCTGACCCCTGCCCATACCTAGAATGATCACATTACAGAAATAATTAATTTAATAGGAATAAAAGTCTTGAGTTCCTAACTGCTGTTCAAATGTTTTTGAGAAGGTTCTCTGAGACACATTGTTAAACTGTAGGAGGAAATATTTACCTGTTGAATGGCCATTTCCAAACAACAAACCACTCCCTCTTGCACATTTTATATAAAAGAGGAGTTAAAAAATAATACTGAGAGTCTGCACCATAGCATGTTCACATCAGCTTGGACCTGTCAAAATTATTCCTTCCAAATGAAGTAATTAATTGGTGCAAGACCCACTCTCTGTACTCTGTTGGTGTTACAGCATTCCCAGTCCCACCTCACAATTTGTTTGTTTTGTGAAACATGGGAACTTTTTAATTTGCCTTCTCTCAGGCAGAATTACAACATGCATGAAGCAGAAGAGATGGATTTGTCAGGATTATTACAGTAACAAGATAAGAGCTTCTCAGAAGGGAATTTTCTTTCTCAGATGTATAAATATTACAGCATGATTGAGGTTGGAAATTAGGGTCATCTTGCCCAATCCCCTATTTACAATAGCTAAAAGTAACTCCATTGTTTTTAAAGGAAACAAATTCTTTCTGTGCTCTGATTTAAGATGCTATGAAAGTTTATATCTTGTGAGATTTATATTCAGGAGACAAAAACCCCTTTTAAACCTAACCACAGAACTTGGGTCTTCAGAGACTCCACTCAAAGTTCCTAATTAGCTCTTTTACCTATATATCTACTTTCTGCATATTACCATGAAACAGAAATTGGCCATGAGGGAGAAGGCTGCTGATGGAGAAGAGAAAATTCAAAGGTATGTGCTGAGATATTGACTGAGAACCAGGCAAAAGGTGAAAACAGCCTGGAGAAGAATGCAGGGAAGGGCAAAGAGCACTGGGCTAGTGGTCGTGCATGAAGTGATGCAGTGGCACAAGGACTCCTGGGCTCATGAAACTGAGGTGCAGAGTGGGCAGACCAGGACCAGTGGCTGCTTCTGGAAGGTGGCATTTGTGGGTCTTTGTGTACAAATTGCTCCTAAACCCGTGCTGATTTGCACATCTGCACTTGGCCACCGATCCATGACTTGGGAGGTGCTCCCTCTCACACCTCCGTGGTCTGCTTTCCCTTTCTGTTTGACAGCTTTTATGTCTGCCTTTGAAAAAGTGTTTTTGCCCCTCAGTGAGAGAGAAGCAAAGAGAGAGGGTTTGAAATAGGCTATCTGCACTACCAAGGCAATCTCCTTGGGAGATAACATGGAGGCTCAGCCACCATGGCTCTGTCGTGCAGCCAAGTCACTTCTCACACAGCTTGTCCAGAGCCAGAAGCTTCTCCAGCAGGCTGCAAGCTGCAGAAAGCCACAGGATTATTCTGCTAGAGAGGGGGAACCTGCCGAGCCAGAACTCTGTCACCTTGTTACTGAAGAGTTTGTGAGGAAGCTGTGTGAATTAATCAGGGAGTCAGACAGCAACTTGACTAAATCACTGAGGAAGAGTCCTGCAGCAGTAATGAGTTGTTGTGTTCCCTGCCTAGGGGGAAAGGAACACGTGTCAGGAGCTGTGCTGACTGTAGAAAATGACCTGGACAAACTACTTGGGGATTTTTATCAGAACAGGGGAAAAAAGTGTGTGTGACTATTTCCCCAGGGAACCATTTTCACATAACAGCTCTTGGGTGTTTGTTTCCTCCTCAGCAGACAATCCAAGGATAAACCAGGATATTTCAATTGCTTCTATCCATTACACAGAGAGCAATAGGATTAGGCAAAAAGGAATATATTCCCTTTTAAAAATAACACCTTTGATAGAGAAAACTGATTTGGAATTGTGAAAAGTTCAAGCTGTTTTATTCTGCAAGTGTCAGACCTATGCTGTCAATGGAGATTGCACAAAGCCTGGAGACCCAGCCATGTAACAATACAAATAGGAAAATGGATTTACTCAAGCCTGGGTACTGAATGGTTATTAATGGGGAATCTATGGTAGAGCATGTAGCTTTGTCAACAAATGTACCATATTCCCAAATTGCACACCCATAACAGCAGCACACCCCATGCCCTAACATGCAGGACGGCCACAGTTAGATATTTAGAAGTGTAATATCCACAAAAGCCCCCAAGAAAACTTTATAAAAGAGACATCAGCAAAAATAATTAGGAAATTTGAGTCAAAATCTTTAGAGGATTTTCCTAATTGCTTTCGCTTTTGTAAATACAAGTATTCTAATTTTTAGGTACCTTAATACTTATATGGGTTTGACTCAAGATAATTAGCACTGTGCTGACTACTCCAGAAGACAAAATTAGGAGTGAGGAGGGATGAGCTAAGGGCTGTCACCACAGAAGCCACGTTCATGTAACACACATTCATTTTCACACTCACTCAATGACCAAGCCTCCCCACCTTTCACTGAGGCTGCATCTGTCAGGGCTGTGAAGCATGAGGTGAATTAATTGCTACAGGTGTCACCACTTTATGGGGATGAAAAGCACACGGGAAGAGTTGTATGACCTGTAGTAAAATGAGAAGACTCACCTTGCAAAACGTGGGTAGGTACAAACATGGGTAAAAATCATGCACTTTCTCATCTGCTGCTTCTGAGTCTTTACAAAGAAGAGACTGTTGTAAGACTTCTCCCTAAAATAAACAGCATACAGATTGTGATCTCTGACACAAACATCTCAATCTGCATTTGATGAGAACAAAATACTCTGGGGAGAAAAAAAATCTCTTTCAAAAGATGCTCAAGTGTATTTGCTTCTTCATTGTTCCACAGAATCTCAGATTTATCTTCAATTATCACACAACTACCAGCGGCTCGAAGGGTGAATCATTGTGTCTATAAACCCTCAGAAATTTGAGAATACTGCTGCATTCTCTATTCATCAGATATGGGGAGGGAGAGCTATAGCTTTAACCTACAAGTACTTCAGGGAGAACCAAAGCTTTATTTTTGTTTTGCTACAGATGTCGCCAGAAAGGCAACTCCAGAGGAGAAACTTCCAGTAATCTTCCTAAGAGAATTAGAAGGTTTATGAAACTGCAGTCTTATGGTGCTTTATCAGTGATATAGGGGAGTGTAGGGCTTCAGGGTTTTTTAAATCTTTGCTCATCTGATATTTCTTCCTTGTTTATCTGGTCTGCATTATGTTCCTCACAACATCTCTGAGTATGTTCCTGTGAAAGAGATGGTTTTAACTCTCTCTGGCAAAAGGGCCACTGAGACACTGGGAATTGCCTGTGTTTCATAGCAACTCCCCAGAAGGCTTGAGGTGTTGAGAGCTAAAAGGACAGTCTGTGGAAGGAATGGGGTTTGCTTTTCTACTTCCTTCTGAAGTTCACCTGGGGGTATAACCAGATCCAGGCACCTGGGACAATATCAATCACCTCCAGTGACTATTTCTACAAGAAGAGGACTGCTATTAGCAAGGCTCTTTCAATCTCCCAGGCTCTGGTTCAAGCCTGTGGTCCATAAGGGATCCAGCTGTGTTCCCAAGATAATCCATATTTCACACTGAATGTAGCACACTAGTTCATCGAGCTGGATTAGGTCCTGCCACATGCTCTGGTGCTTTGACTTCCTTTAAACCTTATTCTGCACCAGCTGACTCATTCCAGCACACAGCTGAAGCTGAAGGACATAGCTTGCGTAAATTTGTATTTTAAATAGCATTGTGCTATTTTATTATGCTTCATTTGTGTGGGGTAGCAGTTGTCCCCTTAGCACAGGAGATAACTGTTTGGGGAATGTGGCAGCCTTTAGCAGTTATTTGCCTTTCCAGTCTTGCAGCAAAATTTCAAGAAAGAAACAATAATCACCCATCACCAATCATTTTTCCCATCAAAATCTCTTCCCTCAGAATGTGTCAAATGAAAAAAATCCCTCAACTCTCATTAGGAGGTTATTGTCTGTACTTGAGGATGTAAAAAGGAAAATACAAACCCCTATTGCTAGGCTAAGAAAGTATTCCCTTCCTGAGTGTATAAATGTTAATTGGATAAAATAAAAGGCAGTGCTAATGGCTGATTTAAACCCAAAAGCCCAGAGACATTTGCATTCAGTGCATTCACCCAACTAAGCTTCTCTGCTGAAGTCGGGGACATGATGCAGTTTTCAGCAGCAAACACAAACATGACATAGCTGCCTAAGCCAACTACAAAAAGGAAGTCCAGCTTGCCTTCCTAGTTTTTAATAGCCCTTTAATTTTACCTAATGATGCTGTTTGTTCTTTGATACAATCTTCCTCTGAATGGTTGTGGTGTCTACAGCAGCAATGGATCAACACACAAGGAGCTCTCTCCTTAGAATCAGTCTGACCTGAGTGGAAGCAAAAAAAAAGCTTATTGGGTTGTAATAGGAGAGGAATAATCTTTATTATACTGCATTTTTTTTCACATGGAAATCAAGATTCATTTGACAGTCCTGGCCTTAAAGAATTCATCATCTACAAAGTCCGGTATAAACCTAAGGCAGAGGTACAGAGAGTCTGTACTCAGTTTATTTCATCATTGCTCCTTTTCTGATTTAACCCCACCTCCCAGAGTGTTTCACACTTAAAGGGGTCCAGCAAGCAGGACAGACAGAAGGCTGATCTGAGTTCTGACTTCTATTTTTGGCTCTATATTACCTTGAGATCTGGTTTATTTCTCCATTAATGCTCTGTTTGTAACCTCTAAGGGATAAATGCATAGAATAACCCAAAAAAGACATAATCTGCACAATGGAAAACCAGAGGTTTCCTTTGCAGACAGTGAAAAATAAAAGTTTAATTTTTATTCCAGCTGGTGTGCAGATAGCCCAGGTGGGGTTTAGCTGACAGGACATCTAAGCTATGTTCCTCCACATAATTTGCCATTCTGAATTTTAACCAAGAAAAGTGTACTGACAAGGGAATTTGTTAAGAACTTTTCTTTATCTTGTCTGTGCTATTGCCACATCTTCAACTTCATTGAAAATGATAGGCAGTATAGGAAACCTGAATAAGATGATTTACCTTTATTTCCACATGCTTTGAGCCAGGGCTTCCCAGATGCTCCCAAAGGCCCCACACAGCCCACAAAAGGTTTGCAAAGAAAGTCCTTGTTTGAGAGGTTGCATTTCATTTAGGCATTGCATTGAAGATGAATTTTGTTATATAGCATTCCTAACCTGATTTCTTATGTTTAGGCAGCCACTTCTGAACAAAACTTGCAAGCCCCTGCTCAAGATTTTCTAAATATCAACTCCTTTCTTTTTAAATAATAATGTTCATTTCTGTGGCAAGGCAACATTTTTGCCAAAGTTTAAACGAAACACCCCCAGGTCTTTGATTTATGACAATATAAAACCCACATATTCTGGGGTCCATTTCAATGAATCTCTTACTGTTTAGCAACCAGCATCACCAGTGCTCTTTGTGATTGCAAAGATAAAAACCTCTGCCCAATAACATTAGTGAGATATAAATGCTGACAGATCCTGGGGTCAGGTTTTAAAGCTAAGAAAGAGTGATGTCTGTGAATATATGTGAGAAAAACTACATAGAATTGATTTTTGAAAGTAGACTAGTTGTGTCTATGCTGTATGAACTAACATGGTACTTTTCAAGACATTTTTTGTTGCCCAAACTACTCAACTTTTAATCAAAACTTACAACTGTATTAGTAACATATTGTAATATAGAAAACAAAATAAAATACCACCTAGGCTTAAATTCATAGTAGGAAAAAGAGTTGCAAGGAATAGACAGCAACAAGGAAAGCATATCCAAATCAGAAAATGTAGTTTTTAGATTAGAATTTCACCTGAAATTTGTTTAATCCCTGTATAATCCTCAAGTGATGAAATGCATGTGGAAAGCATAAATCTAGCAGTACTATCACTCCACAAATATTTTTGGAAATAATTCCATCTTGGAGGAAGTGAACCATGGCAAGGCCAATACATTTTAAAATGGTGTAAGTGTGGTGGAGAATTCAAATGCAAAGCTGCCACCATGCCTGGGCACAAACAGTACCTTCCATCACAAGCATTCCTTTCAGAGAAACTCCTGACTTGGCCAAATGAAATAAGATCAAATGTCACACTGACAATACAAAAATCCTCCAACTGGTCTAGGACCTGCCTATTTGTTTAGAAAGAATTATTAGAAAGAATGATTTTTGCTCTTTCTCAGACCACCTTCCCCCAAGATTCCCAGCTTAGTGTGCTAAACTCTCATTCCTCTTGCTCCTTTCTCTGCTTACCACGAAGGAATTGCATCTTGCAGCATGAGAGCAGCCCCGTGTGCTCCTCCTCACAGAGCTGGCCAAGAGGAGTGCTTGGACTTTGCAGGAGACAAAATGAATTTCTGTGATGCCTCCAGCCATCCCCCAGTGCTGCAGCCCTGCAGGTCCTCCAGAGAGCTCTGATTCCCAGGATGGAGAGCAACAGCTGAATTCCACACAAACCCAGTGCCAGCCATGGTGCCAGTGCTGTCTGAGGTGTTCTATTACCCATGTAATATATATATATATATTTATTTTGCCCTTGTACCTGCCAGGGGGACTCCAGGTGCTTTTATATCATCTGCGAATGCTGAGCTTGAGCAACCTGCATGTAATCACTGGGAGCTTCTTCTCTGAGGGATTAAATATGCAATATTTTATAACCCAGTTTAAACGTGTCCCATGCAAAATTCAGGATTGGATTTCAATATGTAATTTTTCTTTTAATTTTTAAACAAGTTCTGGCAATGGTTTTTTATTTTATTATCTGTATCTATGGAATGGGGAACAAATCAAAATACTAAAATCTGCAGATAATTTGATATTTAATCATTAATCTGGTCTTGTAAAATGAAATTTTAACAAACCATAAATTTAGATGTGATCAGAAACTATATCCATCATTATTTCATTAGATTGCTGAGTTGTCAAATAACTGAAATCCATTATCCTTACATAAACTTCCAGTTTCCAAGGCAATTTAGTCTCTAAGCTCTGAAGAGCTGCCAGTTAAATAAGTACAGTTTTCTTTTAAGCACAAGGTAGAGAAAACTAAAATTCAACATGAAAGACAAAAAGAGAATTATGGAACAGTAACAACATGGAATTAAATCAAAGCATTTTTTTAATATAAAAAAAATAATCTGGTCAGAAAAAACTTTTTAAAAATGAATTTTTGGAAAAACTCTTGAATATTATTAGTAAACTCCACTGATTAGGAGACTTGAATCCAATGCCTTTTATCATTCATGAATGGACTTCATTAAATGAATCTCCAGACATTTTATTTCACTTTTTGTAAATCTACTCACAACAAGGTTCAGAAATAATGCAAAGAGAAGCCTACATGAATAAAAAATTTAAAATAGTAATAGATTTTGAAGGAAGGGAAGTGGACAACCCTCATTTGCTATTAAAGGAAATCTATCTCATTGATCTAGCTTTTCAAGCTTGGCAAAAAGATTGAAAATATACGGATTATAAACCTGCAAGTGGAGGTTTCATTTTGAGCTGCATTCACTTTCAATTTGTGGCATAGGTATTGAATAAAACCAAAAACCCAAACAATCCCTCTCCCAATAAAACCAAACAAAACTACACGGGAAAAAGTGGTATATCTTTGCAACAGAGGTAAAGGTTCCTCTTTCCCTTTCCTCATTCCAATGCAAGGGAACTACCATCTGCTTACTGTTACTCTTTTTCTGCATTTTCCCAACTTTTCCATTTTTAGAATTTGTATTCCCTCCTTAACCTTCATTTCTGTCCCTCTTTCCTCCTCTCTAACCTCTTTAATTTCTTTGAATCTGGGATGTTTTGCAGGATGGTTGATTATTATGTAGAACTACAAGAATTGTGAAGCAATTTTTGTGTGTGCGTATGTAAACTGACTATGGGAGAGTCCCATAAAACTCCATCTTATGGAGGTTCTTCCCTCAAAGGGTAGATACAGACTCTCCTGTGGTTCAAGAGACCTTAAGAAAGGAAAAAGGTGCCTAAAATAAATTAGAGATGGAGCTAATTTGGAAGCTTTGGTCATGAAAATTTGTCTTGTCAATACCAGATCTCCTTGATGTCTCCATTTCTCAGCAATGATTTTGTTAACAGTCTGGATTGTGGTTGTTGCTTTTCAATATTTTCTTTTCCTCCAAAGTCTGAGTGGCAATACCTTAGGACACCATGAAAACCAATTTTCACAATGGATAAACATTGTACAACTATCACCCTAGGAGCTTTAGAAAGGAGTGTCAAATACTGCTGGGTACTGTCTAATTTCCTTTAGACCAAACCTAAGGAGCAGAAGATTTTAGTTTGATCACAGTGCATCAACAGTACATGAGGTTCTAGCACATGAAGGACAACTCATGAAAAAATTAGGTTTCTTTTTCAGCTGCTAAACAGCACAGATGGGGTGGGAGAGAAAGAAGAAAATTTACTGCTTTTGTTTAAAAAGCTCTCTTTTTTTTCCATTGGACTAGAGGAGGACAAGACAGTGCTGTTAATGACATTCTCACATAACTTTTTTTTACCAGATCAAACCCTCCTTGCTATCCTGTACTACTTTTATGGACATTCTTCCTACTCTTCCACTAACAATATCAGTGAACTATTTATTGCCTTTTGATACAACTTAGGGGTTTGCTTTTACAACAAATTTTAGAAAATACTTTGTGCAATAATCTAAAGTGAGGAAATTTCATGTGATTCTGTACCATACAATATTCCTCTATTCTCTCTCATCACTTCATGCAGTCCAGGGCTGTCTTTGACCACAGCTGGCTGTTAAATTGTTGTCCCAGCTGCTTACAGTTGAAGGGATTGGTAGTTTAAGGTTTTTGAAAGGGGGGAAAGGCATGTATCACTTGGGCTCAGACTGCTGGCCCAGTGCTGTGCCTCTCACTTATTCTGTTCATCCTATTCACTATTCAGACAGCTTCAACTCAAAAAAGATCCAGCATAAAAGAACTGAAGTCAGGAGGTGTCTGTGTTGTGCAGACGGGGGTGTGAGCACTGCTGAGCAAATGTCTGTGGTCCTGATGCTGCACATTACCTGCTCCCCTGAAAGGAAGTAACTGCAAGCAGGATTCAGCAGGCTGGGTTTTGACATGCTGTATCCATCCCCCCTTCTGTGTCATGGGACTCAGACTGAGAATTATTCGTGTGGCAAACATCTGGATTTACATAGGAGCCAGCAGAGCTAATCTGTCCTGGCACAGAGAAAGGACACGTGGAGAATAGAGCCAACAACCCTAAATCAGCACCTGGTAAGGGGCAGACCAGCACCACAGTCCTGTCCATCCAGCTGGAAAAGCAGAATTTAGGAAGAGGATTACAAAGAATTACAAAGATTTTAGGAGAAGGATTATTTTGTCTGCCCGGTGTCACGTGGACAGGATCTAGCACCTCCACAGAAGCTTATTTTCTAAAACCATAATGATGTGTGTTGTGTTCCTAGGACTGGTTCATCAGGAAGGAAACTAAATGAATCAATATAAACTCCAAAACAAAAGAGCAACATCTGACAGGGCTGACAGGAAAGCAAACAAGAAGCTTAGGACTCTGCTAACACCCACTGTTAACACTTACATTAGGGCCAGCTCTAGCAGGAATTTTCTGTCACCATCCAGAAGCAGGAACAAAAAACTGTATTCAAACCTGTGGGAAACCATAGTTAGAATTCATCCAACACAAGCAATGGTTAGACCAAAGGAACTTTTAATCTGGGACTAAAAGGGTGTAAAACTGTAAGAGATAACCTAAGAGAATTCAGATTCTGCTAGGAATGCACATGGAATTGGTAAGGAAATAGCTTTTCCACAAAGGTGCTCAGTAAGGAAGAGGGATGGATCTCTTTGCAAGCAGCACCCCTTTCCCCATGACACCAGGCCTAGGAGAATATTCTTAAAAATATCTGCAAACATGCCTGAAAATCCTGCTTCTTTCAGGATACAAAACTGCTTTCTTTAATTAATTTATTTATTTGCTTTTAGATTCACTGGAGGAACCAGAGATTGGCAAAGGATGTTGTACAAGACAACTATCAAGACATTTGAAAGCCAAAATCTTATGAAGGCAAGTGAGCAAGCTGAAGGCATGGGATCAGCTCCATTTGGTTTTGTGGATCCAATATTTTTATGTACCTGTGAGATGAAATCATGATGCTACCTCCAGTGGAGGAAACATTTGTTTATGTGCAGTGATCATCAATCAGCCTTCTTACTCTTTTCCAAACAACTCTTCCTCTGATATTTCCAGCATTAGAAACACTGATTTTTCACAACTTTTTTTTCCTGGGAAAAATACTTAAATCACACAGCAAATTGTGGTTTCTCCATGGATTACACGGATCTGAGTTATGGCACTGTTGGCTCAGAAGTTATCAGGCTCCTCTTTTAATACTTAAAATAGATGTGAAAGGCAAAACAGTTGGAAAACAAGCATTAGAGATGTGATGAAAGCAGGAGTGAGAACACAAACATGTCTTTCCCCATAGTAGATGTTGATTAGATGGAGAGTGCCTGCTGAGGTTGAACAAATAATAGCAGTTCCTGGCTTTTATTTTCTGAAGCTGGAAAAAGTTGATAGCTAGAAAATAACAACGTCATGAAGTATTTTCCAGTTGTACCTTCATTTTACTTCAGCCCTAAAAATATTAATACAAAATGCTGAAAGGTCTAATGAGACAGTGGTACTTCAGTGTTTCTCCCACTGATGCCACAGGATGCTTTATTGATTCTATTTAACTTCTAATTGGCTCACATTATTAAATTACCATCATTCAGGCTAGAAATTAGTTTAAATGATCAATCAACACAAAATAAGGTCAAGATTATTAGTGACAGACTGGATAAGCAGATAAATAGATCAATAGGAAGAAATAAAGATAGATCAATTAGAAGTTTAGACTAAACAGAAAAAGTAGATTGACCTTTTTTCTCGTTCTTAATTACATACCCAGTGGCTTTTTCTGTGGGGACTTGAAATATTGAAGTATTTTTCTTCATTACATAATTAGAATTCTAAGATCTGACTGATCATGTCAAATTTTGAAGCGGAACAAATAGTGAAATCTAGGCACACTGAGATGTTGAACCATCAAATTACATTAGCAAAGCCATGGCTTAATAGAATCCTCCACTCATTCCACCAAGTTAAGATATGGAGAACACCAAAATACTTAAAAAAAAAAAAAAAGCTCAACATTAATTAAACAAACTTACTATAAATCTGTCTAGACTGGTGCATAACCTTAAGTTTGAAAGGTTAGATTAGGACAACTATAAACTGACTGCATTTTTTTTCCCTAATATATCCCAATTGTTACTTATTGAAAGCAATGCATACTCCCAATTTAACTAATATCCTCCAATCAAGGATTTCTTTCTTTGACTTTGTTCTGTCTCACCACTGGTTCAGGAACTTGACATGATACCTAGTGAGCTTTTCCTTTTCACAAAGTGTATCTGATCTTTTCTCAGCCACATCCAGAACAACATATTTTGTCCTCATTAGCCAAGAATAGGCTGGATCCCTCTTAATGATCACTAGGAAACACTCAGATTTCTGAACAAACTAGGACAAGCTATTTCACTTTTTTGTGCCATGGCTGTCCCATTTGAAAATGACTATGTTGATTTTTGCCCTCTTTTCTTTAAAGGGATTGAGATGTGTAAAATGCACTTTAATGGTAAAAAGAACAATAATTTTATTTTCTATTTTCCTATCAAAATATCACCTCAGGATTGGACATTAAGAACCTGCTAATAATGATAAAAGGTATATGCCAGTTGTCTGTTTTAGGAAGGGTCTGATTGTACTGCTCACTACTCAGATTAAAATCTTTGTGTGGAATTATGACTTTGTTATTTCTTCAGGGTTTCTCAAAGCTGCCTCCAGGGGAGAGCTGGGTACAGGGACACCTCTATGTCTCTTTATGTGCCTCCAGGGCTCCCACAGCTACAGCCTAAAGCATGGTAAAATCCTTCTGGATTCAAATTCTCCTTCCTTACCCATCCTGATTCCTGGCACAGTGCCAGAATCTGGGACACTGGAAGAAGATTTGCAGCAGAAAATGTTGTGTTCACTGGAGATCTCAGCCTTCAGGTGCCAGGTGGATAAAGAAATTCAGCCCTTGGCTGTGACAAACCATGGGTCAACACAGGCTGGGAACAGCCCTGCCCAGAAGGACTTGCAATAGGACAAGGGGTAATAGTTTTAAATAAAGAGAGGGGTGGTTTAGTTTATTGAAGAAAGAAGTTACTGCAGCCACTCATGAAAAGTTTGCACTACCATTTCATGTTTTCAGAAAGTTCAGAAGAGTGCAGAAAAAATACAAGTGGGGGAAAAAAAAAGTAAGAATTTAAAATAATTCTTCCTGACAGTTAGTAAAAACACATGCTTCCTAATATTTCTGCAATACATTTTCCACTCCCATTTGCTCACCTCTCTGACCAAAGTAGTTTCTCTTGTTTCTCCTCAACTTCAGTGTCTGCTGCAGTTATTTTACTCACTTTTCTACAGTGCACACTTGCTTTGCATTTTAAAGTCTGCAGAATTCTTCTACCTACCAAAAAAAAAAAAAGAAAATCAATGCATATATGCCTTAGAGCAGACAAGGGCAGCAGCAGCCCTTCACCAGCTTTCTGATGAGGCTGTTGTTAGCACAGCTTCTGGATTAAGGCAAGTCCATTTTTTTCCTTGTTGTTGCTTCCTTGGTCTAGTTCAAAAACCAAGCAAACAATAAACAACTGCAAGACGCTCTGGAGAATATTTCAACCCCGCTGTGCTAAAATAAAATGTGAAATATTGCCTACAATGACTTCAAAACTTTGCTCAAATTGTCATAAATCATACTTGTCACATTTATTTACATTAGCTGCTGAATATTGAACTGACTTGACAATATACCTAGGCAAATTACAGACCAAGTAAGGAGAAAATAAGAAAATAAAATTTGTTTTCTTCAATAAACTGCTATTACATACCATAGAGATTACCAAAAAAAGTGACAAAGAAGTGATAGTACATTTTTTCTCACTTTTGAGAAAAAAGCTATCAGTAGAAAAAAATAAAAGAAAACATAAAAAAAAAGATTTGCATCAAAAATAAAAATAGGCTGAGAAAATCAGAACAGGATAGATGAGCTCATCTTATTTTTAAGAGTTACATTTCCAGGAGCAGACACATAGCTGTACAAATATCTTTCTTACAGACATTTAGTCAGTGATTTGAGATTTGGCAAATAAACAAAGCCAAATTTACCACATTCAGAGATATTCAGTGATTTATCTCAGGGTGTCCATCAAGTATGAGCTCCCCTCCATGCATCTCTTTTGTGTTTTACTGTGCCTGCCCAATCTTAGCCAGTGCTGTTATTATCAGAAACAACACACTAGAAATGCAAGTTCACAGCATCCAGTTGTACCAGTTCATCTCAAAAAACAAAAACAAAAACAAACAAAAAATTAAAAATATTTAAACAGAAATAGGAGAAATATGTTCTGGGAAACCACTGACAGTGTGGTCTATTGATGTTCAGAAAGGACAAAAAATGAGAATTGGAAGAAAAAGGGAACTCAATTCATCACATAAGGAAAACGTCTTACTGCAATAAAGTTATATCTGTCATCTTTTAGGTGGCTTCTTGCATGTGAATACAGGAGTTGTGCACATGATGATCCTCATCACTGTATTGAGGACACTGACAGATTAACACAAAAGTTAATGGCAAATTATGTTTTCAAGATTTTTGGAAGTTTTTATTTATTTAATTGGCATTATGGTCTTAACTTCTTTTCACACATTCCCTCCAGAAATGTTAAATGGCTGTAAATGTTCCAAGTCACAAAAAAGGTACAGCAGACATCATGTCTACACCCAGCACTAGGAATGGAAATAAATTTAAGGAATGATTAATACCCAGAGATGAATGATGGACAAATAAAACTTTTACCAGCCTGAAAAGAGATATTTTATAAAGATGGAACAGTTGCACAATGTGTGACTGCAATTTGGAAAAAAGGAGGAATGGCTGTCAGAGGGGACGGAAGGAAAAAAGAAGAAAAATAACTGTTCTGAAGGTTGTTAAGGACAATAATTGTTTATGGCAGGTGGAATGGTAGTATATGTGACACGTGATGGGACTGAGGTTAATGGATGGCCTAGATGATCCCAGAGATCTTCCCCAGCTAAACAATTCCATGATTCTATGGCTTAGCTGGGTATTGAAAAAAAAAGTTGAAAAATCTGAAAGCAAGGGAATGAAACAAAGGATTGATTTTAATATGAAAATCAATATGGATATGAAAATCAACACACAAACAAGCAGATTTTCCAAGCAGAAAATACATTAGAAATACATAATACATAATAGCATTTTACACCAAGAATCCTCACAAGTATTAAGAAAATGCCATTTAGGTAACACACATGGAGAAGAACTGGGACACAGGTCTGTTGATCCAAAAACCCCATCCTGCCTATGGTCATGCTGGGAGCCAGTGACAAAGATACACAGGTGTGAGAATTCCTTCTCTAAACTCCAGAACTCCCTACTTGGGAGCACAATAAATAGTGACTTAAAATGTTCCCAAACCCAGTGACTTTTACCAGCTCCAAAGCAATACATTCCAATAATTTCCTCAGATCTTTCTACTCTGCTTTCCTTCCTCATAATCTTAGCTGAAGAACTTTTCAACCCAATTCTTCATTTTTATGTGTTCTCTGTTCCTTGTCATCTTCTTCCTTTCCTTAATTTGTTTTATCCCCATTCATCTGGCTGTTCTGATTACAAGATTGTCTTCTTTTTATTTATTTTCCCTCATGTTTTTCATGTATCTTCATCTTATTTATCAGTAATTGATGGAGAGACAAAAAGATTGTGACGCATGAAGACATTTGGAAAGAAAATACAATGTTCTAATTCCATTCCATGGCATGAAGTCACTTTAACTGGATGGAGATGAAAGAAGAGCTGCCCTTGAAGCAACAAGTCTAAAGAAGCTCAAATGTATAATTTTCATCAGTACTGCCATATGTTTTACATTTTTCTCAGTTGCTAAAATATATGGCTTTATCCTAGTTAATCCTCCAGAATTCATTACAGAATATAAAAAAAACAAAACAAAACAAAACAAACATGCACAAGTCCTTATTACCCAAGTAATATAATGACCTTCTTAAAAAAAAATTAAAAAAGAAAAAAAAAAAACAACCAAACCAATAAAAAAAATCCCCAACAGCTGAATTTTGGCTGTAAAACAAAACATCAAAAAAGACACCTACCACTCACACTAGAAATTAGTAAAGAAATTTATAAGGAAGTCCATCTATTTATTTACACATTGAATAATTCTTTTAATTTACACATTGAAAAAGCCCTAAGTCGACAGATTGGATCCCTTTTCACTTTCAAGACCCTGAGCTAATCCTCTCATGAAAAGTGAAAGAGGAATTAGCATCAAAGCAACTTTCTGCAGTAAGTAGGGGGAGGTTTTTTCTTGACAGATTTTGATTTATTATAATATTCCAGAATGCAGAGCTCTGTAGTAAGACAGAGAGTTTTCTAACTTGGCAAATTACAGCTGAACCAGATTTACTGGCCTACTATTTATTTATTACTGTGTTTATTATCCTACATTTTGTACTGATAGGGCATGGAACACTGAAGATATTTTGTATGGAGTACAATGTATGGAGAACACATCCAGTACTAGCAATCCTGTAATAATAGCAAAATCACAAAAAATAGGTCTTCCTCTCTGAATTTATTCTCCAGAGACTCTTTATCAATATGGAATCACTACAAGGAGTGGAGTGAGGATCAATCTAAGGTGTGCTATTAAAATTGATTTAGAGGATAACATGCAAAAGAAATGATCATGTAAGCTGGTAAGGAATATTGTAAGGACAGATTACGGCAAAAAAATTAAAGAACTTAGATTCTAACTTCAGAGAGAAAGATCTACCACTTCCTATAGAAGGGATCAGAAAGGATTTCCTCTAGAAAGGAAAACATCCAGGTACTGTGTGACATCTTTTCATTGGTGATCACGGTAGAGAGAAAAGTTAAAGCAGAGAAAACTTAAAACTGAATGGCCTGACCAAAGAAATCCCCTTCTGTAGTGATTTTAAAAAGCCAAAAGCAACCTCAGCCAGATTCTGAACTGAATTTGAAGTGCAGTGAAATAAAGGACATCTGTGTCTGCCTCTGAGGAGAAAAAGGAGGAAAAGGAATGTTTATGGTACGTGCTCAAGAAATGAGAGACTGGATGCAGAGATTGAATTGTGAATGTCCAAGCAGGACAAGAATCCAGCTGGGCCCTGCTTGGTTTTTAGCTGGTACCAACAACTCTCACTTACTCAAGATTAACAGATTCGATGGTTCAGCTAAGGTAACTTTCTGTGAAATGGTACAATGGGATTTTTCTCTTTATTTATATTTTTTAATTTTACTTTCTTTCCTGACCTATTTTTTTTTTGCATCTTTCACAACTTGCAGTGATGCTAATTAATCTTGTCATCAGCTCTTATTTGTGACACATCTTCACAGACAACTTGTCCAAAGATAATTTTTAGCGTAATATTCATGCGTTCGTAATTCAAAATTCACATATTCCAACATAGTTTTAAGGCAGGTATAAGCAGTAAGAAGATTAGTGCTGAATATTCAGATGTGGGTAAAAGGAGGACATCACTCTGTATGAACAGCCTCATCTGTATTTTTTATAGAACAAGTGTTAAGACTTTTTCTGTGTGTGTTTTTTTGGTTTTATGTATAACTCTCTGAAGTCCATGAAAAAACACATTGGCTGCAACAAACTTTAGATGAATGTAAAGCCAGAACATGGCACCTTATGTTCACAAATGTCCCTGGCAGCTCCTCTGAGCCCAGTGATGTCTATCACTAATTTCAAATGGCACAAACTGCAGTAATCTGGAGCCTCTTGGAGAGCTTAAAAGAATCGTATTTCTAAAACTTACTCTTCTGCAGTGAGAAAATTACAGAAGTTTACCTTGATCTCCCTCATTAGGAATTCACTCCCAGCTGGCAGAGCAGTCAGCATGTTTACAGGGGCAGTTTTACAGGAAAACATGAACTTCACCTGCTGGAGTGGATTAAGGCAGGCAGGGACCAGAGCTGCTCTCAGGGACTCGGGAACATCCTCTGGGAACGTGGGCAGTCCTTGGGTCAGCCTCAGGACACCACCAGGAGCTGCATGACATTTAGTTCAAAAGTCATTGGCAAGAAAAGAAGAAAAGGGGCCTGACTTGTTCCCCTGATTTAGTACAGAGTATTAGCTTTTGGGTAAAAGTATTGTCGTGGCTCTACTTTTGTACAGAGCTTTAGGCATTCAGGCATTGGTGCTCTCAGTTAAAGTGAATTACCACTTTAAAAATAAACCATGGCACATAGTGATGAGAGACAGATTATAAGTGGCTTAATTTTGCTCTTGTCTGGTTTCAGAATTATGAACACGTATCCTGGTTAGCTGTAAATGTAATTTTTTCCCCAAAAATGGAACAGAGTTTTATATCTGTTCAATGCAACTCAAGCCTGGGTGCCCCAAATAATTTATCTTTGTACTGGCTTCAAACTCTCCAGAGATTTCAGCAAAAAAACCCAAACTACTAAAAAGAAATCCACAAAGAAATTTGTGATAGCATCAAATATGGCAGCAGCATTTATATTAGAAACTGATCTGATAAGAGGAAAAATGGGAAACACCTGTAGCAACTGAATTAAAGCTCTGAGGAGTTAGGAAAATTAGGATGGCACTATTGAAGCTGAACTCAAAGCTGAGAGAAAGTATCTAATCTGCAACACATTCTGTCTTAGTGTCCCATAACTCAGGATAAGATTCTTCAGCAATAAGTGCAGACAGAAGTCAGGCAGGAATTGGAAATATCAATGAGACCCTCACAAAGGAAAGCTCCAGCTGAGTTCATGGCTCTGTGGATCAGGGAAAAGGGTCAGCAAAGGTGGTGGCACACCTTGATATCCTGGCAAAAATTATCTTCTGCAATAGATATTGGCTGAATTGTGTTGAAAATAACAAAATTCTTTAGCCACATATTTAACATCATCTGTCATGGTTGGGTCTTTCTGACAATTTCAAATATATTTTGTTTTCATATAAAACTTCATTCCATGACAAGAAAATTCTCCCCTATACCCTTCTGTTCTCCCAAAATTATGGAAACAAATATAAATTAAAGTAAGTTATTTTAATTCTGCAAGACTTTTCATTCTCTCCACGCACAATAACAAGTTTTAATTCATATCCAGTGCTCCTGATGTGATTTAAAAAAAAAAAACCAACAAAACCAAACAAACCAAAAGATTTCATGTCTGTCATATCTTTCAGAGTCTTTCTTTGTAACAGTAGTCATTATTGCTCAAGTCAGTGTAAGGAACAGATAATACGTGTTTTGTTCTTTTGACAACTTTATTGTTTTCATTGAAAGCATGGATGTGTAGGCCTGTGTAGACACACGATTTAAGGAAGCAGCATTTAAATCAAATCTCCTTTTAAAAAGGTTGATTGACACAGCAGTATGCCATGTGACTGTTTTGCAAATTATAACTTGCATCTAACTAGAAGAAAAAAAGTAGAAATAGCTTGTGTTTTCTTTGAGGCTTGCCACATCAGGCAGAAGAGTTTCCTCCTTTGAAGAGATTTGTTGTAAATGCCAGAGGTAGGACAAATAGGTATTTGGAAAAATTGAATGTTTCTGCTCTCCCTTGAAGAGTGGCTGCACTTGATCCTCACACAGCTTCCAATGAACACAGCAACAGCAGATCATGTTCTCTGGGGCAAGATCTGTAGAGTTCTGGAGTAAAATACCAAAGATTACCAGCTACATCCATGGGACCACCAAGCCTTTCTAGGTATGACAGCCAAAACTCCCTCTGGCTGCAGACTGAGTGGAAGGTTTTGCTCAAAATGTGGCTTTGCCATTAATTTTTCCAAAGTTCTGCTTAGTTGGTACCTATAATAACCCTGCAATGTATTTCTCAGATTTAAGTCTCTGAAGGCAGAAAAGCAAAAGGTCAAATAAAAAGATTTACAAATGAGTGAGGCATCCCAGATTTCAGCTTGGCCAGAAGAATCAGAACAGGAAGAGTTTTATTCCTGTGGTAATGGTATCATACTCTTCCAGTAGAGGAGTTTGATTTTTCAGACCAATAAACCCATCCCTCACCCCAAGTATCTGTCTCTTGCCTATGGGATGAAGCAAAAGCTGAAGTAACCCAGGCCACAGCTCCTCCCCCAGCCCCCAGGCTGGGTCTCTCCTCTTAAGAAATGCAGCTCTGACCTTTCCCTGCACTTTAGGGAAGGTAATCACCTCTGCTGCCTCCCAAAATACTTCAGCATCTACCCCAGCTGGCTTTGTGTCTTCTGCCAGGACATCTATCTACTGCAGGGTGTGAACCACTTTTAAGTATTTTTTAATAAAATGTTTCTGTTTTCCCCTAGCCAAACTAAATGATGCCATTGCATGCTGGCTTGTTATTTTTTATGGGCACTGTTAACAAGAGAAATCTTTCACTCTCCAGCAGTTTCAATATCATAAGCCTACTACTATTCTGTTATGGCAGCCTTGATTCTGCAGTTCTTCATAGCCAGATCCAACACCTAGAAATATCCTTTCCATCAAAATCCAGATGCAGTGGCTGCATTAAAATCTTGCTCCTGCTCCAACCTGACAGTGACCAAATCACACTGAGAGACTCTCAACCTTGTATTCAGACAGAGCAGCAAAAGCCATTTCTGGGCAGGCTGGGGGTTCAACCTCTGCCTGCAGCCATCCCAAAAGCCCATTTCACTCTCACAGAAGCATTAAGGTGGAAAAAGATTTGTAATGTCACAGGGTCCAGCCATTAACTCAGCACCACCTTGTTCACCACTAAACCTTTCTTCAAATGCCTCATCTGCACAGCTTGTGGACACTTCCAGGGTAGTGATCCCACCACTACCCTGGGCAGCCTGATCCAATACCTGACCACACTTCCAGTGAAGGAATTTTCCTTAACATCCAGAATAAACCCTGTGGTACAACTTGAGGCTGTTTCCTCTGGTCCTGTCACTCGTTACTCAGGAGAAGAGACTGCCCCACACCTGGCTACAGCCTCCTTTCAGGGAATTTTAGAGAGTGTTAAGGTCCTTTACACTTCCAAAGCTCAGAAATTTCCCTGATATTTACAGTATTTAGGATGTGTCTGTGACAAGGGATGGTGGAGAAAGAGATTCTGTACATTTTGACTTGTGCACTAGATTTAGGAAAGAGGTTTTTCCACATCACAACCACTCCCAAAACAAGATTGAAAATCAACCCAATTATATCATAAATCTGCAGAGAATCAGTCACACAAAGTCAAGGATATGCCTAATTAAATGCTTTTACTTGCGGGTTTTTTTTTGCCCCTGTGTCAGACTCAATCACGAATGCCTTAATAACCAGTTATTTTCTTCCAGCTGACACTGAAAAGTTACTGTACTTACAGAAGAAAAGAGAAATAAAATAGAGATTTACAATCTACACAGAGAAACATCACTAAGGAGGACAGGGGAGTTACACTATTCAACCCGGTGATATAACAGGGCAGGTACTCAGCAAATGCTATCACAACCAAAGAATTATGGCTGATTTGAATTCATATTTTATGTTATTTTCCTGATTCTGTGTATGTAAACAGCCAAGTTCATAGTAGAAACTGATAGACTGAACCAGAAATTATCTAAATTATTTAGTCATATAACTAAATAATAAAAAAAAAATCCCCTTAATTTGATTGCGTAGTTAAGTTTCTCACCTTGGAAAACTATGAATTCTACCATCATGCTTATGTTTATTTTTCTACAATTTATTCAACATATATTTTACTGTAGAGTGGTTCAATAAGAGCTGTTTCTTGCTGCAACTCAGGTTTGCAGCCAGCTGCAGATGCCTTTAAACTATTACTCTTCATTAAAGGTATCCTAAATATTCACATTTACAGGTGTCACTGCTTTTACTACAATTTCTTTCCTTTTAAACCTAGGCTGTTAAAACCTTTCTCAGACAGGCAATCCACAATACTACAAAAAATGCCTGCTTGAAATGTTATTTTCCCCACACCTAATTTAGAGACAATTAAATGACTTTACAACTCACTCCAGGGTTTGTTTATTTTTATTTTCTTATAGTAGCCATCCTATAAACCTCTTTATTACTGTGTGGATCCCTAACCATTACACTGCCATTAATTAGAGGAGCACAGTTTATGTGTCAGTGCAGCAGTGAATGGTAAACAAACTCAACCACTCTTTGTTGCCTAGTTTAATGATAGCTAATCTGTGTTTACCTGGATTCTTTTCCATACCACAACCAGTCAAAGTTTTGACAAGGAAATGCTTTACAGATTTCTCTTACCTGGAAGATTTTAAGGCAAATTGCCTGAAACTTATGTGCATATATGTCATAGCATGTAAAAATGCCTTAAGAGCTCCATTTAAGCAGAAAAATAGGTATATATTTCCTATTGGAATCAGAACAAGAATTGATCTTAGCACTTTATCAAAATCAGTATTTACCAGAACTCTCTTCTTACCCAAGTATCATAAAAAAATGAAGATTATTAATGTTCTTCAGGTATTTTGGCTGATAATCCAGAGGTGGGGCTGGAGGCTCATAGGAGCAGTCCCTGCACCATGATAATTACCACAAGTACTTGAGAACGTTCTTGCTTAAAACATTTTTAACCCCCAATCTGCAAAATAAGCAGCAGTGACTTTTTAAGCTTTTTTTTTTTAAACCATTCAGCTACATCTTGAGAAGAAAAAAAAAAGCAAAGCTTCTTCACCTGCCACTCAAAGGAGGCTCTTGCCACTTTAACGCTCCCTAACAATTCTCACCCTGATTATATTCAATTTTCTTCAGACACTGAAAGTTTCCATCCATTTTCCATCCTCTCACTCCCAGTTGGACTCCCTAAGCACAGCTCCACATCATGTCCTCCCAGCCCCCTTGTCCCCACGGTGGCTCTGCCTCCTGCCCCACTTCCCACAGCTCCTGTGCTGTGGCTCCTCTCCCATGAATCCCCCCAGCTTTTCCCCCACTTTCACCCTTTAATAACCAGCAAAATTCTCAAACAGTTTTCAAACAAGTAGTCCTGGAACTAACTACACATGACTCCCAAAGGGTTTGTCTCTCGTGGCTGAATGAATTTTAAACTGAATTTACTGTGGTTGAAGTGTGAGTGTACCCCTTATGAGACACTAGGAACTCTACCCAGAGAGAAATACTACCTGAGTGGTATTTAGATAAATACAAAGGACATAGTTTTGCTCTTTTAGAATAAAAAATAGCCAGCACACACTGCAAATCCTTAATTATAATGACTATAATATACAGCATTTAAATATACAGCATTTAAAATGCTTATATATCACAAATATTTTCAAGTGCATGATAAATAGGTCCAGTAAAGTTTAAACAAAGAGAACAGTGAGGCATTGGAAAATATTTGTCTAGTTCTCCTAATTAAATAACACCGTTGAAGGCTTTAGTTCAAAATGTATTTGAGCAAAGGTGCACGAAAGTGAGGCATATAATCAGTCTTAAAATATATTAAAAAATAGATTTAAAAATAGCAAGGAGATTTTTTTCCTTTAAGTGCCAGGTCAGTTACCTTGTTTGCTGAAAAAAAAAAAAACAAAACAAAAAAAAGGGCATTTTTCTGTTAATGAAGACCATGTTCTCAAAATGGCAAGCAAATGGGTTTTAAAAGTGTCAAATATGTTTTGCCTTATTTGTCAAGGGTATAAATATTCTGCCTGGGAATTATGAAACCAAGAAGTCAGAGTTTTCCAGAAGAAATATATATGCAGGCAATTTATCAGCTCCCACAGGAAATTAGTGATAATATTACTTGTAACTTTTCTTCTATATGTTAATAATCATGTATGTTAAAACATATACTTTATAATTAATGAGATTTGGACATTGAAAATGTTCTGAAATTGTACACACCAGTTTAGAAGCTCATAAATATACATGACTTAAAAAGCCATAAATAGCAATATGTCAATCCAGCTAAGAAATGTGCTAGTTTTGTGTTTTTATAATCATGCATTGAAATAAGATCAGCCAACTACCGGTGGCTGATGGAAAATGGGATATAGAGACACACACCCTTGAGTATCAGAGATGATGGCTAATGTGCAATGTTAACCATTGGTCTGGTTCATTGCCTCTTAAAATCAGAATAATGATCCAGGTTCTATACAGAGGTTCAAACTTGGTCTTCTGTGATGTTCTTTTCATGGGGAAAAAAGGCACAAAAGGGAAAAAGCAGGGTTTAGAGCATTATTCTTTTGAATCTCTTCCTGATGAGACACAACACTAGAGCTTGTAGCAAAATTATTTTTGCTTCTTGCAAAAAAGTGTTGAAGCTAGAAGGAGGACCAGGTAAAGCCTTTGAAAGAATCCTACACCAAGGAATGTTCTGAGCTGTCTGACACTAAGGTCGTGCATCCAGCACCCTGGAAGGCTTCAGGTCCAGATTCTCCCCTAAACTGGGGAAAGCAGGAAGCTGGGCTGCACCTCTGGTGTCAGGTAAGAGCCCTGAGCCCATGGTCCTGGCTGCCTTTTGATAAAACTAATACACTGCCACAAGAGCTTTTCAGTTTAAATGGATCTTCGCTTTTAGATGAAAAGCCACACAGGGTAAAAAAAAAAAATAGGAATCCCATCTTGTTCTAACAAACAAGAGATGCTGTCTATTGCTCAGGCTTTACAATGCCTGACTTATATGGGGGCTGGGAAAATGAACACCTGGAGCATTTTACTGTTTCCATATTTCACAGGGAAAAAGGAGTTTATTTCCCTCAGCAGCAGCATCCTCTGCTCCATTTAGGCTGGAGTTAAGAGGGGGGGGAAAGAAGGCAAATGGTTTAGATAGACAAGAAAGAGCACTTATTATTCTGCTTCTGTCACAGACACAGGAAAGTTGTGAGGGACCAGCTCATCAGAAAGAAAGATTTCCACCCACACTGCTGCACACAAGTCAGCCCAGTGTTACAGATGAGTAATGAGGTTGTTGGCTCTCACAATTAAGGAATGATGTTGCTGCAGCATGTCCCCCTCCCAGCATTGTTGTAGTCCTGGTAGTCCAGGCATTTTGGGAGGGGCAGGCTGGTTACTAGAGGCACAGCATAGCAACACCTGACTTACAACCAAGTTACAAGAAAGCAGTCTACACCAATGGACAGTGATGAAGAGTTATCAGACAGACTTTGAGAGGGGTTCAGGTTGCCTGTTGCTACACCAAGGGTATAAAAGGGGAGCAGACACCTTGTAGATGAGCCAGCCACATGGTAGGCAGCCTCGAGGGCAGCTCCCAGACCTGTTTTTCCCTATTTAGTCCTTTTGCTGTATTTTTGTTAAGGTTTAATAAACCTTTTAAAGGTTTAAAGTGAGCGGTTGTTTCTCACTCCAGCAGTGCAGAGCGTGGTCTGTGCGTTGGGAAATTGTACAGGGCTGGTGCTGGGAAAGGCAGGGAGGCTTGAACAGGAGCTGCTCAGGGTGTGGGGCAGGTGGGGGACACCTGGGGGGCTCCCTGCTGACAGAGGCTCTTTTGGTCACAGTCAGCATGGGGGATTTGGGTCTGGCCACTGCTGACCTCTGCCAGGCTGCTGGGAGCCACTTTGGCTAATGCCTCCTGCAGCATTCCCAAAGCCCTTGGGAAGCTTCTGTGGGCCTGGGGTTTTGGTAACTCCGTGGTGCAAACCAGATTTGGGGTGCTTTTCCTGAATGGCTAAAGCAAGGGGGATATCACATTTACCATTCTGGGGAAGTGCTTCATGCTCTCCTGAGGATCTGAGATGGAGCCTCTTGGTATCTAAACAGGATCTGCAGGCAGACTGCCATTTCTGAAGGAGTGTCAGACAGGGAGGGATCACACAGTTGAATTTCTGAGGCTTAGCTGGAGGAAAAAAAAATAATAACACAAGTGGAAGTAGTAGCAGGAGCTGTGTTATTACACAGCATTTGGAAGTGAATCTTCAAATCAACAGTCTGACTAATGCATGAGTCACTATTCATATTTAAAATAATTGCTAAAAAAAACCCCTCCAAAACAAAACAAACAAGTCATGTGGAATTTTGGTAATTGGTGACACAAGTTTTCTGCACAAACTAAAAATCCCATATTCTTAAGCCTTATAAACTGACTTTTGATCAAAAAGCAGACAATAAATTACCCATCTGTGTAGTTCAACCACCATTTTATAGCTTGTCTCCAAATTTAGATCTTGTGTATAGATTTATTCTTCTGCTACTGCATCCTAATATCACAACCAATCCCTCAGAAAAGACAGCCCATAGACTTCTGTAAACAGCCAGCTGAATTAAACCTTAGAAGTCCTAAACTCAAAACTTAATTGATTACAGTGAAGATTAAAGCAGACATATTGAAAACCCAAGATTTATTGGCTACTGTACCAGCAATAGCTTTCTATCCCACTAGGGTCAATATAGAATTTTTATACTTGCAAACAGGAAATACAATATAATTGCACTTCAGAGTTAGGTGGATATCAGCTAAGAAAGGGCTATGTACGTGCATAGCTAGCAGAAAATATTATAGGTTCAAAAATGGAACAATGAATTGAAATCATTACAGAAAAATTATCTGAGATCTACAAATTGTTTTGGATTTAGAGCAAGCTCACCAATGGGTGAGAAATAACATCAGAGAATTTAAATAGCTTTGTTGTTCAGATATTGCTTAAAATAGCATCCATTTAAATAGTAAAGAAAATAATAATTTGCCACGTTATAGATAATTATGATGGCTTTTAGAAACCACAGAAATGTTTAGAACCTTTATGGAACCTGAACCTTCCTACAGTGCTTTGACAGCCAAAAAGTAACCTTATCAGCTGAGAAAATTCTTTCTGGAAAAACCTACCTGAAAGCAGTTTTGCAGAAGCAGATTACTAAATTATTTTTTGCCAGTCTGTCATAGGTTCAGAGTACCCTCATCTGCTTCCTGGGTCTTTGCAGTAATTGACTGTGAAAATATCTGTGCAAAATTCAAGAATTATTGGCTCTTTTTTGAATACATCAATGTGCACATGTAAAAAACTCTGTCAGCAGGGTCAAGTTGGTTATTTACCAGAGTAGGAGCAGTAGAGGGGGAAAAAAACCCTTAAGTGCCTGAATCTTACCAAAAACACATTATTATGATCAGATGGATGAAATTTGAAGATGTCAGATTGTCTGAAAACACACAAAAAAAAAAAAAAAGAAAAAAAAAGAAGAAAAAAAGAAAAAAAAAAGAAAAAAAAAAAAAAAAAAAGAAAAAGAAAGGGAGGTTGGGGCTGGAGTATAAAATATAAATAATCTGTAGAACCCAATCTTTTAAAGCAGACATGGGGTGAAAGATTGATATGATCTCAGAGAATGACAGCAGAAGATGAAAATGGTTCCAGAAAAGAGATGTGGCCACAGATATAGGTGGATGTCCCTAATCCAGAATAGTCACACCCAGGACGGGAATACTCTGTCCAAAGTGCCTTTTGATGATTAGGAAACCAATTCTGAAAATTGTATGCAAGTCTGTTTATAGTGTTTCATCCATCTCCCTATTTCCCTTTAGGTAATTAATACAAAGAACAGTCCATTTTCCATCTTTTTCTTTTGTTTCATTTTATCCTCACATCTACGTTATTGCATTTTCTAGATGGCCTGAAAGAGACAAATTGTTAGCAGCCAAGGAAGTATGGAGTCTGTGGGACTGAAAGTCCTCCAGGGAACCTGCACCAGGTCAGAATTCCATGCCAAAAGTGTGAAGGAGGAGCCATGAGAAATGTGATAGTCTCACACAGGAAAAAATCTGAAATGAAAGAAGCTGAGTAGTCTGGCCCCTAAAACCTGCACTTTCCTAAGTGTGCAGCTTCCATTCTACATTATAAAGCAATATTAGAGGTGAGGACACAATCTGAGCAACCTAAAGCCACATGTTTCTGGGGGGAAGTGAGCAGAGTGGCCTCGAGTCACATCAGGTGTCACTGGAGAAGGAGCAGGGGAACCTTTCTCTTCACACAGAAATCTGGAGCTCACCCTGGGATCAGGTGTTTGTGTCCTCCTCAGGGCATCCTGCAGGAAGGAGAAGAGCTCCCCCTTATCTCTGGGATTTTACTGCTCCTGCAGACCACACACAGTGTGACAAACCCTTCAGGCACCACAGAAGGTGATGAAATTAGGGACAACTACTGAAAAGACCTTTTTATTCTTTTAATTTTGTGAGACATTTAAAATCTAATGTGGGGTATTTAGTGAACAATTCTTAAAATTCATACATACTTTTCCCCTGCTTTTTTCCTTTCTTTTTTCTTTTTTTTTTTTTGACTTGGTTTATTTTTTATTTTTGAAGACCTACTTTGAGGATAGGAAACTTTATTTTACTGTTTTACCACTGAAGATTTTCCTTCCATTGCTGTTGCGTACATGTGGTACAAAAGCAAAGGTTATAAACTCTGATTACATTATTTACAGTACCAGAATCCCCACAAAACAAATCCAGTCCCTGTCCAGAGGCATTATAAGTTCAGTGAATGATAACAACCTAACTATAAATAAGGGTTCCATAATGATTGCTAATGTTTTCTAAATTAGATTTACTCAGGCATGTACTTCCTTGTAGGTAGTTTTCAGCTGAACCTCTCTCCTAGGAGTGTGTCCACCAGGAAACCGAATGGCTCAGAAGAGGTGAATGATTCAGATGCATCAACAGGAACAACAAGATCCCAGTGCATTTAGTCATATTTCACTGCCTCCTACGTAAGTAATTTCATTTATTTGCTACGCTCTCAATCCACTTCTCCGTTATTACTGAAAGAACTGAGGCTTGAAAATCATCTAAGTATCCATGGATATAGAAATACATTAAGACAGGTGACTGTGCAAAAGAAGTGGGGTGAGGTTTGTTCCAGCCTGCTGTGACAACACACTCCTTTTTAGCAGCCAGTGAGCCTCTCCTCTGAGAGCAAGAAATGCCCTCTGGCACTGATTGTATATTGGGTTTGGGGAGATTAAGTCACTCTAATTCCCCTTGGCTAAGATGCTGAATATAAGTCACACCAGGCACAGAGCCTTTGGGGAAACTCAGTACAGCAGAGTCCAGGCCCAAAGACTTTCAATTATTAGATTCATTCTTAGGGACCAGAAATTGTGTGACTTAGGTAAACAAACCTCTCTATATTCCTGGAATTGAAGGCAATCAAATTTCATCTTCTTTTGGACAGTTTATTTGCTATTAGTGTCACAAATTGAGGATATTATCAAATATTCCTGTGGGACAGGGAAGGCTGGGCCTTTGTGTATGCAGGATATGCTGCAGAACACAGCAAATTAACCTGGGAGCTCTCTATTCTCCATTGCTCCAGGCTGCATTGCAACTGAAAATCTTAGGGAGATCTGAGAGTTCTGAATGAAAGATTATTTCTCAGTTTAGAATAGGTGCTGCTGACTATCTGAATGTGTTACTGCCAAAAGAATAATGATTTCCCCAATATTTTTGGATTTTTTTTCTTTTTAGTGACTACAATAAATTACTTTGACACACACCTTAATTATAAAAAGCATTACCAAAGTGCATGGTGGCATAGAAAACACAGCTCTTAAAATCACAAGTGACTCTTAGCACAGAAGGGTCTCAAGAATGTTGGAGTACAGGTCTACAACTCAAAATGATTTTTACAGACTGAGAAAATATTCCAGAAAAAAAAAAAATAAGATGCCATTCAATAAAGACAGCTGTAAAGTTTAACACTTGGGCAGGAAAAATAAATTGCAAATATACTGGATAGGGAACAATTCACTAGGCAACAGTGATGTTAAAAGGAAACTAGGAACTGGAATAACTCTCCAACCCCAAGGTATTGAAAAAAAAAAAAAGGAAGAGGTTAAAGGAGGATTCAGAAGTGGGCATGTTCTCTACTGGATACAGGACAAAGGCCTCTTCCACTCACAGACCAGAGCAATACCTGTGGCTCATATTGAGAGCTGCACTTCAAGAAAGATGAGAATAATACTCCTCCGTGTAATTTCGCAATTTCTCAGCAGAGATATTATTTTTTAAAAGAAGTCCAGAATGTGCACATTTTTCTACAAAATACCATTCCTACCTGTAGTTGAGAACATAAGAAATAATTTACCTTCTGAGGTATTGTTTCATATTTAATACAGAGGTAACCAAAAAAAAAATCTTTCACATCAGCCAGGAATTTGTGTTTTTAATAACACATAAACAGCTGGTATTGCAGTACCCAATCTATGCATTAAACAAAAATAATAAAAAATGCATGCCAAAATTCTGATTTTTTTTTTTTTTCCTGACCTGAAATGTTTAATTTCAGCTGGCCATTAGCTGAGCTGGCCAATCCCAATCCCTTTGCTGCCCAGTGAGAACAACAAAATCATGTCCCTCCTTGTCCAAGTTTCAGTTCCCCTTCCTCACTGTTGGCTCAAACACACAACAGCATGGGCTGGTCAGAAGGAAATGGTTTTCTGACAGAGAATTTGACTGACAGACTTTTCCTTAGCAGAAAGGCTGGAGTTAAAGGAAAACCTATTTAGTAGTGAGAATGGATTTGAAATGTAACCAAGATCCTCAGATTTTTACCTTTGAGAAAAGGAATATCATTCTTCTATCATGACTAATGTTACTTATCTCCCAGAGCTAGAGGTCTATCTTTAAATCCTTGTGCATCCAGAGCATCCCACAGGAAGCTCAGATGACCCAAAACTGCTGACCACCCCTTTAATTTATTTAAATATCTTTCTCTGTGGAGAAAGATCCTGTTGCACATCCTCTCTCCATCAGCTGCTGACCCAATAAAACAACAAGGTGACACTTCGAGTGTGACTCCCAGTACAACACCACGGGTTTCTGGGATTCCCAGTCTTTTTTCCTGTGAGAGTTCAATTTTTGCAGCTTGAAAGTGAAAGCGAGCTCTGACGTTGGCTTCCAGCAGCACATTTGCAGATCAGCTCATTGTAATTAGCGCTGAATTATTAACGCTGAGCCGACTGATTAATTCAGAGTGCGTGTGCTGGTTCTGCCCGAGCATCCTGCGCTGCACAGAGCGGAGGAAATCCGAGCAGATCGGGAGGGGCAGAGCTCGAGCAGCTTCTTGGCTGACCCCTGCAGGCATGAGCTCACCCTGTCAGGTTTTACCTTGGACCACATCTATTTTGTGCACTGCTTGCACAACACGGAGCTCGGGAGGAAGTTAAGTATGGCCTAAATCTACATTCTAATGCAATTCTAATGCACCACATTATTTCTAGTAATAATCTCCCCCACGGAAAGAACTGATGCATATTATCAAGCGTGAATATATTTAATGATTTAAAAGAGAAATGAGTTCATTAAAATAGTCATTCATCTCAACATAGGGTGAAGTCAGAGGAACAGGTGAGAAATAATTTTGCCAGGGTTTTCAAGCAATAAAAAAAGAAATTAAAGCATTTGATAGAAATCATTATATTCACAGTTTAGTTTTCAAAGATTAAAAAATATTAGACTTTGACCAATCCACCCTTTTGAGGTATATCTGTATCATACATACATACGTGCTATCACTGAAGTTTATGTTTTCCAAATTTTCTAATCCTTGGTTTCCTTTCCTAGCATCCACTTCCTTCTTGATTTGCTGCCTTCTGCAGCCCCTCTGGGCTTCCCCCAGGTCTCCCCAGCCCTGGGACATTTCCTGCTGCTCCCCCTCTGAGCCAACTCATTCTCCTCTACAAACCTGTGAAAACAACCAACCAACCAACAAACAAACAAAAACCCCTAATGCACTGGGCTTGTTTTGAAAATCAGACACAGATCTACCAGAGAAAACAACCACTGAGAACTCCTAATGATCTATAAATATTCCTTCTGGGAAAATAAATAAAACAATGCCCTTTTTGCAATGGTAGATATGAAATCTCACAGTGTAAAAAAACCCACCTTGATTGTTTTTAAGCTTCTTCGTGTTTCTTGAAGCTGTTTGTGTCATGAAGAATTCCTGAAGCAGGTGAATACTAAAAGATAATGAATCACAGTTCCTTACTTGAGTCATCAGAGAACATTACATACAGACCCCAAAATAAGTTGGATTTGAAGAGCATTTGTCCCATATAGATAAAACCAGACTTTTAAGACAGGTGTTTGTTACTTAAATAGACATAATTGAAACTTCATCTGGTGCTTCTTGCACACCTGTTCTTTCAATCTAAAAATATCATGAGTGTTTAGTGTGTCTATTGACATCTTCCAGCAAAATTTTAGTTGTCACATGAACATGAACTAAGGATAATGGAGGGGAGAGGAATCCATATAAACTAAAACACCTTTACATTGCAGAATGAAATAAATCTATTTGTCTTACTAGAACAGGTGATGAATACAAATACCTGACAAAAATATTCTAATGTTAATCAGACATGGGGTTAGAATCAGATTTTACTGCGGTTACAAAAGAAGATAAAACCTTTGAGAAAATAAATCACTACAGATAAGGAAAATTAAGTTTCCTTGCTTCCTCCAGGTGAGATTCGCAGGTGGAGGAGAACCAGTCAGCTCTTAGACTTCAGCTGGCATTTTCTGTCAGGTTGTTCTATTTCTCTCCTTAGACATAATAGTGAAATAAATGTAACATTCCAGGTCTGAAAAAGAAAATTTCAGTGACAATATTTGTATCCATCTTCACAGGAAGAAAGGCTGAGGATTCTCAACTTTTGCAAGTCAATCTGTGCCTATGTGTAAGATTTATTGATCTATGCAGGCTAAAACAAAGGAGAATAATTTAATGGCTATCTGGAAGACCAAAAGGTTATCATTAATTCTGAATTAAAGCTATGAAAAGGAAAATTAGTTCTGAATATTAATTTTTTTAAAAATTATGTGTTCTGTTAAACAAGTGCATGTGCACACATGAAAGCAGCATTATGAGGTGACATTTTATAATTGAGTGGGAAAACTAATTTTAAGCATCCCTCAGGGCATAATTTTTCATTGGATAAAATAGAGGAATGGTATTTTATTTTCAACTGTTTCTATAATTCTAAGATGAACTGAAAAATTACCGGTCTTTAACCACTGCCTTTTCTATTTCTTTTTCAATCAAGTTTTTCTTTGTTAAATCTCCCCTTTGATTGGGTATTTCTGATAAGCCAGAACTTCCTCTGGGTTTTCACAATTGCACCAGGATGACATGCAGACAACTGAAAATGCATTTTAGAACCATTAGACACATAACAGCAACACTAAGTTCCTAAAGTCCCAAAAATACAAATCAAATTTCCTACTCCAAACTTTCTAGTGCCGTTTACAGAACTGTAAAATTCCCTTCTACAGAAAGGCCTTTTCCTGAAAAGTGCTGCCCTTGCTGGATTTATTATCTGCTGGGCATGAAAATAAAAATGAAATAAACTCAGAGTAAGGCAGCAAACACGGCAGACTGCAGGTGATTCCCACTTGCCCACGATCCTCTTCCATCATTACCATGGTAGGTCCCAATCTTGGTCTCGGAACTGAGAAATTCCTCAAGGAATTTCAAATTGCTCAAGGACACGACCTGGCCTCCAAGGATGAACCAACATACAATGTTTTCAGAACTTCAGTTTAATATGTTCTCTGGGAGCATTTCCATTTCATTTTCTCTCTACACATGTGTTTCTCTTCCATTCCAATTGTTCAGATTTAATTTCTCCTCTCTGAGCATATTTCATGCATTGCTACATTGTTCTTTTTTTCTTGAGGTGAAGAGGAAGACCTCAGTCAAGCAGACTTATGAAAACAGACAAAAGAAAGAAGTAAAATTACAATAGGCAATAAGAAAATGCTAAGGAAAAAACCCCACAATTTTGTAAGGAAAAAATCTATATCTTCTTTATCCCTGTAAACAGCTGCAATATCTTTAGGGTATTTCCCCTTGTGCCTATTCACTCATACAGCTGCAATATCTTCACTTTCTATCTAAACAGAGATTCTTATCAAACTACCCAATTAAAGTAGTTCTCCCCTCTGAAAAGAGGGGGAGAAAATGCCTTGTATAGTTCACTGGTTTTGCCCAGAGGGCAGGTTAAAAACCATTTTTTTTTTCCTGTATGTAGGCAAGTAATATAAATGAGAAAGAATAAATAGATTTTCTGTCTATATTTGTATCAAAATTGCTATAGTTTCTCATTTCAGATTCATTATTTTTCATTATTTTGGCTATTTTAATTGAATTGTGTCCCATCCTTGTTATCTTTAATACTACGAAACTTTTACTGGGACAAGTTTTTTTAAACACCTGTAAAATCTTCCTTGATATTGATAGAAGCAGACATAAGTCAATAATGAGAGTTTCAGAAAAAAACCTGTCTCAAAAGCTGTTCATTACTGGAGAGAACTTGTACAATTTAATGTTGTGCTCTTTCAATTCAGAATAAATTATGCAGAATAATAGAGGAAATCCAGAAAATTTCATTGCAACTTTTCGCAGTTATGAAATATTAAAAAAATTAAAAACCATTAAATAACAATTGCTCAGGGCTGTAAAACTTCATTCCACAAAAATTAAGAAGAAAATTACTTTAATGAGAAAAGTATGCAACTACTCAAGTAAGGGCACACAAAATAAGAGTATGAATGCCTATCTGACTGAATAAATCCTCTAACTAAAAAATTCCTATTATAAACTCACCTGGAGCATGCTATTGTCAACAATTAATAATTTTGTCTCAGAAATTCCATGGTTCAATCCTACTATGCCGACCAAATTTCTTGCAAAATATGTATAAGAGGTTCAGAAACTGGCAAAATTAGCACATTATTTGGCTTGATTACACTGTGAATGAAAAATGAAAAATGTGTCAATCACACCAATAAATTTTGATAGTTGCATTAAAATTATAGATTGGAATAAGAAGAATAAAATGTTTCAATGCTTGTGGCCAACATGCCAGAGGCAGTGACACCTCAAGTGTGATGTATCTTTCTCTGGGATTTCCCAGTAACTCAAGGCACTGAATGAGTTAAATCAGACAGGCTGGTGGGGATGATGGAAGAGGTGCTATAAGCACTCCTTCACTGACTAAAGCAGCTTTTCTGCCTTTGAAATGAACTGATCCAATATACAGAAGATTTTCCTATTCCAATTCAACCAGAATTTTAAAGCCACCCTCAAGCATTCTGAATCAAAGGTAACATAAAAACCACTCTTAGCAAAACTGAGGAGAAAGAGCATCAAAACTTCAAACCTCTGCCAAACAAAGCAAATGAACAAACAGAAATCCCAGAGCAGAATTATACTCAATGAAACCCTGCATTAATGTTTAATCTGTTGAGCCATAGGGTACCTTGTAGGCAAGTTGGTTAATTTTTTTCTGCACTGCAATTTCCCCACATATAAAATAGGACAGCAACATTTGCTTAGTTGCAGTGGTTGTGAGAATTTAAACCCTGCACACATCCCTGCTCTGCAGGCAGTAACAGCCATTTGCACAGTGCTGGGCTGGGGGAGGCACCATTAATCATAAAGAACATTAATCTTAAAGAAGAGATCAAGCCTTTTTCTGAATTGCTCTGACAAAGGTAATTAATGCCAAAATCCAAGAAAGAACTTCAGTCTACTTGCACTTCCTGCAGCTCCAGGCATCTCGCTGACCTGCCTAAATCAGAGACCTCATCATTCTCTGCTCCCTCTGCAGCTCCTGGGTGGGAGTGATGCTCCAGAGTGCATTCCAGATCCTGCCTGGCTCACACCACCCTCTGCAGCTGCCTCCTCTCCACACACAGCCTCAGGTGAGCGCTTCAGGTGCTGCAGTGGCAAACAACAATAAAAATTCTTCTTAAGGAAGAATTCAGGTGAAAAATCAAAAAAATTATGGTAGGTACCCCAACCTAATTGGGAACCATCCAGCTTTTAATCTGCAGAACTCAGGCTTCATTTATAACAGCACAATTGTAAGCTCCTGCACTAACAGTGCACCCCAGATTTCTGTGTAACACTCCATGCACTGAAAACTCCAGTGCAAAGATGTTTTTTTCTGTGTAACACTCCATGCACTGAAAATTCCAGTGCAAAGGTGTTTTTTTCTGTGTAACACTCCATGCTCTGGAAATTCCAGTGCAAAGGTGGTTTTTTTTTCTGTGTAACACTCCATGCACTGAAAACTGCAGTGCAAAGGTGGTTTTACACCCCAGTCTTACCCAGGCTGCAGGTGCATCTTTCAAAGCACTAACATTTGCACTGATCTGTGATGCATTCCTAAACAAACAGGCTTTCGCTCCATTTCTTAATTTTAAGTAAAATTTGTTTTGAGGACTTGGAGCTGTTGTGCTGGGACATACAACAGAGGTTAGAATTTTCACTGCTAACAGGAACACAATTTAATGACCCTGAGTATGGGCTATAAGAGACAATGCCACACCAAATTAAGGGTGTTTTCCTGCAAAAGCCAATTACTTCAGGCTATGAGGATAATCTATTTTATAGGAATAAGGTAGGGTCACAGAAAGATTTCCATCTTTTATAATTATCTTTAGGAAACAAGTGGGGGGAAATACAAGAAGAGTTGCTGATAATACAAGGCATCAGGGGAAAAAAAAAACAAACAAGAACCATAGATGAAGCTCCTCTAAGAGGCATTTGTTGCTCAGAGGGAGGATGGCTTCACTACTAAAAAATCCTCTTCTGAAGAAAAGGAGGAAATAAAATATGTCTTCAGCAAAACAATTAAAAATATTTTTCAAGTGTTCTTCCCAGTTTCAAGCATTGATAGGAGGGTTGAGGTTTCCCCCTTCCTCACCTCTCTATTTTCTTTTTTGTTAGTTATTTCCCTCTCAAAACTTTTCCCAAGGACATTAAAAAAAAAAAAAAGTTCTCTTCTTTGCTGAAAAAACAGTGGTACTGAGTGAGAAAATATGTGATTTTCTCATATTTTCCAACCAGTATAGGCCAGTTACATCCACTGACCCATTGATTTTTCAGCTACAATGTAATTATAAAGCCCTTGGGTCCTGAGCAACATATGGAAGAAGAAAAAGAAGTTTAAATCATATTCTTCTCCAGTGAGATAATTCAACTTGGAAATTTTTATTTAAAGGAACACTATGAGGAAAAAAAAAAACTCTCACTTCAGTCATTTCTTTTCCTGCCTGCTATTGTTGAGGTAGCTTCAATGGTTCCCCAGGGCAGTTGATTGACTCTCCCAGATTCTACAGCTCCCTGGAACAGCTCTAGAAGAGAAAAGCAACTTTTTGGAGAAATACATTTATGAAGCTACGAAGTGCCACAGGCTGGAGTTTATTTGCCTGTGCTCTGAATTGTATCAGGTGTGTCTTAGAACTGTCCCTAATGCAAATAAAAAGAATAAAAAAAGCTTCAATGGCTCCCCTTAGACCTTCCCATTGAAATGCAACACAGTAATGTATCATGCAGAAGCTGCATATTAAAAAAAAATAATTTAAAAATGCATATTTTTCACAAAATAGAACTCATGTCTAAATGACAGAATCATTTTCTAGAGGGACAAAAGTAACTTTATGTCCTACTATTAATTTTTTTCCCTAAGCTGCATATTCAATTATTGCTTAATTAGGAAATGCCTTTCTCCTTCCTATAAAGTATTGGTTCACTTCCTAGCTTAGACATCTCTATATTCTGGCACATGGCCCAGAGATATTAATGTGGCTTCTCCCTGTACTTCAGAAATCTCACAAGCAGCCTGCTGGATGTTTCAGGTGTGATGGTTTAATTATGAATAAGAGTAACAGGGTTGCCTGGGGATTCTTGTTTTTTTTTTCCTTCTCTTAATTGGAGAAAACTTGGCATGGAAAAAAGATATCAGAGGAATATGATTTGCTGCAATTAAAAAGAAAAGAAAAAAGGCAAATTTGCCTACATAGAACCAGCTTTTCAGATCAGCATTAAATGCATAGATGTTCCATTAAATGAGAAGCAAAAACAAGACAGTGCTTGACAGGCATTGCTATCAGTACTGTGCCTGCAGATTTTAAACCCCCTTTCACAAAAAATACTGCAGCAGCTCCAGGATGAAAATCAGACTATTTCAGAGCCAGTGGAAGGTGACAGCACCTAGGAGCAAGAGGTGCATCCCCTGTACCCAGGAGAGAAGGAAGGGGACCACTGAACACTGTGGATTACTGCCCCACCCCTGCAAGCATCACCTCTTGTGCACCTCTAGGTGAAGAAAGCATATCCCCCACATTTTTCATTTTCAGCTGTTTTGCCACCAGCAGAAAAGTAAACAAACTCAAAACACAGTGAAAGCAGAGTCTTTTCTCCAGCCCAAGAGGTTAACTATCAGTTATTCTCTTTTAGCCAGCAGCCTGTGTTGTGTGTTAGGAAGACAGATCTAATAAATCTGGTTGGTGTATATGCAGGGGAAGTTATTTTTCAGTTTGGGAGAGTGGTAGAGGCCTCTTCTCTTACAATTTTTTTCAAAAGTAATTTCCAGTAATACATTAAACTGAAATTCAATTACAAAGCAAATATATCTCAGCTAATGTGAATATTGGCTGGGCTAGCAAGGAGAAAGGAAGGGAAGATAGAATTACTGAACACCAAAAAATATGGTCTGTTGTTAAAAAGATAATTTCTAGGTTTATTCCCTTATACCTGAAAGTCCAGGTGGTACTTCAGTGGACCAAGAAGCGCTGAAAAAATATTTCTAAACTCTTCAGCATAAACTCAGAACTAAGAGAACAACTTTGAGTGGATTTTTGTGGTATTTAATGAGACATATAAATAGAAATTAAATGCCTCTTCATAACCTCATTAATATCTGATATAGCAATACTTTGTTTTCATTGCACAAACAGAAAAGGTCTGTAATGTGGGATCTTCGGTGGTAAAAAGCAGAGGAACCTGAGTTACCTGAAACACAGCATGCTTGAAGGAACACACATATTGTGATTTAGAAAAAGGGCAGTTTATTTTTAATTAAATGGTTTTGAAAATAAAACCTGTTGCTGAAAAAAAATCTTTATATTAGTTAAACACTTTAGTGAAACAACAGACTGAAAAGTGGAAAAGTAAAAAGGATTTCTAGGTCCTCACAGAAGCTACAGTGTGCTCTTTTTGGCATCCTGTTCTCCTCTGTGAGTGAATAACTTCAGCAGAGCAATTCTTCCACAAAGCAGCACAGTCCTGATTGCTCCCAAAGACACCAACACAGAGTGTGAGAGACCACAGAAGAAAATAACAGATATTTTCTAATAAGTTCCCTAATTCTAATCTCTAACATCACATGTAAACAACATGAAATTTTTAACTGCCCTGTCTTACCCTCGTCTCACACCCTATACAAATCAAAATAAGCAATGGCAGGAAAAATAAATTACCACTGTCCAAACAGGAAGAGCTTTGGGGTTCACAATTTTGCATGACAACTCCTCCTTATTGCTACCTGGTTTGTGTACTCAGTGTAATAGGTACACTGCATGACAAGTGGCTCATAAAACTTAGATGTTGGAGAGCATTTAGTGCCAAAGAGTATGATAACAGCTTCCTTAAAAATCTTCTTTTGGGTTCCAAAGCATTTTATCCTCTTCTGAAACAATTTACCTACCATTAACCTGAGGCAATCACCATATTTTCCTTCAGTTTCTGATTTACATATTTTCTGAAGATCTGTTGTCTATAATGCCCAGCATTTCAGCCAGCACCCTCTTGTTCAGTATTAAGAATGCCTGAATGTCCAGCAAAGAGATTCCATGGAATCCACCCCGCAATAAAGACAAATATATTTACCTGTCATCTGGCATACACAGCTGAGGTTCAGCCAAATTCACTTTGTGCAAATTTAACTTTTGTTAAGCCAACCAAAATGAATTATTATCACAGAACAACTGACAGATGACTAAAAGGTGAAAATAAACATGAGGTTAATTAAATCTTTTGGTGGTAATAGGATGGATAATACACTTTTCTTTTGGCCATGCTGTCCTTACCAGAATAGGAAAAGCCTTCAATATATTCTGTTTCCAAAGGAAGAACAGAGGCCATAAATTTTAAGAGAGTTATGGAGTAGGTCTAGAAACAGTTGGCAGAACATACCAGCACCCATGTACCATGAGTTGGGAGAAAAATCATAATGGTTTTCTGACACAAGATTCTATTTCTGAAGGAAAAAAAAGTTCTCTGAGAAGATGCTAAGTGTGTGCCAGAAATTAATAAAAGTGTAGTATTTTACTGGGAGTCTACTTGACTCAGATGTTTTGACTACCTAACTACCTCAAAACACCTCACTTTGGTCAGATGCATTTTGTTATGTTAGCTCTCCTGATATGAATAATCCTGCACCCTTTTTTTGCCCTGTCAAAGTACTCAGAGGATCATTTTCATGAAACATTTTCCACCTGAATTTGCCAGCATTAAAGTACCTGGTCTATGGAACTGTCCCTCTATGGTTAATGAAAGGAGGAGTGGCAGTATCATCCCTCTGGACGATTCTTTTATTTTTCTTCTCTCCTTCTCTTCCTTCCCACCATAAGAGAGGGAAGGCACCTCTGGAACCACTCTACAAAATCAGTGATATTCCTTGGCACATCCTGAGCTGCATCTAAAGCAGTGGGACTGTGAGCAGCAGGTCAAGGGAGGTGATTCTGTCCCTTTATTCCAGTTGAGGGACCCCACCCAGAGTGCTGTATCCAGCTCTGGGACACCCAACAATAAAAAGAGCCCCTCAAGAGACTCCTGAGGAGGACCACAAAGATGATCAGAGGGCAGGAGTATGTCCTCTATAAGGACAAGCTGAGAGAATTGAGATTGTTCAACTTGGGAAAGAGAAGAAAAGGCTCTGGAGAGACCATAGAGCAACTTTCTAGTTCCTGAAGAGGCTACAAGAGAGCTGGTGAAGGACATTTTACAAGGGCATGAGGTGACAGAACAAAGGGAAATGGCTTTAAAATGAAAGGAAGTAGGTTTAAATTAGATATATGGAAGGAATTCTTTCCAATGAGGTTTTTGAGGCCCTGGCACAGGTTGCCCAGAGAGCTGGTGGATAATCCATCCCTGGAAGTGTTCAAAGTGAGGCTGGATGGGGCTTTGAGCAACCTGGTCTAATGGAAACTATCCCTGCCCATATTAGGGGAGTAAATCTAGATGATCCTTAACATTCTTACCAGCCCAAACCATTCTGTGATTCTATGAAACTAAGTCTAAGCAATTTTTGAAAAAACACATAGGCACGTTTGAAAATATTGCCCTTTATATCTTTAGTGAAAATAATTTTCTTTCTGTCAGACCTAAAAACCAGATGAAAATGGAAAGAGCTCTGTTAGGTAGCAACATAGTCAGCACCACAGTGATTTGGACTGAAATTCCTGTTTTAATCTTCCCAGAGTAACTTCCCGCAACTGTCTCTTTCTGTTGTTCTTCTCACTTTGAATTTAATAGCAGCTCCCCCTGAATGACAACCAGATGCTGTGTCCTATAGAGCTGACTGCTTCCAGTCAAGCAATTGCCAAGGCACCTACCACTGAGAGATCCAATTACCCCACCTCCTCTTTCATGCTCTTACTCACTTCAATTTGCAGCTGCACTTCTGCTGAAGTTCTCTCTTGTTTCTTCCCCACCTTCCTTCTCCTTTCCCTGATGGTTATACTTATCTCTGACCTTCATGCTATTTGCCAGATTTATTATTTTATTGTCAAATTTCACTCCTCGGTTTCTTTTTTTGTGAGATGGTGCTTGCTAAGCAATGCTGTGGAGCAGCAGCTTTCTTTTATGCCTCTCAGTGCAGTTCTCCTCCTGCTTCTTTACTGGAAGTCTACTTTCTGGTTTAATATCTGAATCCATACTGTAATCAGGGATAAATATATTGATTTTCTGTTTACCATATTGTATCTTCATGTGAAAAGAAGAATCCAATAAGACAAAGAACTATCTCCAAAGACCTATTTCAGAACCTTAATGGAAATTTTCCTGAAGCTTGTCTTGCCCTCTGTCTTTCATTCTGTCAATTTAAGCAACGTGCCTGGGATGATGTGTGTCAGGGATCTTGTGCCTTTCCATCCCTGGCATTGAAGGAACTAAATCAGTCAGTAAAGACTATAAAAAGCTCTGGGGCTTAATTATGAGCTAAACTCAAATATCACTGAACTTGCTAAAACCCCAGGGGAAGCCACATAATACAACCTGTCAAAGCCTCAGTCTGACAAAAAAAAAAAATTACACCAAAAGTTAATTGGTGGGAAAAGGCAAATTCTAATGTATTCTGACTCCTTTTTTAATCATTCTATTTTATAATCATAGGGAGAATTTATCTGATTTTTAAATGGTTAAGATTGCTAGCATGAAATACAACTAGCTACAGATGCTCTGGGAAAGCAAAAGCAAGCTTTAGCTGTTCCAGTCAATTTTTTCCCAACAATTATATGCTCAAAACGATGTAATTTCAGTCAAGACAGAATCTACTGATTGTGCTTCTAGTGTCTTTTGTTAAAAAATAACAGCAGCCTTTCTCTTCTCTATCCCTCCTCCCTGATTTTCTTGCATGAATCAGATTTTTGGCAAATGGGCTGCACTCTGCTTTTATCTGAAATTTCTCCCCATATGCTGAACAAGATTTAACCTTTTGTACCCATTCATTACATCACCAGGCCCACATCCACTGCTGAACCCTGGGAAAACAAGCAGCACAGCCCTGAGCAGAATGGTAATTACAGCCCTGGCTCCCACCCCAATCCTTTCTGCAGAGGGGTGAGCGCGCACACACAGCCAGAAGGGAGGGAGAGCTCGGGGCTGGGCACGCTGGCTGTGGCTCAGCACAGGTGATCGATGGAGCTCACTTTCCTGGGCACTCTTCTCTTCAGAAGAAGTCACCTCACTTGACCTAAGTTGCCCTTGGTGAGAGCTCACAAACTGCTGAGACTGAGTCTCACACGTGAGCACCTTTTTTTCATGACGATGAAGATGCTGCTCCATTATAATCGAAATAGGCAAATTCCTTTGCATTCAATCAAATCAAACATCACCTGCTCCTCACAGGAGTGAACTGCTACACTGTGAATCAGAGCATAAATCAGCCAGAAATTCACTCAAAGAAGTCCTAAGGTCGGCAACTGCTCGACTCCTGAAACCCCAGCAGACAACTTTAACAAATTTGGTGGTAAAAACTCGTAGCATGTTTCAGTTCTGTGCATGACAGCCAAGAACGTGGATATCACATGCACTCACTATAATCTGAACTTAGTACTGAGTCACCAGAATTGTGAATTTGTGTCTTTAATGAACTGGAAATACATAATACACTGTCTGTCCCATCACACACATCCTTTTTGTAAAAGGTTCTAGAAATGCACTGCCTGCAGATAGAAGGGTTATTTAAAGGTTGGATACAATGTCTATTCTCTCTGCCCATGATGCCAATCTTGCAAAAATTATCATATCTGAATTTCTTGAGACTGCTATGGTGAGTAACTGCTTAGAAAAGTAGAGCTAACTTTTTCCTATAAAATGCTTTGTGTATTTTTTAGTCCAAACCAGTAGGTGATGAAGGTGATTAGCCATCTAGCAAAGAATGGGGAATTCAAATATTCAACAGGCAAATATCTTTGGGAGAGAGATAACTGTCATAAACAGAATACTTGATGAATTAAAAAATCAAAAATTAAATAAATCATATTAGTTTTGCAATTTGAAAATTGAAGATTATTAATTCTTGGGAATTTTTTTATTTCTGGAAAGAACTGTGGAAAAAGTTAAAACTTCATTATGGACAATTTTGGTTTTTCTAATACATATAGGTCTATCTTGGATAACAGTATCTGTAAAGAATCCTTAAAAAACCAAAGGATTTTAGCCCCAATCTTTTGTCTTAACCCTAAATGTTATCTGGAGTATGGGACTAGGAAGCTTTCCAAAATTTAATTGACTACCCTTTCCCTATTACTGCTCACTGACATTTTTCTATATTCTGATGTGAGGTAAATTAATAAGCCATGAGCAAAAAAAGACAGCTGTGAATAACCTAAACCACCACTGTCTGTCATTGTTCTTCCAGTAAGAGAGGAAAAAAACAGACCTTAGGGGAAATTTCAATAATAGATTTTGACAAAATCTGAAATTGCATCTAACTATCCAGAAAAATAAAACAAAAGCACAAAGTAAAATAAAGTAAAAACAGGTTGCCCTGGCTAAGCAAACCAGTGCAAATTGCACACAGGTATGTGTGTACACAGCACACATTTAAATAAATTCTTAAATTAATTAGAGGCCTACTGTTGCTAGATAACTGCTGCTTCTACACACAGAAAACAGTTGGGAATACTTTGATATAATTAGGGACAGAATTTAAAGATTAATTTCCTTATGATTGTATTAATTATACATCTTAAACGAGAAACAGAATTGTTGCCCTTATTTAAGAATTACGCCTTAAAAAGCTGTGCAAAACATGACTTTTCAAAGTGCACATTTCTAGGTCAGGCTGAGCTCATCCACCAGCACCTCCAGGCCCCTCTCCTCAGAGCTGCTCCCAATTCATTCCCAGTTCACCCAGCCCTTGTTTGTGCTTGGGGTTTGTGGAATTCTTTGAACCCTTCAGGGAAATCCCCAAGGCCTTGCCTTGGGAGAATATACCACAGAGTCTCCACCTAGGCTGAAAGAAAACACTTCCCCTATGGAGCCTTGCAACACTAGAATCTACCCCAGCTCCTTTCCCCAAAGGTCCCAAATTCTGGCGGTTTCTCCTTTCCCTGTTTCCTCGTTGGTTGTGGTATTCCTGGTGGCCAGCCCCATTTTCCCTTTAGCCCAATGCCCTTTGCCCTGCCCTTTGTGCCACCCCTGTGCCCTCAGATCATTGGCCACTGATCCCTGCTTAACCCTGTGCACACCACATGGCCAGGCTTTTGTCCCTGGTTTCCCTTTGGGTTGTGGAATAAACTTCCTTAAAAGATGAGGCAATTTAAGATGCATTTTGCAAGGATTAATGACCCTTTCATCAAAATCATTCCAGATTGTGGAATTCATTGAAGATCATTCCAGCAGTCTGTGAGGTTGCCACATGTTATTTATCTGCTTATCTTTGTTCAATATGCTAATAACCTCCTGGACTTCTGATAATACCTCTTGGATACTGTTATCTTCTTTCTTCTCTTATCAGCAACATACTAGACCTACCTTATCAGTGTCCACTAAATAATTTCTTTTGAGACTGTGAGAAGTGAGTAAAGGAAGAAAATGTCAAAAAAGTGATGAAGTGTTTTCTGGAGTAGAGCTTTAGCTTAGATCTTTACAAAAGTAGGATTCCCATGTCTTAACTGGGAATACTTCTACATGTTTGTCAGAAATAGAAGCGGAGAAAAATGCTGGTTTAATTAGTTCAATACAGTTAAAATCTAGTGTGGTGGTGTGGTTTTCTTGTTGTTAAGTTTCCTTGAGCTCGTTCAGTCAGCTATGGCATTTTTATAAATGTTAAAGGACAACATCATGGGCTACAGAAAAATTAATTTCATTTTGCAATTTAAAAAGGAAAAACATCAAAATCTTCCTGTCCTTGTAGCAGCTGACACCAGCAAGGCCTAATGAACCTGTTAATTTGCTAATACTGACTAATGAAAATGGTGATTAGTTGCAGGCTGTCTGGGTCACTAAGGAGTTGATTTATATAATATTTAGAATGAGAGCTCAGGAAACAAAAGGCCTATACCTGTCTCTGTCTTCAGAACCAAAAGTTAAATCTGACATTGGGATGTGGGGCCTTTTTCTGTTGGGTTTTGTTCTTTACCTAAAATACTTGAGGCTCTTCATGGTAACTGAGAATTCAATGGAACTGGACTTCTCTGTGAAGAAGAGGAATTTTCTAAACTAAACAGCAAGGAAAACAGAGGAGCATTTTAATCCCTTAGTAAATCTCCTGTTTCACTCTCTTTCCTATTGAGAGGGAAGCGTCTCCTCTGATCTCCATGTAGTTGATGTTTCCTTTACTTGTCTGGTTCAAGAAACAGAATGTTAATTGTTTTCCTATTTTCATGACACTGAACTAAGAGGAATAAAAACCTCTGCAACTTCACACAGCTAAAACTCCCCTCTTCCAGTTAGGCAGTCCTAATTCCTACTTTGATTTTGCAATAGGCTGAAAATCTTTATTCTATACCTTGCATAGAATTTAAAATTGTTTGTTTGGATTGTCCAATAGTTGCAAATTGTTTATTTTACCTTATTATATTGGAAGTTGAGGGCATTACACCAAACTTATACAAAAGATCAATGAGTTATTAAAGTTTTAAAGGGAGATTAAAAGGAAAAACAATGATATTAATCCTCATCTACTGATGAGAAACAAGACTTCATCTAGTTACTTTGGAGACAAAAACTAATAGTGAAACTAATCTTAATTTTCAGAAGACTTTCAAGAATTGGGAAAAAATATGGACAGTTTTCTGGAAAACTGGAATTATTAAAGCTAAATGATACAACTGCAGAGATGTTTGGCTCACATATTTTGAAATCCCATTGGATTTAAAGTAAATTCTGGTTTTCATCATTTTCTACAGACAAATCTGGAAAAATCTGTAGTAGCTTCTTGAGCAAACTGGCAGCAGGGGGATTGGGAAAGCCCAAAGTATCTGACATTTTTCCAGTTTCCCCTGCTGAAATGAATTAACAAGCACCTTCTCCCCAGTGTTCCACATGCTAATAAAATACAGAAAGTCAGCGCCTCTTTCTGTCTCTGAAATTAAACCCATCTATAACTATCATTCCTCAAATGGAGAGTCAGAACAGGAGCTCTGTTAATTCAAAATAGAAAACAAACTTCATGGAGAATGATGGGATATTAAGTTGAAATATTTTGCATTTTTAAGATGCAAGATCTTATTTTTACTTCTTCCCAATAAGTTTTGCTCCTGTATTATGTTTGTTCATTAATGCAGCTTCCAAACACCGTGCAGAGGATGCACAGGGCAAGGATGTAATCTACTGATTTAGTATGGAAAACAGAAGGAAGACAGGTTTTAACTCTGATATAACTGCAGCAGTAAAAAAAATAAACAGACCTCCCTGACTAAATTATCTACCCAATTTCACGTGTCCAACAGCAATTCTGCTGAGGTATTTTCAGACCAGTTCTGCAAAGCACCTGATTCTTTTCCAGCCTGGAAGGATATAAAGAGCCAGAGAGCCCTATTTAGGTGTTCCAGGGCAGATGCAAGCTCAGGTTCTGTCCTAAGAACATTACATCCTTGTCTGTGCTTATCCTCAATCTCCACTGTGCTTATTTCATTCCTCTGAAACTAGGCCACCCATTTATTTGCCTAAGATTTTGGCTGGGAACAGAAATACTGTCACACCTGACTGAGGCAGGGCCTTCCTGCTTCATCCTCTCCATCAGCACCCAGCACAAGAGAAAGGAAAGGAAGCAACCAGACCTCAAACAATCATCATCCTTCATTTATCCATTTTCAAAAGTTTCTAAAGGTTGATGGCTCTACATTTAACAATATTTCTATATTTTTCTTAGTGCTCAGTTTACACCTTTTTTTTCTTTTACATTTTTGCCTCTATTTTTTTTTTTGCCCTTAACAGCTTCACATTCCAGAGTTCAACACTAATTGCACCCTGTGGTTAAAGAGAAATCTGGTTTCCTTTTTCCAGTTTTATCTCCTTTATCGCCAGTATGAAATTTAACATTTTCTTGTCTTTCTGACCACCAAAGTGTGAACATAGAAGCACAGGCCTGTAAAAAACAACATTTACAATACTGAATCACAGTGACTCAAAGATATTTTCATAATTATCCGTGTAGGTATTTACAGATATGATGTACTGGAAGGCTGAGTTTCACTTCACTCAATTCATCAAACTGAAATGCATGTTTCTATGAAATGCTTTGAAGTTTAAAGTATGACATTGAAGTCAACCATAAATAAGCAACATCTAAACTTTTTTTTAAAGGAATTCCATATACTAAATTGATTCCTGTTATTTAAAAAAGAAAAAAAAATTCACAATGACAAGAAGTTCATGCCTACCTTCTAGTTGAGGCCACAATGCTGTTAGTACATGAGATGATTTCTGGGACCTAAACAAAATATTCTTTTTATTTCAAATAAAATACAAGTATAGATGTCAACACACTCTTGCTAACATTGTTAAAACTAAAGATTGTTAATAGTATTCCAGCCCTCTCCAAAAAATTGAGTCTCAAGTGTGGAATAATCACATAAAAAGAAAACAGCCTTCCATCTGTCTCTCTGGTTGAGTAGAAAGATGAAAAAATGGATCAATTAAGAGGACTAAAGAAAAACATCTACCAGCAATGCTGAGGCAGTGGCACTGTTATCAAGAAGATAATCAAATATTACCTCCTGACTGTCTTCAAAGAGGATGCTCTTGTCCACAGATATTTTACAATAACTAAGTGCACTATCAAACCACAAAACCATTTAAAGAAGAATGCTGAATAAGCCATTTGGGATTCTATGGCAGTCACAGAGCATTTTAAGTTATACTCATAATATTTTTTTCCTCTGGAAAGTTATGCAATGTGCCTTAATGGAGAGAAGATTGGCACACCCAGCACAGAAGTCTGATGAACTGAACATCACTGAAACAGTTTTTTTACATACTACCAGCATAACTTTGTCTTTCAAAAGAATTATACCCTTGCATGCAGCTTCATCTACTGATGAACGTGTATTCCTATGGAAATTCTTATTAAATGCATCATAACAATAGAAGAGGCAGGATATGACATATCACAAGCTCTGTAGGCTACTTCCAAGGATATGAAACCTCCCCCTGTATCAGAATGTAAAGTATTATAATAAAATCAAGAAGAAACTCCATTTTTACTGTAAAAAAGACACAGTTTCATTGAGAGCAAGTCTCTAAAGCTACCCCAGTGTAGAAAACCCCAGATAGAAACTGTTATTTTGTGAATTCTGGGGTAACAAAAACAAAATAGAAAATTAAAGAGGGAAAAAAACAACCTTGAAGACAGAAAAAGAATGAAAACACACTGTCACTCCCTTAACAGAGTTTCTAATGCTCTTGGGTGCTCACTAGTGCAGTGCACAGAGATTTCCTTCAGGTCAAGGGAAAGAATTGGGAAATCTTTTTTTGAAATACAGGTATTTTTCTTTCAAAACTACTCATGCATCACAGAATTCTGGAATAATTCAAGCTTAAGTGTATCTCTGGAGATCACCTAGCCAGCCCCTCCTGCTTTATGCCTAATTCAGATTATATAGTTTAGGACTTTCTCCCATGTGTGTTAAGGCATTCTCTGGAATATTTAAATCCAGAATGAGACAGGGAAAAAACATTTGTGTGTATGTGTCAGACAGAGTCAGCTAGACACTGTTAGTGTCTGTGGAGCTATCTAAAATTTAGCAAACTCATAAAAGTGTAATTTTAATCTGTTCCTCACCATTGTTCTCCTGAAGCAAATCACAGAGCAGAAATGTTAAGAAATTATGTTCTCACTTACATTTCTGACTAAGCTGTAGGACAAAAATATCTCCCTTGGACTTAAGTACAAAACCTAGTTGGAGGTTACACTGACAACAACTTAGGCAATTAATTGCAATCATTATGGAATCAATGTCTGTGCTTTGCCTTAGAGTGGTGTGCACAGACAGACAAAACACTGGCTTGTAGAAAGAAATACTGAGACAAATGACAAAATAAGAAATTCTTGTTCCTCAAGCATTTTTTCAAGAAACAAAATCATCTCAAGCAGGGCTATTTTCATCTTTTTGCCCAGAATATCTCTGCTACTCTCACACTGCTCTGTTCCAAACAGCTCAATGTCTAATGCAAATGCAAATACTCTTCATCATAACTGTGTATATTTATTTATGTCTGCCACCATCCTAATGAAATGTCATGGAAAACTCCAGGAATAAGCAATAACCTCAGACAAGAAAGTAAAGTGCTCACGTTATAGCTTTCAGGTGACACTTTCCATACTGCTTATTAATCTGTCAAAAGCCTAAAGTTGTTTAGTGAATTAAAATAATTTCTCATTCATGACAGTAATTATGTCAAAAGAAATATTTATATTTGAACTCTTGATTGATTTTGTGCTATGAGCACCACCTATTAATATATCTATTCTGAAAAATTACACCACCACCACCACCAGCAATGAAAATGACCTTGCAGGGAAAAAAGTGAAACTCAAGTACCTTCTCTCTTCTATATATAACATACATTATCACAACAGAAGTTAAATATAATTCCCTTAATGGAAAAGGATGTCCTTAATTGCTTTATATAAAAATCAATTTAAATAGCAGAAGATGGAAAATGTCAAACCCTTAAAAACTTACTAATTATATTACCAAATATGATTTACCATTTACAGTTCTGTTATTGACAGATTTAGAAGGTAGAGATAATTTTGTAAGTCCAGGAGGAACATTTATAATACATGTTACAAAACATATAAATGGTGTATAATAGCATTATAATTTCAGAGATACCACAGTCCAATGTCTGAACTAAGGCATTTGCTAATGTTTCATAAAACTTTTGCCACTTAAACATACTTTGGAACTAGATGAAGCACCAGATGTGTGCAGTGAGCTACTCACAGATTTTGAAGACCAGATCAGAGTATAAAATTATCTGGTTTTGCTATGCAGTTTTGCGGGTTATAACATATAGATGCATATTTGGAGAAACAAACACACTTACACAATTAATTACAAACACAATTTGGAGAAAAAATCACTATTAATACTGACAGACTGATAGAGGATGTCATGCAACTTTGAAACCCCACCACAGAAATACTGAGCAGCTCTGATAGCAGAGCTTCCTTTCACTATCATTTTAGTAGTCTCCAGATTTAAATAAATGAATGTTTCATATTTAAATGTGAATACCACTGTTAAGGTGTATGACCTCAGTGGCTTCTATGAGAGCTCTCTTTCAAAAGGAAAATACATCATTCTTCCTATTTCTATTCAAATGGCTTCTTGTTTTCCTGCAGCTTTTCCAACTGCTTCCATAATAAACTCATTCTCCCTAAAGCACAGAAACATGAAATCACTTTACAACACAGCAATCAGCAACATTAAATTCACAGATCAAATACCCTGCTTTGACCAGCAAAGGTAAAGAAATGAAACATGCAGTAAAGTGTGAATTCAGACAAATTTAGATCAAATTATATGCGAGGCTAAAGCAAGAGCTGAAATAGGGCTTCAGATTTGGCCTTTTCCTATGTAAAAGTATATATGTGGCATAATGAATTCAAATAGTGTGTATTTGGATCAGCATTGCCAAATTGTGAATAACAAATCTTCTCTATTGTCTAGTTCTCTGGCTGCTGGGAGTTCCTTCCATAATTAACCTGCCCAGAAAAACCCCACACATCATCTTCATCCATCCTTTATGCTTGAAAAACTCAGGCTATGGGCTGAGGAAATGCAATGCAAAGAGCACAGGGATTGAGCCTGTTTCCCATCAGAGAGCAATTCCACTGGGAAATTCAAAGGAATTAAGAATATAATGCACCTAAGAGTAAAATAAAAATATGTTTTATACAGCACAGCAGGAATCCACTCTGCCCTTGATCAGAGCTACGAGGGAGCTCATTCACCTGAACTGGTTGTTGAAATAACAATTGACTCTCACATTTCTTGTTAGGACAGACATTGAGCATGCATCCCAAGAGGTTTTCCTTCCATTCCAACTGGATTTTGCCTCTTCTGAAGCATGCTGTCTACTGACCCTCATGACTCTCTAGAACTCTTCCTCCCTAAACTTGATTGATGTCTGCCCACTCTTGTTCTCAATTCTCACAAATCTGAAGCTAAAGCAGTGTTACCACTACTCCCCTTTTAAATCTTTCTCAGAACCAGGGAGCAAATACTATTGCTCAGTCAAAGATGGAGGAAGAAGAGCAACATCAAGTTACAATTAGAAAATCCGTCTGTAGTCAACTTTTCTCTTACCTTAGCCCTGCTGACTAAAAGAGTTTTCTCTGACTTATGATGGGGGAGACGAGGCTTAGAATATATTTCATGAGAATGACTAAGCAAGGAGGCTGAAATCAGCTGTAAATCTTTCCTGGAACAAGAGTGAGAGCAGGCCCAGGGTACTAAGGCTGAAACATTATTCTTTTAACTTGATTGGTTTTGTGCTTTAAAAGCTTTTGGGTGAGGGTTGTTGTACTCTTGCTTTACTAGATGCTCTTCTATAACCCAGACATGTCATTACATTCTTTGTTCCCTACAGCCATTTTATCCAGTGATTCAGTTCAAACACAAAAATACTCCCCTTCCTCCCAACTGATTGTGTTCTCTACAGCTGTTGATGGAAAGGGCTGTCCACCCAGTGATACCCTGAAGGTGGCAGGGCACTTCATAACACTGTCAGTCATCCTGTCACACCCTGCTATTAGAAAAACTCCTTGCACTTCTGCCTCTAACTGCTTTCCACTTCTTGCCACAATGATTTTTTCCTCAGGTCATTCTTGTTAAATTCAGTTCTGCAATAGATGAATTTAATGTCTAAGGGCTCTTTACTTCAAAGAACACTCTCATGCTTTCACCTTTACATAAAATCTCTGATCAGATATTTTATTTCATATGGATTGGAAATGAATATGTCAAAAGAAGGTACCAGAACCACAGCACAGGAAAACATGGGAAACTCATCCATTCTCAGAAAGTTCTGTTCTCTGCCACATATGGACTGATTTAAACACAGAAACATGAGACTGTGGTGTGAACTTTGGTTATTATTTTTATCTAATTTACTTTAAACACTGATGAGTTCCTCTCAGATGAGATCTACTTTCTCTCTAATTCAGCTTCTGTCTGAAGATGAATTTCTAGAGGAATATGAAGATATTCACAGAACATTAAATTGACAAGAAATGTACCTTCTTAAAATAATATATTTGCCTGTATCTCTATTTTATCATCATTTTCAGCCCTCCTTATTAGCCATTTTTTGGTTGAAACATAGTCAAGAAATGTCCCTTTGAAATTAATAAGGTTGAAAGAAAAAGCAGCAGAAGGGTAGCAAATCATGGCCCTTTGCTCCTATACTTACATGAAAAGTGCCACACTATGCTTTGAAATGTCAGACTTATTGCCTAAGATAAAACTCACTCCAAGAGGAATGCTCTGAGAACTATATCTGTTTTCCAGGCTATTCTTTTTCTGGCTTGTTAGAAATGAAAATGAAATTTCTTGGGGCTGTGTAAAACAAACATCTAAACCCTGCTATATAAAAATTAATGTTTGCTTAAAATTGCAAAATGGCAAATAAAAGTTATAAAAAAATTGGACTGTGTGAAGCTTACACAGACTTATTTTATATTATAATTTTTGCCAGACAATAGTACTTGAATATAAATAAAATTATAGATAAATTATATAGCAAAAAGTTATGAAAAAAATTACTAAACCAAAGTAAATTAAAAGATGATAAATTACATCATATGAAAACAGCAGAGCTGATACTTATGAGGAAAACCTATCATCTTGGATAACCTATAGTTTTACCAATGTTTTCAAGCAAAGCAGCACATCACACTGAAGAATGTCACATGTCAAGACCAGTTAAAATCAAAGCAGCTCCTACTAAATAATATTTTTAATGACTTTGATGGAAATAGGTGAGTGATTAGATTGCAGCATGAACATCTAAAAATGAACTATTGTTTTCCCTTTTTCAATATTTTTTTTCCCTCAAGGAGGAACAGACTTGAAAAATGTTCAAGTCTAGACTTAGACAGGGAAAAAATTTACTGGCCCTTCTACCACAAGTGCTAAAGTGCATTGGATGAAGTCAGAGTGGAGCTTTGAGTAACAGGAAGATATTGATTTACTCACTCCTGGATTGTGAGACTCTCCAGAATATTTTGGATAGAGCTTTGGCAGCAGTGACCATGACATTGGGACTGGAGCTGTTTAACTCCTTTGCTGGTGCCGCGGGCAGTGGGATCGAGGGCACCCTCAGCACATCTGCCAACACCAGCCAGCTGTGAGGTGCAGGGAGGGGAGGGATGGCACCCAGAGGGACTGGACAGGCCTGGGAGGTGCCATCCCCTCATTAGCAAGTGTTGCCTTCCACTACAGTTGTTATTTCTGTGCTGTTTCACCAGAGGAAGCTCATTTGAAGCAGGATGCGCATTAAATCCACCTCCTTAGCGAGGTCCTGTGCAGAAGTTTTTGCAGGCTCTGTTGATATGGACAGCAGCATTTTTAGTTAATCTCACACTAGCTTTACCAACTTTCTGTGGAGAAATCCAAAGCACAGAAAACTGAAAGCATATTGTTTGTGAAAGCCTCCATATGTTGAGAGTAACTTATTTCTTAGAGCAAGTGGCAAAACAGTTGGACCATTTTTCTTAAAGATGTGACAGCCAAATGCTGAGACTGAACAAAGACAGCAATTAAAAAATGACATAGTGAGTGGGGATGGATATGGTCTATCATTACAAACTAGATTCACACTGAGACTGGCAGGTGACAGACCAGGTTCTCTGTACTTTAAATTATTTTGGAAAAGTGCATGGCAATTAATGCTCTTTTCATGCTACTGATGCAATTACAGCTGCAGCATTGCAGCCAAGTGCTGGAATTAAAACATGCCTGTTTCTCTTTGTTGCAACTAGACTATGCCTTCACTATTTGGACATGAGCAGAATCAGGAAAAAGGCTTCCTTTCCTGTTCCTCCTTCTCTTCCTGCACCTTTCCACCCCATGGTTTCCAACTCTGGATTTGTGCTTTATAACAGGAAATCACAATCTCTATTGACATTAGCAGGCAGAATCTGTTAGTATCTCCTGTGATGATTACAGTGTGTGATTGCAGTCAGTGTTCTGACTTGTTGTATCACTAGACAAAGGTTCAGAGGGTTAGTGGCCCTAAGGAAAAATGTTAATTTCAGCTCTGATTCAGTTAATATTTCCTTTCCAATTTAATTGCAATTTTCTTCCTGGTCAAAATTAAAATTTATATAAAGCTATTTGACATTAAAATAATGAAGAAATTAAAAAGCTTTTATGCTGAAATAGTAAAGTGCAAGAAGTCACCATAGGTTCTCAAAACTGAAAGCCACAGCTCATTGTGATACTGATGAATTATATGTCTTGATATCTTATCTCTAATTTAAAAAATGGCAAAATAAATGCAACACAAACATTAATTGACCATATTTACTACCATGCAAAGAGCAGTTCTTGTCTTTAAATACCTTTGCAAACACTAATTAGTCTTTAAAACATCTGGGGAGACAGGAAACCCCTGCATCACTGAGTATCTGAGTCAAAGCAATGAAATAACTGAGAAAGGTGATTACATTCCTAATAGCAACTGTAGCCAGTACAGAATTAGCTCTGAAAAAGTAAAGTGAACTGCATTACACCACTAATGAACACAATAGGTCACACCAGGCTTGAAAACTTACAGCTGAAGTACATAAGGCAATATTTGGAAAAACTTCTAGGCACTGGAATGAAAATTGATTTATATTTTGATTTGTGGTATAATTATACTTCTAAAGTTCTGCCTTACTTTGATATCCAACACAAATGTTCAATTACTTGCCTTAATTTAGCTACATATTTTTGAATGCAATTTGTTATAGCACACCTATAATTTGGCTTTCTCAGCTTTAAAAAATGGTGCTTGGTGACATGGCCTAGTGGTGGACTTGATGAAATTCAGCTTAGACCTTTTCAGGTCTCTGAATAGTATAGAAACAGCATGGAAATATATACACTTAAAAGCATAACTGTGCTAGAAGACAAAAATTTTACTTCAGTTTTGTGTCTAACAATGTCAGTTCAGGGAAACTCAAAAGATGCATGAGTAAAGTGGTCCTTTATTTCAGGTGATGTCTCAGCTGAAAAACTTAAATTTTAGGGACATCTGCAACTGGAGGTTGTACCTGGCCTAACTTAGTTTGTAGTTTCTCCACTCATCTGTCTCATCTCTTGCTTTGAAATTGTAATTTTGGCTTCTAAGGCTTCCCATGGCAATTAATTCCGTATGAAAGTTAAGAGTTATGTAAAGTATCTCCTGTCTGAAAATTTTAGAGGCAACCAATTAAATTGCTGTATGTGACAACTCTGTTCCCCGTTCACTTTCCTTGCAGAATTCATTGAAGTCTGCTGCATCTCCCTGCTGCATCTTTAATGCAGCTCTGGCTTGAAGCACAGTCAGAGATAACACTTCACAGGAGCACAGCAGACACGATTTTAAGTCCTAGATAATTCGTAATATAATTCCAGTAATGTTTACCATTGCCTTGGGAGCCTTTCCAGCCTTTCCCAGCAGAGCAGGCTACGTTAGCTGCTCAAAGAAGAGGAAGCTGATTTGCATAATGCCATGTATTAATATGAAAGGTTTTGCAGTTTGTTGAAAATTTACTCTTATCATAAAAGCTGTTTGGGGTTTTTGGTTTTTGTGTGTTGGTGGTCAGTGTCTCCTCCCTGTGCATGCAGCTGAGATGCATTTCTCATCCATCCCATCCTCTTACTCCCAAACAGAACCCCAGAACACTTCCATAGACAACTTCATGAAACTTTCATTTTCTAACACACACACAAAGAAATACACAGTCCCAAAACTTTTTGACTCAAGATTCATACTTACGTAGCAGTGATGAGAATGAACAAACTAACAAAAAATCCATTCTGTTTCCATCAGGGGAACAAAAGTGTTTATAGGTTTTTTTTTTTCCCTATTTAATCTCACTTCTATAGACCCTTGTGAAATTCTGTTTAAGAACACTAATTTTGATGTCAGACTAGGCAGGAAATTCAGTGCTTCAGTTTTGGAAGAAGGGCCAGGAAATCATAAGAAGGTTTTTTTGAAGTCATTACAAGTTCCTAGAAATCCACAATTCTGTGTCCAGAAAGTTGGTGCTAAGGAAATGAAAAATTCCCTTTCCAAATTAAAATTATGATTTGTTGGCAGGCAGAACAGCACAGCATTATTGCAAATTTCAAAAAACGTAAGGAAATTACAGGAAAAATCACTCAGAAAAAATTAGTTCAGGGTCAGAGAATCAAAGGAGTTATTCAGTGCAAATATAACAGGAAAAAGAAATTTTTATGAATAATATTTCTTGTGAAGCCTGCAGTGCTGTGGATATCTGGGAGAAAATGTATCATGGCTTAGTAGTTCTCTTAGTACTTTTTTATGCTTTCACAAAAGGTGTGAAACAAGTTTATTTTAAATAATTATTTTTATCTGAGAGCACTACATAAAGAGGTACATTGACTACTCTGAAGGAAGCCTCATGCTAAGAACTAATTTTTTCTCCTTTCTTAGCTTCATAGGAGGTAAGAATATCATCATAAATTGCAGCCATTTACTGATTACTGATGTTAATATTTTTCAGCATTCTTCCCAGGTCAGGAATCATGATAACTGTAGAGTTGCTTGAGAAATTAATTTTTATTGCTACTAGCAAAATATTGAAAAACTGAACATACAATAGCAAATAGAGAGGTTTTACCTGCAAACCAGTTGATTTTTATGTGAATGTGATCAGGCTCATAAAAAAGTGTTTGTCAGGGACTCAGCAGCACAAAAAGCATTGTTTTAAAGAGGCATTTTTACTGACAGTGTGGCTAACAGGTGGCAGTGTTTTCACCCTTATTTCTCAGTGTCTGGTAATGAACATCTGATCTCTTTAAATAAATGTTGGGAAGCCAGTTACATTTACAAATTAAATTAAATTAATTAAATATCACATTTTCATGTTAAGTTTGGTTTTAAAGTGATACTCTGTTCCTAGACCCAGGTATGTGGCACCCTAAGAACTGCTTGTTTATAATGTTCTGATGCAGACAGAAAAACTCAAAAGCAGCACCACGAAAGTTGAAGTGAGGTGTTTGTCAGCTGTAAGACCTGCAGCTGAATCTGATCTCCACATCAGTGTGTGGTGAATACATTACAGTTTAGCACAGAGCCCAAGCTTTGGGTCACAAAAAGCTCCAAATCATTGTTTCCTCCTCCTCTTTTTACTCAAGTGAACAGTTCTGCCTCCTGTTTTCAGAATCCTATTATATCAAATAGCAAAGTAAACACTGCACTTACCCATCAGACAAGAGTTTTCTCTAATAATGCCTCTAATAAGAGCTGCCGTGTAATTTCCATTCCTCTTCCCATGTATGTAGCAGTAGTCTAAAAGCATGGAACAGTAAAAGAGGCCTATTTGGGAAAAAAATATGAATGTTTAAGTAATCTGGAGTGCTAAACTTAGGTAAATTCTCATTAAAAAGCCCAAACCCTGTAAATACCATTTCCCCTGCAGCAGGGCTGGGCTGGATGAGCTGCTGAGCTCCTCCTGTGTTTTTTCCCAGCCCCCAATTTACCCAGGAAGCACTTTGCTGTTCACAGGTGGTGATGGATTTATAATCCCCAGCACACCACCACCCAGCTGAGCACCATCCCCTGGGAATTTGGGAGCAAGGTGCTCAGAGGGGTGGGCACCCCCAGCTGCTCTGGGCTGGGATGGACAGGAGCAGCCTGGTGCATCTCTAACTCCTGGAAGCATGGCTGGAACAGGGACACCATATCCCATCCCATGCATCCAACAATCAAAAGTTTCTCCTTAGTAACTTGTCAATAAAATTTAAAAAAAAAATCATAAATAAACTCTATAGCTAATATTTTACATCTTACAAAAAGTACGTAGGCCAGGTCCAGCAATGTTTCGAGTCAACAGCAGGTTAAAAATCTCCCAAGTCCATACAGAGTAGTAAAATCCATTTGATAGTTTGATATGAAAAAAATGGATAATATTATTTTGATAAAGTGATTTTATAAAAATAAAATTATTTTTTATAATAATTTTGATAGGACCATTGGTAAATGACACTAACAAAACATTTTTATGTGAAATGACACAGTGGTATAAGTTCCCCCACAATTTTTTTTTTTAATATAAAATAAATAGTTATTTATAAATAGATAAATATTTATTTAATGTGGAAATAAAATAAATAAAATTTGTTCCTCAGGTGAAAAAATATCCTGAAAACACAAATAAGTCTTCCTTCATTTAGTTTAGCATGTGAGACTTGGCTTACTGTGTCAATGCTTCTTCCAGGGGTCAGTCTGGTCAATGCATACCAAGAACTTTGAACAAAATCTCCCATCTTTGGGCCAGTTAATATCATTATACTGTTGATATGTGTCCATTTGTACTAGACAGGCAAAATAGAGTTATTAATTTACCCTCTTTCAATTATTAGAATACCATTAACTCATTGAACTGGACTTTGTTGGAAAATCTGTAAGGATGGTTATGCAGTGTTTTCCTTGGCCATGCTACAAAAACCATTTAAATTACAATTCTGGTCCCTAATGGCTTGCTTCTTATCGGAGTCATGCCAGGAATTTGAGTATGTTCAAAAGTCTCTTTGTATCTCTATTTAAAATTCTTCTCAAGACCCTAATTTATATATTTTGTTTTGCCTTTTTTAATAAATGTTGTGCTCAGAAATGCTGGGGTAGATGAATAACCAGATTTCACCCAGATGCTTGTTTCCAATCATGTAATTCAGAGTGCAGTATATGAGAGACACTCAGAAATAAAACTGACTGCAAGTGTTTCCCCAAAGCAGGCCCTTAAAATCTACTCCAGAAATCTGCACAGTCCTCCCAGCAGCATCTCCCCACCAAAGCCAACATTATTCCAATTTCATTTTCAGTCTCTCATATAATCTTTTTTTCCCCCAACTTTCTATATCACTGCTGGCCCACATGGATCAGTTATAGAACACAGACAACTATTTTTATCCAGAAAATACACACTGCCGGAATTTTATACAAACGTTTTTAAGGACATGTTGGACTCAATTGAAATGTAGCAACTCAGCCTGCAAATCTAGATTTGTGAGAGCAGTTTTGCAAAGTTAGCTGCTTTTACTACTTAATCAGCCTTGGGAGCCAGCTCAGAGCACTGCTCTTTATGTGGAAGCATGAACACAGATATTAACAAAGAGGCAATAGAGGAAGTGATTATATATATATATATATATTTCCTGTATTGCCTCTTGGTTAATATCTATGTTATATATATATATATAGATACATACACATAGATATTTTTACAAGTGCAAATTAAATCAAACCAATTTTTCTCTTCAGAATTGAATTCAGAATACACAGAAATTTATGGCAAGGAATATACAGCAATGAAGAAAACATGTTAGCTTTGATATGCTAGTTATGTAGCAATTTTAGATGTTATCTGAAGGATTATTTTGCATGTAACCTTACAATGTTAATTCTGAATTTAAGAACCTTTCTCAGATTGATAATCTGTCTGCAAATATGCTTTGCTTTTCAATTTAAAGCAGTTTCTCATTGCATGAGTTGGAGCATATTTCCTCAGTAAGGTTACTAATTAATTCACAATTATTCCTGAGAGCCAGATTCCAAACTTCATAAAAACAAAGCTAACTTTAAAGGAGATTGCTGGGTGCTCTGTGGGGTTGTTCTTGTCTCTGGAATAGGAAGCTGCATTGCTAAAAGGTGCCAGGTTTTTGGAAAATAACAGGAGGAAGCCAATTTTTCTTGTAGATGTTTGTATTTTGTCTTATACCCACACTGAGATCCTCCAACAAGCCTGCACATTTACCATTTGCCAGTGAAAACAGATCTAATTGCAGAAGTAGGACAGTAATCAGCAGCTTCCAGTGTCCTGAAATTAGGAGTTGAAAACACAGACATAAAGCTGTATGCACTTTCCTCCAAAGAACTAGTGGATATCTTGGAGGTTTTTGTCCTTTTACCCACTATCACACAAGTCAATTTATTCCTCCTAATTTCCATTTTTAAAAATTTACAAACAGCTACTTTTGCTGCCGGAATCCTTATCCTAATTCTCACACCTTTGCTGTTTTCCACTTGATGCTGTAAGTGATCAATAGGGGTTTTATCCTTTTAAAGCCAAGATGTTGTCAAGAGAAAGCTGCAGTTTAAGGCAACACATCAAATCCAATACAGTGACTCAAAGGAACAAACCTAAGCAAGTGAATACATGCTCACAAGATTAAGTTTTACCCATTTTTACACTAGGGGGCCAAAAATTCATTAGATATTTGGTATTGGTACAACTTTCTGCACATTTGTATGTTTAAATCTAATTTTTCCCCTATGTGAATAATTTTACTATATATTTGTACTCCTGAAAATGGTGCTTATTTCTGTAAACATCTTGAACCACAGCTGCACATTACCATTCAGAAAAAGTCTGGAGGAGAATTGTAAATGTTAATCTTATTATAAAAAAGTCTTTCAGCCTAAAAGCGTTTTGTAGTAAGCCTATAAAGCTTTCCTAAAATCCAATATTCTGCTATGCTGTTTCCTGTGGAATCATCTTCATTTCCCCTCAGATTTCAGAGGGCTCTCTCTGAACAATAATCTTAGAAGTTGGCCCCAATAAAGTGACTCTGTGCACCAAAGGATCCACCCACAGAGAAGCAGCTGCATAAGCAAATAATTCCAAACTTTGTAGCAAATACAGGAAGTACCTTTGCCTTGTCTGAAGCACAGCAAGCTCTAATATGGTATTTGGCATTCCTTTTTATTTTCTATCACGTCTTGACATAACTTCTGGCATAGTTGCATGGAATTTTCAATCTCATTTTCTTTTTCCATTGGTGGACTTAGAGGAAGTGAAGGAGCAATCCAGATGCACAGTACTAGCTGCAGTTTAAGAGTTAAGAGCATTGTGTGTCTTGCTGGATGTATTTGCTGAGTATTCCCACTGGGAAAGCAACTCAGCTCCTGGAATTCCCCTTGAAGCTGGCAGGGAAAGCCAGATGGAAGAAGGAGTTTGCTGTTTGCATCAGAGAGACTTTTTCCCTTGGAACACCTGTGTGGTGAGTTTATTCAGACTCAGTCCCAGCACCTCAGTGCCCCTTCTCATGGAACCTACTCTTCACCAGGCACTCAATCTGAATAGCAGGAATATGCAAAAAAAAGTGAAAGTAGCAGGAATAAAATCCTGTCCCCTTGGAAATGACTGGTTGCATGCTCAGTGACTGCCATGAGGCTATGGCCTTTTTTTCCTTCTATTTTCATGATTAGCATAACAAAACCAACATTGTAAACCTGCAAAAAAAGACATAACTTGATATCAAATGGTTTTTTACCATTTAGGAAGATGATCTATCCCCCTGTCTCTGGCAGCTGTGAAAAGGAGTGCTTGAACAGGCTCCAAGCAGAAGACACCCCTATAAAGAGTATTTAGGCATGGTTCTACAATCCTATTTTCTGGTCATTTACTTGACTGGTTTTATCTATGATTTGATGACTTGGCCTTTAGGAATTTTGTTTTGCAAGTCTTTTTCACTATTCAAGTCCCTTTCCTTTTCTTGAAAGAGCAGCTGAGATTTGCCTCCAAAAGCTTATTCTTTAAAATTGGTACTTAAAAATATCAGCAGTTTTTAAGGGGCTTGAAATGGCTAAAAGTGTTCTCACTACTTAGTGTTTTGTCAATTTGTAATTTGGTGAGGATATAGAAAGAGACTTGTTATTGCCATAACGTGGCTCTTGAAGGTATGGGCTTCTTCACTGGATAAAAAGAACCAAGTCAAGAAATAAATACATGATTCATACTAGTAACAATCTATTTAATATAATAATACCAAATTGCTATCAGAAAACATTGCTATATTATGTGAAATACCAAAGGTGATAAATAAAATGCATATTTTACTGTATATGAGAAATTCTTTCACTTGTTTATAATGGCTGTTGCTGGAATAAAGAACAGTCAGAAATCAGCGTGCAGATGTTTTGTTCCCAAATCACACAAACCTGCCAGGGAAACTTCTAAAAATTGAGTTAATGTATTCCAAATTTTGCTTATCATGTATGTATTTTTGCTTCCCTACAAAACAATTTTGTTTAAATTCGGGCACCTTCCAGTAAGACTGGAAATTTTGTAGTCACTTATGATTACATACTGCATATTTCTGTAGCAATTCAGAGATGCAAGCATAAATATTTTTTGACTCCTGCACAGAAATGTGATGCTTTGTGGTAATGAAAAATGAACAGTAAAAGATTGCACTGGCAGTCCTTCCAATGGAAATAATTGGCATGATGGCATGGCCCACCTGGTATCTGGCCTTAGCAGACTGGGGAAGGACACTCAAAGAAAGGACAGAGCAAAGAATACAGAGAAGAAGCCAGACAGAGACATCCATTACAACACCATAACCATGCAATATTAAAAGGAAAGGTAACTAACACTTTTAAAGTGTCAGAAAGGTCTCTGCTCCAGTAGTATTTCTGCAGAGCTTGCACAATGCAGCGTTAGCCTCACATAAGCATATATACCTACCTTTCTAAATATGCCACTCCTGCTCTAACTCAATTTTTAAAATCTTGCAAGCATGAAGATGCTCTAAAACATATTGGGCTAGGTTAGGGAAGAGCAATTCACCAGGACTTTTTCCTTATTTGTTTCATAGGACTCAGCACAGGCAACACAGAATGTGTACACTTGCAAACTACTTAAATATTCCCCACAGATCTATTTTAAGCACTCATATTTCAATCAATGGTTCAGAAGGAAGCTGCAGTATAAACACATTCCATTCAACCAGATTTGCATATTGATGTCACTAGTTTGAATCAAACCAATTAGACCATGTAGTTATCTATGGAAAACATATGGCAGGCTGATAAAAACCCAGTTCTATGTTTAAAATCTACAGTATTTCATTAGCATAGCAAAAAAGCAGCTGAAGGAGGATGCTATTCTTCATGGACTAGACAAACTGATACAAAGAGAACTTAGGCTGGATCCTCAGCTGGTAAAAATCACTCTGAATACAGTGGTGAATTGAAATGGAGCTAGTCAGTCTGAAAGCAAACACATGCTCATGTAGACACTGAATCAAGCACTGATTTCTCTTTGTTCTCAGTTCCTTATCTGCTGTCCCATTTTCTCACCCATTCTTATTTCAATTAAAGGAAAAGTTCTTCAGAAAGGGCATTATCTCTTACTGTGCTTTAAAAGAAACCCCAAAATTGCAAGAGGCCCATCTATACTGCCCTAACATGAATAATGGCAGTGGCACCTCAACCTTTTTATCTCCAAGTTTTCCCTTTCACGATGGCCTAAAAGCTTTTCTTAGCTCATGTTTATCTTCAGCAATAAATCATGTTTTCATTGCACCTCTGCCTCATTGAGGTGCAAATAACAGAACAAGACAAATTAAACTGTAAAACAGTGGCTGAGAAAAGAAATAAAGAAGGACAGATAAATGAATTCATGTAGGAAAGACAACATTGATTCTAAACACCATCTTTTACTGGTGCTGCTTCTCATATTAAAAAGAAAAAAAATCAAGTCCTTTGAACAGGCAATGATTTAGCTATAAAAATATCTGGTGTGCACAACATGAGTAATCATCTCATCAGCACCATGCTCAGATCTGTATCTTCTCCTGGCAATAACTATATGCTAAGCATTTAAGCCCATCCTAATAATGTGTCCATGGCTCCTAGACTGCTCTTTTACTGAATGAAGCACCCACATGATTTGTTAGGTGACATCATTTACAAACAAGGGCATTGCTGTCTAGCATGAGTATCAATTTAGGGAAAAAAAAAATTAATACACTACCATCTATTTGAAATTCAGGCTTAGCACTGTATAAAGTAACAATACATGCTAATTTCTTCCCCCTCCTACACATTCTTCAGCAAGTCACATTCTTCAGCAAATAAGTCAGTTCACTGCAGATAATTTATTCCACAACTACTGAAATACCAAGAGACATGACCATGGATCCAGGATAACATGATAATTTTTTTATTATTAGTTTCATACATTCTCTATACATATGTATGTATTAAAAAAGGAAGATACTGGTGTCAAAATAGTCCCCATCTAGACAGCAGTCAGAGTTCAAGGAGAAAGAAAAATGTTGTCTTCTTCTCATTGGTATTCATATAGCAAATGCTGAGGCAAGAAAATTCTGCTAAATGTCCTGTCTGTGAACCCTGAAATAGCTTCAGTCCCTCGTGAAGATTTTACTAAGTTTATATGAATTACATTCAAAAGCAAGGTTAGTAATAAACATAAGTTTTGGAAGTATTAAAACACTTCAGTTAAATTAAACCCTACCACTTAAATGCTGAAGTTAATTAAGAATCACAGAAATCTCTGCTGATACCCCAGAAAATAATGTCTCCTTCTGCATATTCAAATCAAATACTTTTCCAGACCAAGCAGTTAACTTTGGAAATCAGAATAAATTTAGAAATAGAATAATTTCTGTTGGAAAAGATCACTGAGTTCAACCATTAACCAAGCACTTTCAAAGCACTACTAAACCACATCCACATGTTATTTCAGTATCTCCAGAGATGGTAACTCAACTGCTTCCTTGGGCAGCATATTCAATATTTGAGAGTTCTTTCAATGATGTTTTCCCTAATATGGAACCTAAAGCTCCTCTGCCACAACCTGGGGCCATTTTCTCTCTGTGATGGATGCTCTTGACTCCTTAACCAAAGTTCAAGTAGTTTGGTAGAGTCTCCAAAGGATGGAAACACCTGAGCTGGGCCAGGAACATCTCTAGTTCCAGTTTGTTCTCTGAAAACCACAAAGAGCAGAGTGACCTATTGAACAGCTACATAAAGAACTGAAAGTACTATACATAGAAGAGTCAAAATTTCATGCTTATTCAAGGTTGTCTTAACCTCTTAAATCTCAAGCAATTGATGCTCAACAAGAAAAGTGCACTTTTCCTGAGCATCAACTGCTTGAGATTCAAGAGGTTAAGGCAACCTTGAATAAGCATAAGATTTTCAATGGGTTCTCTGCCTCTGAGACAAACAGAACAGCAAATTTTATCCCAGGTGCTTGTTGTCCTCACAGATTGTATACTTACGCAATTGTTTTGTGTTGGCGTTAGTGTATAGTGTCTATTGAATTTAAAATTCACTTAACAATGAATGAACTGAAAAAGCAGAATAAGTTACCTAACAAGTAATCAGCAATGAATGAGGATGGGTATGTTGGGGTTCTGGGAGTGACCCATATCTCTTTTATGCTATTTAATATCTTTGAAGGTAGCAGAGTGGTAAAGAACAACAACAAATCTGCTGCAAAAATTGGCTGGCATCAGTGGTTAGGCTGTGACCATTTTAATTTGGCTAGATAGAACGGTATAAAATTGGAAAAAAGGGAAGGCAATTCAAGTAACGCAGACTGAATTTGGAAAATAGCAAGTCCAGAAGTGAGATTTGGAAGTTGAATCTCCTTAAGTTTAAGTTGGATTAGTATAAAAGTTCAAATGGGATGTGTCTTCAAATTTGGAACTGCCTTCTAGTAAAAGCTGTAAATTCTTTCCTGGGTACTTCAAAATCAAGGTGGGCTCTGTCAGAACACCATCTCATCAAGTTATCAAAACCAGTGTTCAGTAATAACACAGCTTCCTACTTCAAAATCTCTCCCATATTTGAAGGCAACAACTTTGCATCCTTATATTAAAAAGCAAAGCTAGAATTTTATTACTTCCACTGAGGATGCAAAGAGAAAACATAATTATATTTCAACATATAAGCAGGTAACTATTCACATGGAATTATTTTAAATGTGTACATAGAACAATGAGAGGCACCAGTCTGGTAAAATTTTCTGGAATAAAGTAAATATATCAAGATCAAACAAAATTACTAATATGAAATCCTTCTTTCATAATTTGTCATCAAGAAAACAAGAAAGCAAAAAGGAAAAAGAAATCTGAGAAGTTTTTTTTTTTGTTGTTGTTGTTGCACACTTTATCAAATACACCTTCATAAAATCTTGTAAACCTCAAAGCAACAGCACTTGTTTACTCTGAGTGTTAGTGTATAAAAACTTGCAGCAAAGGTGAATTTATTTGAGACTAATATTTACAAGGCCATGTACTGTCCTTGTTCTCTAGAAGAAGAATTTTATGTCAATAGAAGTTAAATTGAAGGTCACTTATGTCTCAAATTGCTGCTGATGCTATATTGCAGGGATTTACTTCTACATTGTTGACCTTTGCTTTTAAAGTCTTATTTCTTCATCATAAAAAAAACCCCATATATATACACACACACATATAATTCAAGACTGTTACTTTGAAATGTAATGCACAAGGTGTTAAGCAACAAAAATTATTCTTCACTAATGAGAGTAGAAAAGAGGGGGAGAAGGAAACAAACAAAAAAAACCCTCAACAGCTGAAACCACTAATCAAGTCTCAAAAGTGATTGACTTGTATGAAAAAGCAATGGCTTTGTGTTCAGACACAAATAATAAGTAATAACATTCTCTAAATTTACACAACAGGTCATGATTTGTCTCAGTTATGGCAAAGTGTCATACTGAAGCACTCCTTACCTCACATTTCATGGGTTCTTGGACTCAGTGCAATATCACTGTTAATGGCACCCTGTGCAGCCACCCAGGAGCCACTCTGGCAGCCACACTGACACCACCCCTGCCACTGCTGGGACCAAAGCCCCTTCACAGGGGCAGCTCCAGTGACCTGACAAGTCCCCACTTGGATCCCTGCACACACAGCCAGACCAGGTTCCCCTACCAGGTTTCCTGTAACGGGGTCTCAGATATCTGGGTTCTTCAATAAATTTAATTCTGGTGCAATAACTTAAGCATGAGCTGGTGCCTCTGAGGAGGGTCTTGGAACTCCTGGGCTTTTACCCCTCACTGTCCTAACTCCAGGAAAGTCTGTGGTCTGTGCCCTGTCTCTGTGCGCTCCTCACCGGGCTGAGCTACAGGTGCCCTTTGTTAAACAGAGGGTGGCAATTGGCAGCCTCCTTCTCAGCCTGCCCCAAACTCACCCTGCAGCTGCTCCCCGCACCTGCACTGAGTGGATTCCTGAAGAGCCACAATGTGCTGTGCAAATGTGACAGAGGCGTTGTGTGTGACAGAGCTGCTGTCAGGTGTCAGCTTTCAGAGAACCCGAGGCACGCAGCAGTTGGTGCAGGTCAGACAGGGCACTCGGTGGGGTTGGTGGAGGGAGCTGGGAGGACAAGATTCCCAGTGGTGTTGGATGCAGAGTCTCACCACTGCTGCAGTAGAGGCTCTGTTTCATGGAAATACCTTTGGATATCTGTGGCAGCTGATGCCTTGAAGTAGTTTTTTGCACTCTTCTTTTCTTGCAGGTTCCCTCCCCATCTTCTCTGTTGGAGCTCAGCTCTCTGTAGAGCAGCTGCTGAATGGCAGAATGTATAGCTAAGGACATGAAGTAAAATCAGAATTTATTTCAGATACACTCCTGTTCTATGCTGCAAGTGGTGGCAGCTCAGACATGTTTGGGAAGGAATATGATCAAACTCACAAAAGGCTGCCCTCAATAGGATTACAGGAGTCAGCAGCTCCCACATCAGGTTTCAGATCCACATATGAGGGTAACATTAAAAGATGAATACAGACCACCTTCAGTGGATCAGTAACAGTTTAGTCTCAGCTGTGATGGGTTAAGCTCATTGTTATTCTTCATTAAAATATCTAGGAGTAGCTAAATATGGTTTATAATTGAATTTAGAGTTTTGGAGCCCTTTCCTTTCTATTTTGCATGTAAGTGTCTTGAGCCTTACATTTTTTATAATATGCCCATTAACACTTTTTTGTTTTGTTTTGTTTTTTCCTCCTTTCCAGTTTTTGAAAGGCAAGCATATATTAAAAAATTACAAATTTCAATGTTATCTTAATGGAGCCAACAGATCAATACAAATGGGAGCATGAGATGTCTCAGGGGCAATGATCTCTGATAGGTGCCTTGAGATAAGCTATGAAAGCTGAATCAGCAAGTCCTCCAGCTTCTGCCCTAATTGCATGGAAAGTTCATCAACAAAGAGCATCAGCATCTGCTGGCTTTGGAGATCATTTTCCCAAAGAGGAGGAGGCATTAAACTTCTACTTATATTTGCAGACAAAACCAATTTATAGCTCAAAAGATACCATCATGAACTTCAGCTCTTGCTCTACCTATGGTTTCAGAAAAGCTAGGAAATCTGCCTGTAATGTTGCTATTTGCATCAAGCAGAGACAAGGGTGTTGTGTTTTGCCCTATTAACCTGATGAAATTATATCAGTCAATGCATTGAAATGAAAACAGACATGCAATTAGATTTTTGTTGCACAGTGCGTGCCACAGTTTAAACGATCTGCTGCATTCAAACACGTGTGGCAGAATTTAAAAAAGAAACTACCAGCTAATGGTTGTAGGACGTATTATCCAAGATGTCTGATATTCATGATGCACCAAGATTAGACAGAGATAAGGAAGAAGTTGCTTTTCCCCCCATCACGGGAAAAATCAAGTGTAACAAACATGAGAAAACTTTCTAGAAACATTTTCTTTTAACAGCCATGTACATGAATCCCCCCTGCCCTGGATGAATGTGAGAAAAACAGTGGATATATATTGAGTGTGATACAGAGAAACTAAAAGCCATTGAGTACTCATGTCATAGTGCACATTTTAAGCATCTGGGCCCTTAAAAAAACAGAAACATATATTTTCCTTCTTGATGTTTTATTTTGGAATTGGCAAGAGATGAAAACAGTGAAACAGCTGTGGCTCAAGCTAATGCATATTAATTTTCCAATACAATCACTTGTCCATACACACATTCATGCTTTTGGTTCCACTGCTTTATGCCCTGTTCTAAAATTGCTTGAATACGGCAATGTGTAAAAGAGTACATGCGGACATAATAGGAACTATCTCTTGAATCCAAGACTGTGAGATACAGGTAAGACAAAGGAAATCAAAGACAATCCTGCTAAAGGAACATGTATAGTGCAGGTAATTTCTATTTACTAACCCCACATGGAAAAACTAATGGCACTCCAAGGAGTGCATCATTCACCAGCTCTGCTGCCCCATAGCCGAGCTCTACTGCCACAAATAGAACATAACAGAATATGACAATGAACAAATTAAAAAAAAAAAAAAAAAAGAACACTAAGAAAAAGAGATGTACCAAAAAGGAGGTCTTATTAAAAAAGACTGAGATTACAAAGAGTAAAATATCAATTAAGGTTGAGAAAATGCAAAGGTAAGTAGGCATGTGAGAAGAAGAAGTTGCAGACCATGGGACAGAAATTAAAAAATTTGAATGTAAGTTTATATATAAGACAAAATAAGACGATATGTATCTTGGATTAAACACAATTTATTTAGACCTGACAATTAACACCGTGAAACAAAAC
>VWZP01006536.1:330861-343703 GCA_013396995.1 Dicaeum eximium | reverse complement strand
CAGCTCATCTCCTGAAACCAGAGTTTCTGACCATTACATTCAGTAGATAAAACATCAAAACACCACTGCCCTCAAGCACTGTCCCAGAAACAGGCTTTGGACAGAGGAGATCCAGCAGGAGAACCACATGCCAGGGCTCTGCTCACCTCCCGTTTGATGGGCTCTCCCTCACAATGGATCACTGTGTCCGGAGCCACTATGCAGTATGGGCTTGGATCTGTCTCCACCACTTTGAATTCCACTGCACGCATCCCTCCACGCACCAAGAAGATGTCACCTGTAAAACCCCACACATCAGTGGCCTGTTGCAACCCACATCTGCAAAACGTCAACCCCGGTATGACCAGCAGCCCCAGAGTTTAAGGAAGAGGGTCACACAGGCATTTATAACACTGGTTTGCATGTTAAACTCAAGAGCTGCATCCACTGCAACAGCCTGAGCACTGTTTCAGTTCTCAAATTTCATCCAGTAAAAACCAGCAAACAATACAAAAGAACACCCTGCCCAAATATCAAACACAAAGGCAAGAAATCACCTTTTTTTTCATTCAGTTTCAATTTAACATTTCTAGAAAAGGCAAAAATCCCTAACTCAATAAAAATTCATTCTGAATTTTTTGTAACTAGTTGCTACTAGTTATAACTGTTTGTCCACAGCTTCAGTGTGGTGTTTTGGATTCAGTATGAGAATAATGTTGATAACACACTGATGTTTCAGTTGTTGCTCAGCAGTGCTTACCCTAACTCAAGGACTCTTCAGTTTCCCATGCTCTGCCAGTGAGCAGGTGCACAAGAAACCAGGAGGGGGCATGGCCAGGAGAGCTGACCCCAATCACCCAAAGGGTATTCCATGCCATAGAATACCGTGCCCAGTGTATAAACTGTGGGGATTCCACTTGGGAGACTTCACACACTGATGAGGGACAGGCTGGGCATCATTCAGCAGGTGGTGAGCAACTGTCTCAGGTGTCATGCAACACCTGTCTTTTTGGGTTTCATCTCCTGTCTTTTCCATTATTATTATTATTATTATTATTATTATTATTATATTTTACTTTGTTACAATTACAAGTTTTTCTATTTTCCTGATTTGCTTCCCATCCCATGGCTGGGTGGGGAATGACTAGCTGTCTAATATTTAGTCACATGCTGGGATCAAAGGACAACAGTTCTTTTTGGCAGCCAGCATGGGGACAAAGGGTTGGCATAACAACAGATCTGAGCAGAACACGTGTTAAGTAAGCCATATTTGTTATAAGTATTCAGTATATAACAGTAGCTGCTGACGGCGTTTATTCATGCTTGTTGTCAGGGTGTGTTTTTAACACCTCACTTGGTGTAGGTGTCCCCTGTGGTGAGGTTTATGGTCCTTGCTGCCTAGGCTAAGGTTATCTTTGTGCTGTTCTTTGCAATAGTGGCTTATGATTCAATGGAACCGCTGGTACCGAGATGAATCTGAGGAGTGAACTGAGCACTGCCCTCCGCTCTGTACTTCGGGAGCCATCCACTGGGAACCACTGGTAACTGCACCTTCCCTACATCTCCCTCCCGATTCTTCCTTCCCAAAGTCTTCCGATGCCAGGCTGATTACAGTAGCATTTGAGCATTTTAAAGATTTTTAATAACCTTTCAATACACCTGAAGCCAGCCTGGTTCTTATCACAGAACTTCCCGAGCTGGAAGAGACCCATGGGGATCACTGAGTCTAACTCCTGGTCCTGCATATGACAGCCCCAAGGACCACACCATCTGCCTGAGGGTATTGTCCAAATGCTTCTGGAATTCTGGCAAGCTTGGTGTGGTGAAATAGCACGTTGCTGAATGTGATTCAGGTCTTGTTTAAAGTTAATGTATTTCAGAACATCGCCCAGAGGGGGAAGTGTCCAGGCTGGTGACTACCTAAAACGTTTTGGAATTTCACTCCTGAACAAGTGTAGAATCCTGAAAAACTACTAAATATGTGGAGAAAGGTGTGCTGTCATGCCAGCAGTTCCAAAGAGATACAAATCACTGCAGTGTGCTGGGACCTGGCCCAGCACATTGGAAGCCTCTTCCACATTATTCCATTTTCTAGGAGGACAAANTGCCCAGTGTATAAACTGTGGGGATTCCACTTGGGAGACTTCACACACTGATGAGGGACAGGCTGGGCATCATTCAGCAGGTGGTGAGCAACTGTCTCAGGTGTCATGCAACACCTGTCTTTTTGGGTTTCATCTCCTGTCNAGGTCTTTGGATCTGATGACAAAACATCAGGCACTGAAGCTACTCCATTCCCAGGGACAGGCAAAGCATGGTTTTCGGAGGGTGTATTGCATTCCCTACTGCACACCAGCCTCTGGAAAACCAAATGATCCAATGGACTGCTCATGACTACATGGAGAACAAAGGCTGGTGGGACCAGCAAACTTTAGGACACACATTTAGCAAAAGCCACCTGGTGACTGCCTCTCCCCAGCCAACACTTTTACATACTAGGAGACAAAGTTCCTGTAGTGCACATAAAAAAATATGCTGGGATAAACAGTCTGGGCCACTGCTGCCTCAGGCAAAGGCAAACCCACGCGTGGTTCTGCTTTTCCACACATTGTTCTGCTTTTCCTCAAGGACCTGGGTGCACTTCATGGGAGATGTGGGAGGATGGAAAAGCTCAGCACCTGGGTCAAGGTGATTGATTTTAGGTGGGAGTAGGAAATTAATTAAATTGCATGATGCTAACTGTTACATAATGCTCATATGATCACTTCTATGGCAGCTATATGCACATCAGCACATCCAGCACCTCACAGCAGCCAACTCCACCCCTCCAGATGTGGGGATCTGAACCTGAGTCCCCTTCAATTACCAAATTAATGAAGTGATGGACTGATGAAACTGGATAAGCACAACACATACCAAACCAATTCATTAATATGCAGGCATCTCTTACATCACATGGTAGCAACTTAGTTTAATGAGATTTTCTCCCAAGTTCCACCTCAGCCTTTCTGATGTTCTCCCATCTCATATAGCTAAAAAAATAATGCAGGAGAACTACCAAATTTCTCTGCCAGCCAGCAGCCAGAAAATTTAAATCACCACTAGCAAAATATCTCCCTATAGATGCTGGTCTAATGCTTCAAGGAGATCTGTGCAAGCTTCTAGAAATTCTCTGTATTTAGTCTCAGGACTAGCTCACACTTGCAGCCGTGAGGACTTCAATGACAGGCATTATTACCTTTCCTGATAGGTCTGTAAGCTTCCAAGAAGTAGGGCTTGAGATAGACCTCAAACAGGTTCCCCGTGATCCCTTCTACCGTGTCATCAATTGGCAGCACGTGGATACGTTTGCCGTATTTCACATCTGGGCAAGGCTGGATGCTGCGAAGTAAGAAAACTCCAGTTAGTGCTGAACTTGCACCTCCGTGCTACACCTGGACAAGAAAAGACATGTCCCTTCCCAGGAAAGAACATCTAAAGACCATCAAAAGCCTGGGTGAGACTTCCTACTCTCACACAGGAATATTTCAGTGCTGACAAGGCAAAAGTCATCCCCACCAAGAGCAAGTCTTCACAGCACACACTTGCCTTCACCCCTTTCAGCCCTGTCCAACACCACATGGAGAGTTTAATAGTTTCCTCCTACCCTTTTGCAGACCCCCTCATCACATTAACACATCCCTAATGTGTAGCTTAAAGACCTGTGAGAGTCAAGAAATAGCTTTTATTTCAACAAGCTACTGCAGAACCAGCTGCAAGGAAAAGTGAATTAGGGAAAACTCTCTCTTCCCTCGTCTCCCTCACTACAGTGCCCAGAGTCCCTATTGCTGACAAACCGGACTCCAAGCAAAGGCTCTCACAGTACGAACCAGAGGTAAACACCTTTGCAGCCATATATCAGTCAGTCCCATTTTTAGAGGGCTAATGATTAGGTGAAAGGCTGAAAGCCCTTCCCCCTTTGTAAATACATGCTACAATTATTATTTTGCAGTGTAGCACAACAGTCTACAGTAACAAGAGCTCAAAGTATCCAGCTGTGGCAGAAACTGGCTTCACCAGCTAAGAAAAGCCATGGAACTGCAGCTGAGCACGCAGATTTTCATATGTGACTTTTGTTAGAGACTACTAACAGATTACTTTGACACACGCATTACAGAGAAGACATTGCAAAAGAGTAAAAGAGAAGAGAGACTGTCCCATAAAGAAAGTATTTGACAGACCACAATCAGGAAGTGTTAGCACACGAATCTGGATTTTGGCAGAAACTGGGACACAGTAACACTATAAGCAGTTAAAAGATTGGCAAGAACAACTTTGAGGGCAAGCGTTGTGAAAATTGCCTGACCTCGCAATGAGTCAAGACAATTGGTAACACATTTAGGAAGCTGAGAACCACTACAGACACAGTGCCAACAGAGAAGAGGAGAGCACAGGCTGTCATGCTAGAAGAGACTCTAACAGGAATCTCACATCAGGTAAGAATTCACCTCTACTTTAAATCTGAAGACACAAAGCAACCATTCTGAACCAATTACAGCGGTGTTTAAAACTTGCATTTTTAGTGGTAGAGGGATGGGTGGAACAGCCTCATTTCTCTCATCTACTAAGTTTGTATGAAGCATATTTTGCATTTTAAAATTATTACAGATATAATTTCAGAAAGTGTGGTGTCAGAACCAGGCTCTCATTTTCTCAGATACAATGCTCAGTAGGAGGAGGAGAAGCTGTTAGTCCTCCCTTATTTAAACCTGGAAACGACCATTTTTATGTTCAGGAAATGCTCATGTGCTACTATTCTACCCATTCCAATCACAGAATGGGACCTGACTCCTGTAAGCAGAGATCCGTATTTCCAAGTTTTACTACTACTTTTAAGGTCCTTCCAACTCAAATAATTCTATGATTCTACCTCCTGCGAGTGCTGCACAACAAAATCCTGGCAGTATTTTTTAAGCATTCCTAAATTAATGACTATTTTTACAACAAAAATTGGAATATAAACATCATTGGGGCATTTTTAACCTTGCTATTTGGCTGTTCCACTTTTTTCTGGCATTCATTTCTGACATGCTTTAACTTGTTTTTGCAATAGGGCAGCTCAGATGCTATGAGATAATGTGTGAGGCTGGTAATGTCTTCCACAGGTAACACTGTATCCTCACCTGATCACGTCACCCAGGCGCACTCTGAGGTTGTTGCGAACAACCCTATTCATGCGAATCTTCTCATCTGAGCAGGTGTCATCTGACAGAACAATGCAGACTGCTTCTCTCCTCTTCTTTCCTTTGAGCAGAACAGTGTCTCCTCTGAACAGCTGCAGTTCATCCATCTTTGCCTGTAAACAGCAAAGCATTAGAACTAATATTGAAAAAATATTGAAAAAACAGGAATTCAAGCATTTGAGGGAGAGTTATTTGACTCTGGAAATTACACTTTGGAAGTTATATACTTGGAAGTGACATACTAAATCCAGAGGACAGAGACTCTTACTGCAGTGGTATAGAGCTAATCCTGAAACCAAAGGAAGGGCACGAGCTCAATTGAATTCTACAAACTGAGGCTCAAAAACCATTTTATCAAGGAGGAGTGTCAGGAAACAAGACAACCATCCCTCAGTGGTAACAGCTGTAGCTTCTGACGTAAACACATGTACTCATGTTGCAAAGTTACATTTCAAGTTAATAGACAGAAACAGCTTGCAAATTACCAGATTAAATGCTTTGCCTCTAGACATGACGCACCTGGGACAGTGACACAACACTGTTGTCTTCATTGATGGCTTCATCAACAATTAACCGATTGGGCCTGTTCTTCTGCTTCAGAATAGCAGTCGATAAGTCATCGGCTTTAGAGCTGGAGAGAAAGCACAGCGTGTGAGCCTGAGTGATACTGGCCCTGTCCAGTCACCCCTTGTTTTCATCTCCACTTTCTACAAGTTTCTTTGTTGTCTCGTCTTTTATAAACTCTACTCGTCTGCAGCACAAAGGAAAACATTACTTCCCACAGACCAGTTGTGGGAGTTGAAGGGAGGATGTTTTCTGTCAGTAAATGTAACTATGAGCTTCCAATGGATACAGCTATGAAGCTATCTATGAAAAGAAGGGGTCAGTGAGATCTTGCTGACTGTAAGATGTTTTGCCTCAATGAATAAGTCAGACTCATCTGAAATCACATGTAACTGCTGCCAACAAAACAAAAGTTCAAGTCTATCTGGTGTCAAATCCCAGATAAATAGGGGCATTAAAGAACAATGCTGCAGCAACCCTGACAGGAAGAGTTATAAGAGTTTAGCCTGTCAAGGCCTGTTTGTTAAACCTAGCAAGCTGTAGAAATNCCATGGAACTGCAGCTGAGCACGCAGATTTTCATATGTGACTTTTGTTAGAGACTACTAACAGATTACTTTGACACACGCATTACAGAGAAGACATTGCAAAAGAGTAAAAGAGAAGAGAGACTGTCCCATAAAGAAAGTATTTGACAGACCACAATCAGGAAGTGTTAGCACACGAATCTGGATTTTGGCAGAAACTGGGACACAGTAACACTATAAGCAGTTAAAAGATTGGCAAGAACAACTTTGAGGGCAAGCGTTGTGAAAATTGCCTGACCTCGCAATGAGTCAAGACAATTGGTAACACATTTAGGAAGCTGAGAACCACTACAGACACAGTGCCAACAGAGAAGAGGAGAGCACAGGCTGTCATGCTAGAAGAGACTCTAACAGGAATCTCACATCAGGTAAGAATTCACCTCTACTTTAAATCTGAAGACACAAAGCAACCATTCTGAACCAATTACAGCGGTGTTTAAAACTTGCATTTTTAGTGGTAGAGGGATGGGTGGAACAGCCTCATTTCTCTCATCTACTAAGTTTGTATGAAGCATATTTTGCATTTTAAAATTATTACAGATATAATTTCAGAAAGTGTGGTGTCAGAACCAGGCTCTCATTTTCTCAGATACAATGCTCAGTAGGAGGAGGAGAAGCTGTTAGTCCTCCCTTATTTAAACCTGGAAACGACCATTTTTATGTTCAGGAAATGCTCATGTGCTACTATTCTACCCATTCCAATCACAGAATGGGACCTGACTCCTGTAAGCAGAGATCCGTATTTCCAAGTTTTACTACTACTTTTAAGGTCCTTCCAACTCAAATAATTCTATGATTCTACCTCCTGCGAGTGCTGCACAACAAAATCCTGGCAGTATTTTTTAAGCATTCCTAAATTAATGACTATTTTTACAACAAAAATTGGAATATAAACATCATTGGGGCATTTTTAACCTTGCTATTTGGCTGTTCCACTTTTTTCTGGCATTCATTTCTGACATGCTTTAACTTGTTTTTGCAATAGGGCAGCTCAGATGCTATGAGATAATGTGTGAGGCTGGTAATGTCTTCCACAGGTAACACTGTATCCTCACCTGATCACGTCACCCAGGCGCACTCTGAGGTTGTTGCGAACAACCCTATTCATGCGAATCTTCTCATCTGAGCAGGTGTCATCTGACAGAACAATGCAGACTGCTTCTCTCCTCTTCTTTCCTTTGAGCAGAACAGTGTCTCCTCTGAACAGCTGCAGTTCATCCATCTTTGCCTGTAAACAGCAAAGCATTAGAACTAATATTGAAAAAATATTGAAAAAACAGGAATTCAAGCATTTGAGGGAGAGTTATTTGACTCTGGAAATTACACTTTGGAAGTTATATACTTGGAAGTGACATACTAAATCCAGAGGACAGAGACTCTTACTGCAGTGGTATAGAGCTAATCCTGAAACCAAAGGAAGGGCACGAGCTCAATTGAATTCTACAAACTGAGGCTCAAAAACCATTTTATCAAGGAGGAGTGTCAGGAAACAAGACAACCATCCCTCAGTGGTAACAGCTGTAGCTTCTGACGTAAACACATGTACTCATGTTGCAAAGTTACATTTCAAGTTAATAGACAGAAACAGCTTGCAAATTACCAGATTAAATGCTTTGCCTCTAGACATGACGCACCTGGGACAGTGACACAACACTGTTGTCTTCATTGATGGCTTCATCAACAATTAACCGATTGGGCCTGTTCTTCTGCTTCAGAATAGCAGTCGATAAGTCATCGGCTTTAGAGCTGGAGAGAAAGCACAGCGTGTGAGCCTGAGTGATACTGGCCCTGTCCAGTCACCCCTTGTTTTCATCTCCACTTTCTACAAGTTTCTTTGTTGTCTCGTCTTTTATAAACTCTACTCGTCTGCAGCACAAAGGAAAACATTACTTCCCACAGACCAGTTGTGGGAGTTGAAGGGAGGATGTTTTCTGTCAGTAAATGTAACTATGAGCTTCCAATGGATACAGCTATGAAGCTATCTATGAAAAGAAGGGGTCAGTGAGATCTTGCTGACTGTAAGATGTTTTGCCTCAATGAATAAGTCAGACTCATCTGAAATCACATGTAACTGCTGCCAACAAAACAAAAGTTCAAGTCTATCTGGTGTCAAATCCCAGATAAATAGGGGCATTAAAGAACAATGCTGCAGCAACCCTGACAGGAAGAGTTATAAGAGTTTAGCCTGTCAAGGCCTGTTTGTTAAACCTAGCAAGCTGTAGAAATATTCAACTGCTCACAGAAAATGATTTTGTATTGAGGTTGTTTTAGCTCTTTTCCGTAATACCTTCACAAAAGTCACTGCAGCTCTGGCCTACAACACCACAAGAAACACAAGAGATAATTCATCTGCCTGACAAAATGGAGCAAGTAAAACATCAAGGAAATGGAAGAAGGGCAGATTAACTGTTCTCCTTCAAAATCTAATACAGCAAATAATTCACTCTATGACAGAATATGAACTGGAACCAACTTATTCTTAAGGAGCTCTTGGAAGCTGTACATTAGCCACACTCAACAGGGGTGGAGTGCTGGAGCTGACTACTTTCTCCAAGTCTCCAAGTATGTGGCTGTGCCAATGTCCAAGGTCAGAAGAGAAAACCTTGCATTGTCTGACTTGATTCTGAAAGAAAATAAAGAAAGATAAAGTCTTCCCCTGATCTAAGCAAGCAGCAAGCACTGGCAAAAAGTAGGGAGCTTTGTGGACAATGGCAGCAGTCATAACTTCGGCTCCATCTCACCGTTTTAGAGGCAGAATGATGAGAAGAAACCAATCCTTGAGTGGAAATGGCGGCACTTGGCACGTTCACTGCATTTTTAAGAGTCCATCAGAGAGGAGTGACATACCTATGGTGTGATGTTACCCAGGTCCCTCCCCACCTCAAGACAGAGGCTTTTCCAAGACAGGCTACGCAGTGTTGGCTCCCTTCTCTGACATATAAAAAGGGGAAAAAACACCAAGCAAGCCTGTGAGAGCAGCCAGCTTTACTTTCAAAAGATTTTCAAGCTTCCCTTAAATGCTGGTAGCACAGGAAACATGTTGCAAACCACAGGCAACATTATTTTAAGCGAACAAAACAAGTTGTAAAACATGGTCTTTCCTGGACTGCCAGCAGTATTGAAAGTTACTTTTTCCTGTCTTTATTAAAAGAGGTAAGACATTGCAGATCTATTGTCTGAACAAAAACGGACACAATAAAAGCTGCTGGATGCATCCTGGAAAGGGCTCCCAAATTCCACAATCAATCTAAAAATGTGGTCTTGTTTTGAGTCCTAAAAAGTCTGCAATTTCCAGGAAAACTAAGAGAGCAATAAGAAAACTGAACAAACACATTATCACAGTGGATTCACGATTCACAGTAGATATTCACAGCTAAACAGTGAATAAAACCAACAACCTACTTGCTAGGACTTTGCCTCCTCATTAGCTCCTGGCCACTGGAAATTAACCCAGCAAATAGATTTCAAGATTTCAGCTAAGGGACACCAGGAAGACACAATACTTGTTATTTGGGTTATTCAGTGTGTGACTAACTCCTCCCTGAGACAAGATATGAATCCCAAGGCCTTTTGATAAGAAACCACTGCCAGACTTTGGCTATGTGAAATGTTGCTGAAACTAAATGTTCATCCCTTGGGATGAAGGCACTGCTATTACAGTCAAAAAAACAGTCTGGAACACCAGATCAAAAGCAAATGGCAAAGGAACTGGGTAACAACTGAAGATTTTCAATCAACACTTCACACAAAACAAAAGCTGCAAAAAAACCCAGAAAGTCTGGATAGCTCCCAACATACACCAGTGCAGAAGAACACAGTAAGAATCCACTTGGTTCTGCTGAACAAGAGAAAAATGTTTTAGTGGAAAAACTGAATCTGCAGGTCCCCAAGAACTGAGGGCTGGATCAATATCAGATACACTTAGAGCGATCAGAAGGGATTGGAGGCATTAACAATTGAATAGAAGTGTCCAAGAAAGAGCATCCAGGGAGCTAAATGTGCAGGGTCAGCTTCAGTGCTCTGACCCAACAGTTCTGCAGAGAAAAAAACAAAGGTGCTACAAAATTACATGTCAGCTAGGCAGGGAAATGATGTTATTTCTCCTGCAGACAAGGGTAAGGTTTAGACAGACAAGCACTACTCATCTTTTAGCAGCAATTTATGATATTGTTATCATCACCATTTGCCCTCATTGCATCTCTCCAGGGGGTCCTCATGCTGCAGCTGAAATAACAGGGCAAAAGAGATCTGTGCACCTCAACCACGTTCAGACAAACCCAAACATCTGCGGCAAGGAGAGCACAAACAGAAAATACCAAGCGGGAATGCCTAAGGCATGGGTTGGGACTCTCTCCTGCCAACTTTCCCACTCCTACTGGGAAACTTTGGGAAAGGACAGGGACAAAAAGCTAACCCTGGTAATTTTTAAAGCTCCTTGATGAGCTTCTGGTCAGAGACAGCCTGGTGGAAACCTCCCAAATTGCCTCCCTGACCCACCCTGTTTGTCAGCTCCCTCACCCCTTTCTTTCCCTGACTTAACAGAGACAAACCAAACACAAAACGTAGCTTTAGAGATGTTCTGGAATTAAAAGGAAATTCAAGGTCTGTATTAAGCTGCCCCTAGATGGAAGCCAGAAGTGAGGACAGAATCACCAGCACAGCAAATGGCCAAGCTTGCATATGAAGTGCAAGATTATCTATAGAGCAAGACATCTATAAAACTGAAGCAAATATGTACTAGCACTAAAGGCCAACCATAACAGCTTCCCCCAGCCTCCTTTTCTCTCTCAGTACAGCAGCTCAACAGCCTCATTTCACACACAGGAGAACCAGGGAGGCTTTCTACAGCTTACAAAATCACAGAATATCCTGATCTGGAAGGGACCCATCAGGATTATCAAGTCCAACTCCTGGCCCTGCACAAGACAGCTCCAGGAATCACACCAGCCATCTGAGATCACTGTCCAAATGCTTCCTGAACTCTGCCAGGCTTGATTCTGTGACCACTTCCCTGGGGAGCCCGTTCCACTGCCTGACCATCTTTAGGATAAACCTTTTCCTGATATCCAACCTAAACCTCCCCTGACACAGCTTCATGGGCTGAATTACAGCACTCAGTGGTTTCTCTCTGTGTCAGAGCTGCCCTTGTTCAGCAACTGATAATGCCCAGAGGCATCACAGGGGAGGGTATGAAGAACAAGAGCAGAAAGTCACTACCAATTAGTGATCCTTCTGAAAACAATAACCAACCTCCAAAGCCCTGCTTAGAGTAAGGAAACAAGCTGTTCCTTCGAGTCGGTGCTAAAAATAATGAAAAAGTCACTTCCCGGAATGATTCCAGCTGCAGTAACGAAAGTGAAATCAGCCATGTCTTCTGCACCCTCCCGTGACTTTTTACCACCATCCTTGTGAAATCACTTCCCAGATAAAACCCGTGAGCAATTTCTTACCAATCTGAACATCTGATTTACAGACTGAACTGCTTTTCTCAGGCAGGTATTAAACGAAAAGAAAAAAAAAAAACCATAAAACATTTTTATCCCCAGGTGAAGTATCTGAAGTATGTGGTGACTGCAGACACTGAAACAAGACAGCCATGGGGGGAGTTTAGACACATTGTGGAGACGCCAAGTTTTCAACACTGTTTCAGACAGGCTGGGAGAGGAAAACAGGAATCCCTTCAGCAATCACACTCCCTTAGCTTTTGGAATGCTACTTGCCGTGCTGAGGCTCGGTTCAGCAAGATGGCTGCCAGCAGCTGTGACAAAAAATGGCATCTAAAAGTAACCGTGTTCCAGCTGCAAACTAACTTTTTCTGGTTCCTGCGTGGCTGAGAAAAACTTTGCTGAAGTAGAAATCCCTTTCCAAAAACACTGTTAACCTCAGGATGTGCCTAGCTGCACAACTGGGGTCTGGGGATGTCACTTTCACTGCAGACAGGGAATGCCTGGCACACCTCGCTGGAACTGACCCCGCAGGGCCAAGCAGGTTTGGATTTCAGGAATTGTAAAAAAAAAAAAAAAAGGAAAATATACACAAAGAAAACCAAAAGGCACCAAAAGGGGCCCAAAAGGACCAGAAGTGCCTCTGGCGAAGTCAAAAAGTTATTTCGAGTATTCTTGGATTGGTCAGATTTATCTTTGGGTTCTATTTTACTCCACACAAAATGCACGTGGGCTGTGTGCAGAGACTGTTACTCATTCCTGAGGAGCACGGAAGATGATCCCCAGCCTGCAACTGAGCAGAGCCAAGAAGAGTGAGGCAAGACACCCGAGACGGAAACACCGCCGAGCGCCTCGGCCATGCCCGGCACAACATGTCTGCCTCGGCTACCGCCAACTCACTCGCCAGCCGCGGCTCCCGGGCCGCTGCGAGCAGCAGGAGCCCGGGACGGGTCTAGAAAACAAAGCCCTCCGTATATGAGGGCCCAGCGGACGGGCGGGCCCAGGCCCGGCGGGAGGCCCGGCCCGGCCCGGCCTCGCCCCCCCGCC
>VWZP01006536.1:319639-330850 GCA_013396995.1 Dicaeum eximium | reverse complement strand
CTAGCAACAACGTGCGCCGACCAATCGGAAATTCAGGCCGGCCGCCACCTCGACCAATGGGAGAAGGCGAAAAAAAAGAATGAGGGCTCCGCCTAAGCCACGCCCCTCCATGTGCCCTGGCCAATCGTCACCAGCCAGACGCCACTTCTCGCAGCCAATCGCAGTGCGGCTCTCCCTTCGAGCGACAACTCCCGCGCGGCCAATGGCGAAGAGCCACCGGCGGGAACACGCGGGTGGGAAGTCCCGCCTTCATATCCGCTGCTGATTGGGCAGCGCCCGAGGGCAGGGCCAATAGGAAGGGGCGCGGTGCGCACGCGCGGCTCTTCCCGCCACTCCAAGTAGCGGCCTCGCTGTGCCGTGGTCACGGAATGGCCGCGGCCTGGCCCAGGCCCGGCCCCGCCCGCCAGGCCCGGCTGCTCGGAGCCCCCTCCAGCCTGGCCTGGGACCTCCCGGGGCGCCAGGGGCAGCCACAGCTTCTCTGGGCAACCTATGCAGGGTCTCAGCAGCCTCACAGGGAAGAGTTTCTTCCTAATACGCACCTAACGCTGCTCTCTTAGTTTAAAACAGTTACCCCTCGTCCACTCACTTTATGTCATTGTCAGAGGTCCCTGTCCAGCGCTGCTGGAGCCCCCTGAAGGCATGGTAATCCTGGCGCCTTTTCCAGGCTGACCAATCCCAATTCTCCTCACAGCAGAGATCCTCCATCCCTCTGACCATCTTGGTGGCCTCCTCTGTGCTCACCCCAGCAGGTCCCTGTCCCTCCTGTGCTGGGAGCCCAGAGCTGGGTGCAGTGCTCCAGGTGGGTCTCAGCAGAGCAGAGCAGAGGGGCAGAATCCCCTCCCTCCCCTGCTGCCCACGGGCTCTGGATGCAGCCCAGGATATGCCAAGGCTTTTTCGGAAGGAATTGCAGGACAAAGCCCCTCTCTGTCCCTCCAGCGTTCAGAGGAGGCTGCAGCAGCTCCTCCCTTGCACTCCTCCAGAGTTCTGCCATGCCCTCTTTCCTCTCCCCTCACTCCTCCTCTGCCTTGCAGCTCCCAAGCACCCCTTCCCTCCTGTGGGAGGCAAGGCGTGCCAAAGGCTTGGCTAATGGCGTCAGGGGACTTTCCTCATCCAAAAAAAAGCTCCACCAGACTCCAGGCAGGGACATGTGCTCTTTCACCCCTGAGGGACCTGGAGCTATGGCACAGACCCTCAGGGTCACAGGGGACACACAGGTGTGGGTCTGAGCCCTGCTGCTGTCCCTGGCTAGTGCAGCATTGTGAAATTTGGATCTCAGAACCGTGTACTTCAGACAAAAGCACATCTCTGGGCTCCAAACCACAGTAACTAACCAAAAAGCTGGTACACAAAACACAGATAGGACAGACACCAGGTCCCTGGAGTGCAGAGCCAGCCCTACCATGCAGGGCACAGAGGATGAAGGGGTCTCTGCCCTTGATCTCTCACACATCCAGGGCACACAGCCCATGGGCTCTCAGAAGCTGGAGGCAGTGTTGAGGCCATGACTGCAACATTTCGCTCTGGAAAAAGAGCATGGAAAAACCCAAAGCTAAACAGAGCTGAGTTTTTTTATTAGAAAAGGAGATCTGTTCTGTTTCAGTCCTTCGGGAATCTAGCTTCACCACAGAGTAATTCTAAGTCTTGAAGGCTTTGTGCCAGCCAAGTGCAGGGAGACCTCAGCAGATGGGTATGGCATGCCCAGGTCAGCTTGACGTGTCCTGGGCTGCTGCCCCAAGGTAATCCTGTATGCTTCTGGCCAGAGGTTCACTGTGAGGGAACCTTGCCTGCTCCAGACATGAAACCAGGTACAGAGGGAGGGGCCTGAAACAGAAGGGAACATGGCAGTAGTCAGGACTGCAGCATGCCTTTGCCATGCCCTAAGACATTTGTTCTGCAGGTCCCCCTGCTCTACCTGCAGCCTCTGCCCTCCCCATTTGGCTCCATGTCAGCTCTTCTGTGCTTCAGGGAGTCCCAGCAGAGCCACAGCCTGTGGCCCCTTGGAGCAGCCAACAAGGGAAGCTCCTCAGACACCTAAACTGCCCTCACAGCCTGACAGTCAGTTTGCAGTGCTGGACCTGAGAGCTCACCCATCCCTCCACACACCTTCCCTGCCCCTGCTGCTGCCCATCCTCTCCAGGGGAGCTCTGGCAGAACTTCTGCCACTGAGCAGCCGCCTCCTGCTTTCGGTTCAGCTTCCACAAGGCCTGCACCAGGTAGGAGGCAGCAGCTGGGTCACCTGCAAGACAGGAAGAAGGGTGAGCCCTTAGCAGAGGAGGAGCAGGTCCTCAGCACTGCTGTGGGTTGCAGGGTATTACAAAGGAAGCTCAGAAGCCAGACGAGGGCAATAAGTGTAAGGAGAGGTGGTGTAATGGGGAGGAGGCAGTCCTGGCTATGTCACAGGCTCTAATTAACCCCAGGGCTGGCAGCCAAGGCAGATGGCATCAGCCCTGCAGCACAGCTTGCCACACCTCTCTTTGGACACAGACTGGCGTTTTCCTTGCAGGCACATCCACACCCCCAAAGGGAGCAGCCACAGGCAGGACTGGGACCAGCAGGTCTGACAGATCCTGGTGAAGCTCACACCTCTTCAGCATGTCAGAGCACTGAACAGGAGAGAGCAGCCCTGTGAGCAGCATTAGCCATGCCTTGGCTGAGCTCAAGACATGAATGCTCCCTTTGCAGGCCTCTGTACTGCCAGGCATGGACATGCTGCTTCCTCAGGTGGAGCACAGCTCCACTCCTCTGCTCTGGGAAAGCACCCTGTCTGGGAGAAAAGTTGGCTGTGCCAGGCTGGGGTTGAGGCAGGAAATTTCCAAGCTATCTGAGAGTACAGGTTGTTGTCAGGGTTCTGATATACTCCTCTGACAATAGTTTTGGTCTGTTTCTCCACAGCAATGAGCTGACCCGGCCCAACAGAAGTATCTCTAGCACGTAACATTGCTAGTGGCCCTACTGTTGTCCTTGACACCTGAATAAATGAGGTATAAAGCATAAAAACTTCCTGCTGAAGACTGCAAAGCAGGCCAGGACAAATCTGTGGAAATCCCTTTGTGTTCCTCACCAAAATGAGCCTCTTACCTGGTGAGATCTGCAAACTGTGCTGAAAATCCAACAGGGCCTCTCTGTGCTTCCCCAGCTCCAGGAACTGCGTACCTCGCCCAACGAGAGACAGAAACCTGATCTTCTGGAGCACCTCCACTTCTGGCTGGAGATCTTCTGTCACAGGAAGACACACACACCTGAAGACAGCATCCTCCAGATGTTCCCAGCAGGCTGAGCCAGGTTAGCAGTCAGGACAGGCCAAGCATTTACTTGGGCTGCCCATCCTCCAGCTCTAGAGACAGATGGCAAAGCTCACCCTCTCTGCCAGGCTGGAAGAGGCTGGGAGGCAGCAGAGTGGGAGAGTGAAGAATGTCAAGACCCCAGAATGTTACATGGCTGTGGTGAAGTGACCTCAGCGGCAGCCTGGCCTTTGGCTGTCCCTCTGCACCACTGGCATGTACCTTTCCCCCAAAAACTGGATCGGAGAAGCTTTCCAGTTCACAGCCCATTTAACTGCTACCTAGACAGTGAAGAAGGAGGCAGAGCCAAGGCCAACCTCTGCTCCAAAAAAACCAGCCAGTCTCTTCAAAGGCTTCAGCATGGCCCAGAGCTTTGCACCCTGGGACAACTGCCTCTTGCCAGAATGATGCTGGGCCCACCACCTTGCCCCTGCAAGGTGCCACCTTGCACCTGCTGCCAAGCACACAGATCCTAACCCAATTGAGGCCCCACAGAGGTCCCACCTGTGGTGTCCTACCTGTCTGTTTGACGCCAGACCTGTGAAGCTGGACACGCAGGAGGTCACTGAGGCACCTGTGGGTGGGAGGCCAGAGGAGCTTTGGAGCCACTCCTGGGCTGTCAGGAGTGTCAAGTTGTCAGGGCAGCCCAGTGCCCTGGCCCCATCACCCTTTGCTGCCTGCTGGGGAGGCCCCTTCTCCCAGCAAGGCTTTATCACCTGCTGAACTGTGTTATAGCTTCCTTGCTCTCGCCTAGCTTGGCCCATGCCCAGCCCTGGTGCAGGTATCCAGCTGTTCTCCAGGCCAGGCAGCACAGGCTCTCCTTCTTCTGGGACAGGAGTCCCCCCACCAGTTCTGCCCCTGGCAATGAGGACTCCGGCGGCTCCAGCCTCTCCTCCACCCATAACACCCGTGGAATGAGGTCAGTCGTTCGGCTGATCACCTCCTCACACACAGTTATGGCATCCTGGTGTCTCCCAGCCTGCTCCAAGGCAGATGCTGCTTCCAGGAACACTTCTGGGATCCTGGGCAGAGCTGAGCTACCATCCAGGGGCACCTGGGAAGCAAAAGTGACATCAGTGCTGCGGAACTGCAGAGTTCTCTACCAAGCAGCATGACTCTGTGCATACTGGGAATGTGGAGCTGCTGCCCAGCAAAGCTCAAGCCCTCTCCCACAGTCCCTGGAGCCTGATGGAGCAGGCAGAAGATGGGAAGCACTCACAGCTCAGCAGAGTAAAGGCATCAAGTCCCTACTCTAGAAGTGAAGGACATCCAAAATCAGGCTGACAGCTGCTCCCCACAGGAAAGGGGAAGCTGTCTCTCCAAACAGCAGTGGCTAGTGCTCTCTGGTGTGAATCCAAAGGCAGACATGCCACAGGTTGGGGGTGCCAGCCCCCACTTCATTTCCTTTACATCAACCCCCACCTCACTTCCTTCACATCTCAAATTAGACACTGAAGCCTGGAGTCCAGGGATGATGCCTGGGCCCAGCCCTTGGGACTGGCTTTGGATCCCTCCAACCCTCATCCTCCAAGTCACCAAGGGAGCTCTTTACCAGGACACCTACCTGTTGCTGCAGCCCCTCCTGAAGGAGAGACAGAAAATCCAGGTAATGTTCCACTGCATCAGCCACCCTGCAACAGGAACAGGACATGTGGTGGAAGGAGAAGTGCCATCAGCCAGGTGAAACCTGGATTGCCAGCCTGCAGTCCCTCCCTCTGCACCACACTCGCCCTGCTCACAATCTCCATGCTCTGAGCAGACCTACGAGGGCAGTTCTGAACTGGACTGCTTCCAGGAGCACAAGGAAAACTGCAGAGCCCAACAAGCAGCATGTTGCAAGCAGACCAGAGGCACGGTTACCTCCCATCCTGGAGACACCGCTGTGCCAGAAGATACTTCACTTCAGAGGGGTGGTGGTGGCGAAGGAGAGAAGTGAGTACTGGTGTGTGGACAAGCAGCTCTGTTCGCATGAGGAAATAAGGACTAGAGGAAGCAGCTGCTGGAGGGTTTTTCCCCAGAGCCTGTGAAACAGGAACAGAAAACATTATCAAGATTACACTGGTCAAATCTCAGGCAGCTGCAAACTTTTGTCACTTCTGACATCTGGAGATGCACCCAGGTGAGCAGAAGTGCTGCACTTCACAAGCACAGTTCCATTGCTCTCACAGTTGCTTCCAGCAAGAGCCATCAGGATCACACAGGGGCAGGCAGACTTCTGATCTCCACATGGCACCAGGAGATTTGCAAGATCACCCACATCACCTCAGGTTTTTAGTTAAGGTACTTTGAGCTGCCTGGAACGCCATCTCCCATTGCAGCCACAGACCCAGTTAGACCATTGTAAGGAGAGGTGTACTCTCCTCTCTGTATGTATCTGACATTTTTCAAACAGCTGAAGAGATAATTCAGTGTCTACTGCTGTGACCTGCTCTCCCAGACAGGTTCACACAGCTAATGCACACTGCTTCACTGCAGCCAAAATCTGCCCTTAAAGGCCACTTTACTATTACATATTTTACTAAGAGATTGATACTTTCTGACCTGAGAGTATAACCTTCCAAACCATTATGAACATGAACTAGGACCCAAGGTCTTGCCACATCCAAATGTGGTGCTGAGCAGGAATTTCAGATCTTGCTGGACTCCTTCCTGCCCGCTTGCTGAAGGCACCACCATGCTATTTTGGGGACTCCTAGGATCAAACAGTCCCCCAGAAGGAAGAAGCCTGCTGAGGCTCTGCTGGGCAAAACTCATCCCAGAACTACAGGAACCAGACAAACCTCATAGAGTAGGGTCAGGGCCTGCAGCTCCGCATCAGTCTCTCCCAGTTCATGGTACACTGCTGCCACGTGGGACAGGGCAGGAAGGCACTGGAAATCCACCTGGAGGGCCCGTTTCAGGTGCTGAAGGGCTGTCTGAGGCTTGCCCTAGGTGGATGGGAAGACATGCATGTTGAAAGCACATCCTGCTGGTGTCTTTACAGTTTGGTGGGATCCAGATTCTCACTCTGCTTCTCCAAGAGATCCCCGCTAAGCAGGGCAGCAATTTAGCCAAAGGCAGCCTTCTTCAGGTTGGTTTTTGAGCTTCTCTCTCTGCAGCAACACTTTGCAATCAGCCAAAATCTTGGCATTGATTTTGCAGCCTGTCCAAGGCTGGGGCCACAAGGGCAATTTCTGCTCAAGGCTTTCTCTCCCTGAGAGGCCTTGGACCGCAGAGAGGCATTGTGGCCATCAGCCTGAGCCTCCCCACCCCACAGCTGCCTTTCCTTCTTTGCTGTCATTACCATTTGCTGAGCGCAGCAGCCAAGGCAGGTGTAGATCTGGGCCAGGATCTTCTTGGAGCAGAATCCTCCTGCAGCTTCCTGAAGGAGGGAAAGGGCGGTGGGGAAGTTCCCAGCCTTCAGCTCCTGCAGCCCTAGGACAAACCCAACATCTTGGCTCTGTGGCTCGCTTTCCTGTCCCACCTGGCCCCAAACAAGCGTGGTGCCCTTTTCTTCCCAGGGCCATAGGGACTTGCCTGATCCCCTCCAAACCCAGCGATGCACAGCAGCATAGTGCCAAGCTGCCATCTTTGTTTTAATGTTTTTGCAAGAGAACAAGCTGCTCAATGGAAATGTCCAGCAGAAATAACAGCAGCTCCCAAGCCTGAGATGCTTCCTTTAGCCCAGAACAAGGATGGGGTATGTGCTGGGCAGGTTCACCTCCACATTCACCCACAATGACAGCAGTGCAGATAGAGAAACACACACAGAACTTCAGAATTTTTTCAGCACATCTGGGTCATTTCCCAGCAGGATGCTTTGGGATATCAATAAATTAATATTTATCATGACTCAATATTTGCTTTTCCTTTAGTCTTCTTTTCAGGCTTCCTTCTGAGGCTGCTCTCACAGAGCAGCACCACACTCACATCTGCCACCTCCCTGCTGGAAGTGCTGAGTATTTTGGCTGCAGCTCTGTGGGCCAGAGCTCCTGCCCTGCCTCCTGGCAGGAAGGCCCTGTATGAGCCCAAGCACAGCGAGGAAATGCTGACTTCTCCCCGCAGCTGCTGAGGTTGTCAAAACAGTAAAGGAGAGAAAACAGGCAGGATGGAGCACAGCAGCCAGAGGAGATCCACTGCTTGCTGTGACACCAGGCTACAAAGCTCTGTGTGGCTCTTGCAGCATCACAGTCTGCCAGGAACAACGTGCTTGCAACAAGGCAAGTTCTGGAAGACGGACAGAAGAAAGGAAAATATTCATAAATCCCCTGCCAGCCTTCTGCTTTAAGATCACTGCAGGGCCCAGACACCTCCTCTAAAGTCACAGACAGGCAGAGGAACCTTGTGATAGTGCAGAAAAAGGAGAAGCTGGGGAAAAGCAATGAAGCTTTTTGAATATGGAATGCAAAGGCTGAGACTCAGAGGTTCAGCCCAGACCCGCTTCCAAAGGCACAGCCTGAAAAACCCCAAGGGCCCATTTGCTTGGGAAGAGAAATCAGGATAAGGGCAGGGAAAGTGGTCCTGGGACAGAGCAGCAGGAGACTGTGCTGGCATGAGTGCCTGCCCCCCACAAACCTTGCAGGAAGGCTGCTGCAGTGCAGAGGATTTCCTTCAAGTCCTTGGCGCTTTGTACAAGGGGCAGGGAGGCCCCCTCAGGAGGGACCCGCCATGCCTTGATCACAGAGAGGAGTTTGTTCCACCCCTCACTGCAGTGAGCTCTTCCTGAGTCCTGTGAAGGACAGAGGAGAGAGAGCAGGGTATGCTGAGGGGAAGCAGGAAACACTGGTCCAAGTGAACAGAGAAACAGATCCCACCAAAACACTCAACACTGCTCCCTGCAGTGGGAACAGGCTGGGAAGCAATGTCCTACCACCTATTCACTTCAGCTACCTTACTGCAGTGATTCCTGCCTGGCCTGGGGCAGCACCTCCCCACCTCAGAGTGGGTGTACCTCCAGAGCCTGCTGGCATGGCTCTGAATTCATTCAGAAAGATGGGAGCCATCAGCAGCCTTCTGATCAGCAGGGAAGGTTCTGCATCCCACTGCTGTTCCCTACAGAGTCTGCAAGTCCATCTGCAGCCCTCTTCCAGCCTTCCCTCCTGTCTGACACACAGAGGTCCAGGGCCCACACAGGCAGAATATTCTGGGATCCATTAACACTCTCAGGGCCATTAGGCTACGCTGGGATGCCACAGGGAGCATTAGTCATGCTGACTGGGCAGCACTGATGGGTTCAGCTGTCCAGGTGCCACAACAACAATTTGCAGAGTGAGTTTTATGACAAACACGGTATTTATGCCAGCGCTGCCGGCATCTGCCTGTGCCCAGTTACCTCGGCAGGGCTCAGGAGCTGGAAGAGGCCAGCAACACTTCCCAGCTGGCTGGCTGCCAGCCACCAGGCTGCTTGCAGGGCCCCGAGGCGGTGCAGAGGTGCCTGCAGCTCCTCCACGGATACCTCCCGCAGCACCTTTTCCCACAGCTCCTCCGTGCCAAGATCCTGTCCGCAGGCCCCACAAGCCTCCAGAACTGGAAAAAAAAAAAAAAAAAAAAAAAAAAAAAAAAACAAAAACCCAAGCAAAAATACTAGAGCTGTGAGACAAGGCATTGGTGCTCTGTAACAGACACCCTGGATGCAAGAGGGAGAGAAAGCCTCAAGCAAGCACAGGCTCCTCATAGTGATGGAAGGAATGGGGCTGCAGAGCTGGCCTGGCCTCAGCAGAATGGAAAACAAGCTCTAAAGGAGTGGAGCTGGCAGCAGCACACTCAGGAGACAACACACAGCACAACTCAGAGCTAGACTCCAGCTCTGCTGAGCCCTCCAGAAGTCATTTGCCCTCAGGCAAGCATGTGCCAACACTGCAGATCCACCTCGGAACTGCAGCCTGTTTCAGTGAGTTTTCTTTGAAGCCAGCAAACCACAATTAAAGAAAACGCTAATTTTCTACTGTCACTAAAACTGTGCTAGAGACTGGCACCTTATACACGAAAAACTCTTGTTTCCCTTGAAACCTCCAGCCCATCCCTGCAGGCAGCAGCAGGCAGGCAGCTGCACATTGTCCCTGGCCACATGCCACTCTACCTCCAGCCCTTACAGGCAGAGCCTGGATGTCTGCTTAGAGTTCCCCTGATCGCCAGCCTTTCCAAGCACAGCCAGGAGTGCCTGCCCACAGTTTCCAGGTGGAGCCAGGCATGTCTGCTCACAGTTTCCCCCATCTCTGGCCTTCCCTGGCAGAGCCAGGAGTGTCTGCTCACAGTTCCCACACCTCCAGCCACTCACCAAGTATGTCCAGAGCAGAGAACACTCTCCTTACCCCGAGAATCCCCACACAAAGAACCATGTCCTTACCCCTGAGGAGCCCCTGGCGTATTCCTTCTGCTTCTCCTTTGATGGCAGAGTCAGATGCTCCCACAGTGAAAAGCAAGGAGTTGTAGAGGACAGTGAGTTCCAGAGGCAGGGCAGGGAGGGCAGCAGGCAGCCCTGTGGGCACAGCCAACCCAAAAAGAAATTTAGCTAGCTAAGAATAAACAGCCATCCATGCTCAGGTGGCAACACCTGGCTTGGCATGAAGTTTGCAGTGATTGTGGTGTGATTTAGCCACTTGGGAACTGCAGTGCCCAGACAGACAGCATGTGTCAGCACTCCAGGTGCCAACACTGCTTCAGACATCCATTCCCCAGCTACCAAAATGCTGCAGTCCTCCAGGAGTTAGGCCTTTCAGCTCTCCCAGAACATCAACAAGCAGCCTACTCTGTTGCAGTACACATCCACCCTTTCACACACTGTGTCTCTGTCCTTACCACAGAATGGGTAGGGCTAGAAGAGCCCAGAGTGGCTCATCTGGTCCAACCACCCTGCTCAAGCAGGGTCATTTTAGAGCACATGGCACAGGACTGCATCCAGATGGTTTTGGAGTATCTCCAGTGAGGGAGACTCTACAACCTCTCTGGGAAATTTGTTCCAATGTCCAGTCACCAGGGTAAAGTTATTCGTGTTCAGGTGGAACTTCCTGTGCATCAGTTTCTGCCTGTTGTTTCTTGTCCTATTGCTCAGCACCAGGGAGCAGAGCCTGGTCCATCCTCTGACCCCTCTCTGAACACACTGACATTGATGAGGTCCCCTCTCAGTCACCTCTGCTCGAGACTGAACATGCCCAGATTGCTCAGCCTTTCCTTGTAAGAAAGATGACCCAGTCTCCTAGTTATCCTCGTTTCCCTCTGCTGGACCCTCTCCAGGAGCTGCATGTGTCTCTTGCACTGGGAAGCTGAGAAAACTGGAAATAAAGCTGCCTCACATCAGGCTTTCTCTGCACCACACCTCTGTCAGAGAGCCCTGACTTCCCACAGAAAAGGCTGCCTCACTTTTTTTTTTACAGAAACCCCAAAGCTCTGCCCAGCAAGTAAGGTGGAGTCTGGGGCTGGATAGTAACCCTTTTGCTGGCCCCAGCATAGGACAATGGGGATCATTTCACCTTGGCTTGTTTCCAGCACTGGGATACTGGAGCTGAAACCAGACGAGCAATATTCATAAGCTAAAACACAAGAAGCTCCACCTCAACTTGAGGAAGAGCTTCTTTACGCTGAGGGTGGCAGAGCACTGCAACAGCTCTGCAGGGAGGTCCTGGACTCTCCTCTCTGGAGACATCCAAACCCCACTGGATGTGTTCTGTGTCACCTGCTCCAGGCGGCGCTGCCTTGGCGGGGGTTGGACTGGGTGATGTGATCTTCACAGATCCCTTTCAACCCTCACCATTCTGTGATTAACTCCTTTGCAGGCCCCGTTCAGTGGGAACCGTTTCACCCCGCCCCCTTCACGCGTTCGTTTCCAGCACAGGGATACCGGAGCTACATCCCGGCAATCGGAAGTGTCAGGGAGCCGGTGTTTCCACGCCCGTACGCTTCAGGCCCGGGACAGCAGCGGGAGCTGCCACTCACCGCGGATGCTCAGGAGCAG
>VWZP01006536.1:277753-291464 GCA_013396995.1 Dicaeum eximium | reverse complement strand
CGTGGACACTCCCCGACTTCTCCCGGTTCCCTCCCCAGCCGCCCTCATTCCCCGCACCTGCAGCAGCCCGAGGCCGGGCCGGGCCCGGATCCCCGCCCGCGACAGCATCGCCCCCTCCGCCCGCCCCGCTCGGCGCCGCCGCTCCCGCACTCCCGGAAGGCCCCTGCGCCGCGCCGCTTCCGGGTGCGCCGCCCGGGTCGGTCCCTCCGGCTCCTCCGGCCGCGGCCCCCGGTTCCGCCCGCCCGCCCGCGATTGTGCACTGCCCCCCTCGGGGGCGACAGCCCCGGTCTCGTTCTGGAGCTCCAAACAGACGTTTATTAAATTAGAAACGAACACGAAAAGTACCGGCACGGCCGTCGCGAGCTCGCAGGGCCACGGCGAGAGGGGCAGCCCCGATGACCTGGGGACGAGGGGGACTCCGGTGTCATGGCGGCCCCGAGACCTGCAGGCCAGGGCGGCGGGGGGAGCGGCCCCCGGTGTTTGGGGGGCTCAGATCCACGGTCTGGGGGGAGCAACCCCCGGTGTGAGGGGGGTTAAAAGCCTCCCTTTGGGGGGTTCAGGCACCCAGTGTGAGTACATGGGCAGGTTCAGGCTCCTAACCCCAGTGCAGCAGGGCTGGAGCCACTCGGCCGCCCCCGGGCACGGCAGAGCAGGATCTCGCCCCCACACCCCTCCCCAGTCCTGGCCTATCCCCACAGTGAGCCCCCCGCGCTGAGGCCTCAGCCCCAGGGTGAGAGTTGATGGGGTCGGGCCTGTCCCCTTGTTCTCTGACGGAGGGGCTGAGGATCCCCACAGCCCGGGCTGGCAGGGGGAGCCTTGCCGAGACCCTCAGAGGGCAGAGAGGCGATACAGACAGGGAATGTGCAAGCTTGTTTTACCCTTGGCCGTGCCTCTCTAACTGCCCCAGACTGGATTCTCCCAGTCCTGCTCCTGAGCAACCAGCCCAGCTCACAGAGTTTGATGTCCTCTGTTGCTTCCCCACTTCCCAGGGACTAAGCTGAGGCTCCTGGCCATCCTCCAGCCCCCGATCGCGCTGCCGGCAGACCCTGCCCAAAGCTGCCTCCTGCATGGGATTCAGCCCACACCCACAGACAGTGCAAAGTTCCTTTTTTTTTTTGGCAATCTTCTCAGATTCACAGCTCACGTGCTCTGGAAGCTCTTGCCCAGAGGGCTATCCCCATATTCCTGCAAAGAGCTCCAGGTCCCCATCCACGTGGTAGCTGTGTCTCTTACCTTCAGGAACCTGGCAGTGGCCACTTCCTTGACAGACATAGGCCTCTTGGGGCCTGGCTTGTCCTACAAGACTCAGGATAAGTGCAGGCCTCCCCAAGCTGCTTGGAGTTGGGCTGGTCCTGCAAAGCTGGTGCCAGCGAGGCTCAGCCTGTCCCAGGGTTTCTAATACACCCCTGAGCTGGGCGCTGCACCCTGTGTGAGCACTGGGTCACTCTCCCTTCCATGGGCTGAGGCATCCCTGTGCCTCGTCATCCTCACAGTCCCCACAGCCTTGCCCGAACACAGGCAGCCTGGTGCGGGCAGGGCTGGGGGGAAGAGCAAGCACAGCACCTCTGATCCTCTGCACGAGCCTCCTCTGTGCTCCCACCAACAATAAATACTAATAAATACAAACTCTTCCACACTTTCTGCTCCCAGACCCGGGACCAATGTCGGTGGTCTTACTCACAGCTCCAGTCCAACTCTTCAGTCCACACCCAACCCCCTCAGCCACAGCCAAGTCTCCAAGCTGGGAGCAGTGCCAGCAGAAGGCTTGGGCATGTCCCTGGAGTGCCAGGGCTGCTCCTCAGCCCCCGCCCCTCTTGGTGAAGCCCCTGTGTGATCCCAGCCCTGCTGCAGAGCGTGGTGTCCGTGCTGGTCAGGAGGGTGGGTGATATCTCAAAGCAGTGCTTGCTGGCCCTTTACTCATCTCTCCCCAAAGTGCTGGGCTGGAGGTTCTGGGGGGCAGGGGTGAGGAAGGTCAGGCCCGGGGTGAGTAGCAGGGGTTCCGCGGCATCTCTGTGAAGGATTTCAGTTCATAGGGGATCCCCGAATCCACCTCGATCGACTTGCGGGAGAAAAGCAGCCGAATGTCGTCGTGAAGGTAGATCTTCCCTGACTTGGAGCTGTGAAACCTGTGTGGAGACGAGCAGGGCAGAGGGACCTCAGGCTCCCCAGGCAAGGGCAGGGCATCTTCAGTGAGGGCACAACACCCATGACTACTTTGGTCAAGGTGGCCACCCTCTGGTTGCCTTCAGAGGGACAGAGACAGCTGCCCTTGGGCAGTTCCAACCTCCCCAAAGGAGCAGCTGGTCCCTGCTCCTCCCCAGCCCCTCCTCCTGTCTTGCAGGCTTGGGACACGTCAAAGAAGAGCCCAGTGGTGACCTTGGGGCAGGTGCCATCCCCCTAGCATGCTTTACCTTAGATGCATCAGGTAGCAGAGGACCCTGCGGGGTGGGCTGGTGCCCAGTGGGTCACTGGGGGCCACCGTGGAGCCCTCGTCCTCCCCCACGGGCACCAGGAAGATGCGATGGCGTAGGAAGGTCATGTGGTTGGCCGGCATGTCCTGGAAGTCGTATGTCACCAAGAACATCTTCACCACAGTCTTGTTGGGGTTAAATAAGGTCTGGGGGCAGAGGGGTAGGGGGTGAGACTGGGAAGGATGCAGGGCAGAGATGGGTCATCTGGGAGCAGAACCTGCTGGACCAAGGATCCAGAAAGCCCCGCACAAGTCCTAGAGGGCTTAGCCTGAGTGTCATAGGTCAGTCCTTTCCACCCAGCTTCACAGCTGTGCTCCTCTACCATCACATCCCATTCCCACTGCACATACACACTTTCTTGCCAAAACCCTCACCTGCCTCTTCCTTCCCTGATTCTCCCATCAGCTTGTCTCCCTGACAGCACTGTAGCTACCCGGTGCTCCCCTCTGCTATGCTGTCTTGGTGGCCACATAACCTGTCTGCAGGAGACATCCCTTCCAGCTGCTGCCCTGCCTAACAATGTCATGGAGCATTTCTCCCCAAGCAGGGCAACCAGAGCCCAACCAGCCCCATCCCCACAGTGCTGCTGCAGGCCAGGGAATGACTCACCACTTGGATGGTTCCAGCTTTGGGGACACTGTAACCCTTCTTTCCCAAGGCCTCCAAGTCAATCACTCCCTGGTGCAAAACAAACAGCATGTGAGAGGAAGCTGAGGAAGACCCCAGCTGGGAACCAGCATAGGACTGAGACTCCCTCACTGGGAACACTTGGCACAAGTCAACAAGAAGACCCCCAGCTCAGCCCCTCTCCAAACTAGGAGCAGCAACAGAGAGGTGGTGACAAGAGTGGTGATGACAATGACAACCATAAAGCAGCAGGGCCTGTGTATGTTCCCTCTTCTTTCCCTTTTTGCTTTTTTGGGTTAAAGACTGCTTCTGGCACAGGCAGCCATCTCCACCAGCAGGTGGTTTGAGCCACCCTCTACAGTGATGGGGCTGTCCCAGAGTGCCAGGGTACAGCCCCCCAGCTCCCCCACACCCACGTACCAGGAAAGGTGAGGGCGCACTGTGTTCAGAGATGTCAAAGTAGGTGACGTCGACAGGCAGGGTGACATGCTGGGGACAGTAGGAGCCACTGGCACCAATCTCTGCTGTGAAACCCTCGATCCTCCCCGATGGTGCAAAGCGCCCCTTCAGGATGGACTCCTGAGAGGGGAGGGAAGTGTTAGGGAATCTCAAACACCAGCCCTACCCACTGCCTCAATGCTCCAGGTGAAGTCATCCCTATCTTCACTGCACCCCGGTGACTGCTTGTCCTCGTGTGCCCAGAGACCTCACTCTGAGACAGCCCCACCCTGAACTGCTGGGGTAACACCAACCATCTCACAGGGAGGAGCAGTGAGAGTGCCTCGGCTCAGCCTCACAGCACCTATCTCAGCAGGTTCCACCCAAGGATCTGCTGGCTGAGCTATGCTGCTGGTGGGTCTGTGTGGTGTGTTTTGGGGACAATCAGCCCAGCCCCACACCAGGGCTCCCATCACGTTCAGCCTCTCACGCTCATCGCTAGCCCTGTGTGGAGTTCCCGTGACCCACCTTCCCCCAGCAGATAGGCACCGTTACCTCAAAGTTGCCCAGCAGAGCATGGCTGACAGTGGTGGTGGCCCAGGGCGCTGTGGGGGACCTAGTGCCCCTCCGGAGGCTGGTCCGGAGATGTCGCCTTGGAGTGAGGAGAGAAGATTGGTGCTGGACTGAAGCGCACACAGCCCTGGGTTGTTCACGTCCCTGGCAATGTGGATCCCTCTCTAGGTCTCCCATACCTTTTCTAGAGGTTGAACCCACTTTCCTACACCCCAGGGGAAGAAGAAACACCACCCTCCCCCCCCACCAGTCTGTGGTCTCGTGGAGGGGAGATACCTGAGCCAAGGCAGGGAAGAGGACCCGACCCAACCTGACCCTCCCATGGGGCTGCAGGGTACTGAGGAGGGCAGGCACCCTGAGCCCCCATGTCCACCCCACAGGGCTGCCAGGACACTCACGATTTGAGGCGCAGCCCACTCTTCAGCCTCCTCCCGACCGCAGTGCAATCTGAAGAGCTCTGGAGGGGACACGAAACAGAGAACCATGTTAGGGCAGCAACCAGGGCCCGTGCACCCCTGGGAGGTGCCATGGCCCCTTGCTCTGCCCCATGAGGGTCCCAGCAGATGGAACAGGCTCCTGTCCTTGGGCAGCCATCAGCGGCCTCTGGAGGAGTGGCCAGCAGGGCAGCACAAGGACTGGGGTGTCTGGTGGGGACATGGGGCTGCCCAAAGTGGCTCAGCTGGGAATGAGGGTGTTGGTACCCAAGGGTACAACACACTGTTCCCTCTTTACAAAGCAGGTCTCAGGAGCAGCCCCAGTGACAAGACACCTGTGGAGAGACCCATGCAATGACACCCCCCTGCACCTCCCAGGGACTGGTTACACCTACAAGGACATTCCCAGAGCAGCCTCGGAAAAGTTCTGTCCCCTGGTGATTCATGCAAAGTCCTCAGCAGTGCCACCAGGCAGAGGAGTGTGTTGCCCACCCCTACCCACAGCTAGGATCCTACAGCTGTGGGGTGGGGGGTTTAAAGCCACAGTCACACTGCAGCCTCCTTTTAAAGATGTCCCTTTTTCAGGGGCTTTCCCTTCTGGAAGCCACACAAAGGGTAGCACAACACAAAGGGATGATGGAGCTGGCTGGCATGACTGGGCAGGAAAACCCAGGGAAGCTGCTGGAGGGCTTCACTCTGTAAGGACAGTGCTGGGGGCAGCTGGGCTGGGGGACAGTCATGAAAAAGGCAGGCAGCAACAGAGCTGTATGCCATGGATGGTGTGTCCCAGCTCCAAGCAGCAAGAAGCCAAGGTAGCTCTGACATCAGTTCTTGTGGATCCTCACACCATGGGATGCCCCAGAGAAAAAGAAGAAGGTGCCAGGTCTGGCCTGAGCCTGCTGCAGCCTCAGCTGGCAGAACAGGGTGAGGGCAGGGGGCTGATAAGAAGGGCAGGGTAAGAAAGGAGGAATCAGAGGCAGCTCCTGAGCTGCCAAGGGGTGTTGTAAACCTCACAGGTCTGCCCCGTTGGTGAGAGCTTGTGGCACCTTGGGGACATGCCACACGCACCTCAAAATGGCAGAAAAGCCAGTGGCATCTCTGCACACAGCACTGGGCTCCTTGGTCAAAGCATGTCCAGTCCTGCTGCCTGCCACCGGACACTTGCTCTAACGGGCATCATGGCCAGGAGTTCAAGCCATCCCACACATCTGCCTTCCTCCTCATCAGGCAGGCAGAGGCCAGCCCTCTTCCTAAGCTTGCTGGTCATGGCATAAGATGGCTTAACATGAAGCCATCAGACACCAAAACTGACTTCATGACATGTCCAGCTCTCACTGCCATGAGGAGGTTGTCTCCTGTCCAATCAAGGCTCTCCAGGAGAAAAAGCCAGTTGCATGCAGAGGATCCAGTGACTACAAGATGTAAGAGCTGGATAAAACAGACCATGTGTGCCAGGGCTGACTGTCAGCTGCTGCCTTGCTCACACCAGTACTGCAACTCAGGGACAGGACAGGGCACGGTGCCACAGCGCACCACACTGCCAACAAGCACAGTCCTAAACTCTGGGCATCCCTGGGCCGTTCCCTGCTTCTCCCCATGAGCAATGCTCACCTTGGCTGCAGGAAGCAGGTGATTCCAGAACGGAGCTCCCTTGGCATCAGTGCTGCGGCAGGCTGTGGGCACAGGATGGCATGGCAGGACCCTCTTCTTCCTTGCTGGTGGGGACAGGCTCTCATCCTCAGAGCAGGAGTCGGCCATAACCTCGCCAGCAGGCAGCAACTTCCTTTTGGCTGGGCAGGTGCTGCTGAGCTGGCTGCTCCCACAGGGCGTCATCTCCTGGGAGCTCAGGTTGCTGGGCTCGGGGCTGAGCGCTGTCTGCGAAACTGGGGGCTCCCTGCACCCATTGGCCACCGCTGGCCCTTCCGCTTCTCCACTAGCCCTGCTGGTGTGAGCTGGGCTGCTCCCTGGCTTCTCTCTCTTCCCACCAGGGTCCAACTGGGTTCTTTGTGCAATACTGTGCAATTCAAGGTGAAGTACGTTGTGGCCACTTGCCGGCTCCCCATTCTCTCCATAGTCTATGGGCTGATCCCCTGATGAGACANGTCATCCAGGGAAGGCTGCCCAGGGCCCCCATCCACGCCCCTGTCACCCCAGTGAGTTCGTTTGGGATCTCGCCCCCCCTCCGGAGTTCGCTGCTCGGGGTATCCCCTCTTGACGGCCGGCCGGGTGCCTGCCCGCTGCTCCGTGCTCTCAGAGGAGCTGGAGAGATGGGAGAAGATGGACACCTGGTAAACCTTCTGGCGCTTGATCTCTGTCTCATTGTAGCCCATGAGGATGCTGCGGTGGGTGCAGCACTGCGAGGAAGGCTCCAAGGGTGTCTCCCCCCTGGGCCGGGACAGGCTGGGGTCCGTGCTGCGCTCCGGGGGCAGAGACGTCTCGGTGTGGATGTGCCGCATGGAGCCTCACTTGCTGGGACTCCGAGCAGAGCCCATGCAGCAGCGGGAGGGGGATGGTAAAGTGCCACAGGTCGGGGTGCAAGGGCAGGGTGTGGGAGCTGGGCCCTCTCTCACTCAGGATGTCTGTGTGAGCCCTCTACTATGAGGTGCTCTGCAGCACAGCATCTGGAAAAAAAGAGAGCAGGAGGATGAGGATCAGCCCAGGATCTCCATCCCCGTCCAGGCTTCTGGCTGCAAGGGACCCACTGGGACATGGCTCCTCACACAGCCCACTTGAACCCCCTTCTCCAGGGACAGGAAGAAGAACAAGGCTGATGTGCCTTTCTGGTAAACCCTGAGGCATCACCCAACTGCAGGTTCAGCATGCCCTTCCTGGCTCGGGCAAGGAGAGAAGTCTCCAGACAGGCAGGAGACTCCTGTGGACAAGTCTGGACAGGTGGAGAGGAAGAGGCCTGCCCTCTGCCAGGGACACGCTTGTGCTGTTGTGGAGCGCAGGAGTCAGGCAGGTCAGACCAGTCCCAGGGGCTCAGGCCTGTAATCACCCCTTTGGGCAACAGCAGCAACATGTCCCAGTGCTGGCCAAGACATCCTGTCCTGGCCACGTGCACTGAATGGGGCAGGGCTGGTGCCAGCTGCACAGCGGGGACAGGAACCTGGCCTAACATCCCTGTTACCTCTGCCAGCTTGGACCAGGCATCTCCAGCACCTCAATCAGCAGGTGGGACATACCAGGGTCACCATCCACCCACTCCTGCCAGCTCCAAGGGCCTGCCCTCCTCTGTGCAGCATGGTACCTCACTTTTGATTTTCAGTTCAGTTTGAGAAGTGTGAGAATCCTGTCCACACATTGGTTTGTTTCATGCAAGAAAAATACTGAAATGGCTGCAAGAGTTGAGGAGATGCAGGAAAAGTCACCAGCAGACTGAGGACAAACTGCCTGTGCCTGACAGCTCTGCCTTTTGCCTGTCTTTGCTGCTGTGCCTGATCCTGTGGAGCAAGGGCTTAGGGGCAAGTGAGCAATAGGAAATTATTCTCCAAGTGGATGAAGGCTGTGTGGGGAGTGAGCCTGCATATGCTATTTTGACCCTGCTGGGATGTGGATGGGAAAATGTAAGGCCAAGGTGCTCGAGACCAGGGAGTCTGTTTAAAAGGAGTGACAAAAGGTATAACCATGCACCAGGATATGTTGGAGACTGACTAGCTGGAAAACAGCACAACAGAAAAGGCCCTGGGGGTCCTGGTGGGTGCCAAGTTGACCATGAGCCAGCAATGTGCCCTTGCAGCAAAGAAAAACAATAGTGCACCAGGCACAGGATTAACAGCAGGTTGAGTGAACTGATCCTCCCTCTCTGCTCAGCGCTGGTGAGGCCACATCTGAGAGAGTGCAAAAAAGGGACACTAAAAAAATTACGAAGAAAGGCTGTGAGAGCTGGGACTGTTCAGCCTGGAGAACAGAATGCTCAGTGAGATCTCATCTAGATATCTAAGTATCTAGACAAGAGGTTCCCTCTCAATAATAGAAAACACCATTTTGTTTTACCGTGACTGAGCACTATAACCAGTTACCTAGAGAGGTTCTTTGGAATCTTCATCTTTGGAGATATCCAGCAGTCATCAGGACAAAGTCCTGGGCAATGGCTCTAGGTGGGGCTGGTCCAGATAACATCCAGACGTCCCTGCCAATCTCAGCCCCTCTGTGTAGCCCACAACACTGCAGCCTGCCCTGGCTGCCCCCCACCCTGAGCCCTCTGCAGCAGGCCCGCTTACCCCTGCTTTGCTCTGGACTAGCCTCCCTGGCCCGCAGCAGGCGGTCCTTGGCACAGTCAGCTGAAGACGCCTGCCAGTCGGGCACCCCCCAGAAGCGGCGTGGCTGCCGTGGAATGGCTCCCACCATCACGGTGTGCCTCCGAACCTCTGCAGCGTCCTCTCCAGCTCTTCAGTGTCCACAGTGGCTCTGAGGGGAAGGAAAGGGGCAGATACAGGGCTGGGGTGATTCAGATGCTTCCTGGGAGAAGGGCAGGAGGGTGCTCCCTGTCTGCAGGGTCACGCAGGCAGGGAAGACAGCATTTAGCTTTTCCCAGCCTCCCAAATCAAAGGCCACATACATCTCAGCCACCTCAGGCAGTGCTAACACCTTGATTTCCATTTAAACCACAAATATTTTAAGCTAAGCTGTGAACTCTCATACCTGGCTTGATTTTACATCCCTTTTGCATGCCTTCCTGTATGAAACCCTGTGCATAGGAACAGACTCCTCTTTCTTTCTGGCGACCATTTCATGCCTTGCTTTCCAAGACACTGCAGCAACCTCTGGGCCTCCAGCTAGCTCCTGGTCTCATGTTCACCTCCTCCCCCTTCCACCCACAGCACAGGACACTTTCTGGCCCTACAGATAAGGAGAAGAGCTTGGAATTGTTTTCTTACAGTATGAGATGCCTGTCAGAGAAGGCAGAAATGAGGAGCCTGGGAGCCCTGAGCTGTAATGGCCCCCCACCAGTTTTCCCCAGCACAAAGACAGCAATCCTTTCATGTGCACAGCACTCACCTGTTCAGATGTGCCCTTGATGCACAACAGAGATTTGCAGATGCAACACAGCTCCCCTGTGGTCATAATCCACGGGCACTGCAGCTTTGATCCCTGGAAGAGGGTGTAAAGAAAAGTCAGCTGAAGCAGCAGCTCATGGTGCAACACCTTCAGAATGTGCAGGAGCCCTTGGGCACCTCCACTCTCAGCACTTCTGTGGCAGAGGCAGCTCATGGGCTTCACCATTCCAGGCACCTCCAGCTAAAGGAGGAAATGGTGCCTATCCCTGGAGATCATGCCCTCCCCACTTCCCTCCTCATGCATCCCTCAAATGGGGACTCACTGCAGCGCCCATCCAGCGGGAAGTCACTGTCTGGGCACCCCAAGCAGTGAGTACTGCTCTGACAGGGCCAGGCAGATGAACAAAAACCCCAAATGGATGCTCAGAGGCAGCAACACTCAAGTGCAATCCCTTTCTGGCATTCTGGTCTGGCAAATTCTGCATCCCTGCAACTTGCACATGGGAAGCCAGCATCAGCTGTGCTCGCTGCCTGACCTCACCTGCCCCAGAAAACAGGCTGTTCTTTCACTATGTTTCCAATAAGATTTGTAATTACAGGCTGTCGTGACCAGTCCCTGAGAGCTGGACAGCTCAAAAGCCACCACCACTGCTGGGGAAGGACACTGCCAGCAACCGGCCAGAACAGGACCAGTTGAAATTCAATACAACCACACCCAAGGAGCACTTGCAGCAGGGCAGATCAGCTGCAGCATAACAAACCATGGGTCTAAAACCTCAACAAAAGCTTTTTATAAAGACCATTTCCTCCTGGCACCCCATGAGACCTGTACCAAAGCAGGTAGGAAAGCAAGTGAATGCCCTCAGTTGTGGGCGGATGCTGAAATGCTAACATGCTGTGCTCTGCCTGCCTGGAAGGTTGCTGTGTCCCTCCTCCATCCCTGAGGGAGACTTGTACCATGACTTGTGTGGCACTTTCAACCAATGGGAAGCAAAATCAGCAACCAACAGCACGAATCAGCCTGGTGCAGTGGAATAAAGAGTGTGTCTATGCCAGAACAAACACACAATTTCACCTGTGTCCTTTCACTCTTTTCCCTATGTCCCACTGAGGTCACAGCCATTTTCTCTCCAGCAACAGCTGCCTTTCAGGAGAATGGATGTATAAGGACAGGCTGACCTGCTAGCACCACAAATCCCTCCCAGCTGCGCTCTCAACACCAGTCATCAGGTGCTGCCAGCACCAGCCACTAGAACACATGGCTAGAACAAGGGGCTGCACCACCTTTTGCTGAGCCCAATACTGTTGCTTGAAGCACTGTGCTGGAAAATGCCAGCCCCACAGCAGGGACAGCAAAGTATCACTACAAGTGTCTCAAAGTACACCCTAAGATCTCCTTGAACATCTTCCTGGAGGAATGCCCAACAGCTGGGGATGGGCAGCAGCTGTGGCATAGCTCTGCTTCTCACCCTCCTCGAGATGCAAGGGGCTGTATCCCAGGGAGGTCCTCTTGGCAGGGCCAAGTGCCTCCCAGGGCAGTTCCTCTGTGCTGAGAGCCCATCCAGATCACAGTAGAGCTCAGCCTCTGACAGCACCAAGGGAGAAACAGAACAGAACACCCACAGAACAGAACAGCAACCCTGGGACCATGGCCTCCTGCACTCCAAGCAGGCACAGGGAGAAAGCACCTGGTCACCTCTGCCTTCTCCTGTCCTTGAGCAAGGCATTGCCAGAGCTCAAATTCTGGCTGCATGGATGTGACAGAGCCAGGCCCAGGGCTTCACCAGCTCAGCTAAGCAGCAGAGGTACCATCCCTGTGGACACAGCACATGGGGCACCATGTGCCCACACCAAGGGTTTGGCCCCTCCTAAGCCCATGTGATGCTGATTTTTTTTTTTTTTTGACAGTGTTTCAGTCTGTGCTGGTGCTCTAAGATAGGACTCAGAGAGCTTTGCCTCTTAAAGGAAGCTTACCCGGAACTCTTCCACTCTTTGCCCTGCTCCTGCCAAGGCCTCCTCATTGCTCAGAAAACAGGCAGGGCCCTGTGCTTTTGCCAAGATCTCCCAGCACCTAGATCTGGAGCTATGCCAGGCACAGCTTTCCTCTATTTCTTTGCCTGGAGAAGGGCACCACGCTTCAACACCCAAGAAATACCCAGTGCCAGATGACCTGCAGTGAGGGAGCGTGTCCCAGGCACTGTGACAGAAACGCTGCGCTCCTTGGGGACACCGAGCCACCAGAGCCTGACGTGGAATAACACAGCCAGGCCTGGTGGGGTTGGGTCAGGGACTTGGCTTACCTGCTGGTTCCATTCCTATTAGCACATCCAGGGGGAAACCAGGATTAACTGACCATGGTCTCAGGATGGCGGGTGAGGACAGGTTCCTGGCCGGGCAATGCAGCAGCGGTACCGCATGCCGGGCTGCAGCCTGCAAAAGGATCTGTTGCTGTTCGAGCTGTGCTGTGCCAGCCAGAGAGGAAGCAGGATGAGTGTGGAGCAGGGAGGTTATCTGTCCTGAGGCAGAGCCCTTGGGAGCCTGGCAGGGTTGGTAGCACAGCACCAGTGCAAGGAAGAGAGCAAGAGCTGTGCCCAAAGTTGCCACACTCATCCAGGGGGGATCCAGTGGCTTCCCAGAGCAGTACTGCCAGCCAGTCAAAAGGGACACATGGCCAGTGGACAAGAAGCTTTGACCTGGGCACTGCTGCCTGGGACTGCACCAGCCTGGTGGCTGGCAGGGCCAAGAGAGGTCTTTGCAGAATTTAGACCACAAAAAACTCTCAAAGCAACACCTAAGTGGCTTTTGCTGCTGCCTTCTCTTCTGCCTCCTCTCCTGGGAGTGCTATGGAGAGACACTGGTGCCCTCACTGGGGGTGAAGCGGGAAACATGAAGCCAGGAAGGAGAAGGGCCATCATTAGAAGAGGACAAATAATCAGGCTCAGAACAAGCAGAGTACAAGGCAAGAGAAGAGGCAACAGAAACTGCTGGAAACAGACTGTGTGGATGACAAATTACACCTCTGTTGGTCCTATCTGAACCCGAGGAGAAGTAAGGAAATCTAAGCAGTGTGAGCACAAACCCAGGAGGTCCCTGGCACAGGCTAAGAGCAGAGCTTGTGAAGTGCCAGCAGGCAGAAAGTTTCTGTCACAACCCTGAGGGATGGCAGCACTAACAGCAATGCTGCCACCAGAGAAGGGTTCCTGCACAGTCGGACAGATCAGGCATCTCACCATCAGGAGAGAGACAGACGTGAGGCTGGGGACTACCTCCAGCACTGTAGCAGAGGTGGCAATCCCAGGGAGAAGCTGACTCAGGAGATGCTAGAGGAGCAAACTATGCCTGAAGGGAAAAATGACCACTGGCCATGGCTCTGGTACTATCCTGGAATTCAGGCTGGGGAGGAAGGGGCTGACACTTGGTGGAAACAAGAGGGAGGAAGAAGGAGAGGGAGGGGGAGTGGATAGAGGGAGGGAGCACTTGCCACTGCAAGGGCAAGTGCTGCTCTCGAGGGTCCTCAGGAGGCCTCCTGCCATGCCAGATTTATGCAGCTGCAGAGCCTTGTTCAGTGCTAGCCCCTGCTAGGAATGGAGAGGAAGCCTGAACCCAGAGAGGAAGGATGGGGCAAGAGGCATTGCCCATGTCACAAGTGCAAGCTCCTATAAACCACCAGACACAGCTTTTACAGAGACAGAGACCCGACACCTGCCCATGCCCACAGCACCGTGTCGGTGAGGTGCTGCTGCTCCCTCCCATCCCCCGGGAGGCAGGACTGACAGAGTGCAGAAGCCCTCAGGGATGGAGCAGCCCTCTCTGCAGTGCATCTTGCTGGGGCTCCAAGCTGCAGCAGCCTCCTCAAGGGCTGGGGTCTCCCCACCAACATGCAGTGCCTCCCCAGCCCTAGCACCTCGCTCAGGTGCCGCCGGGACTGAGCCCTTCCGCTCGGCCAAGTCAGGATAACACAATGAAACCTCTCCTGGGAGCTGGGGGAGCCGGAGCAGAGCTCCCAGCCCAGGGACTTACCCCTTCTCCCTCTGATGCCCCTCGTCCTGGCACGGATCGCCTCCGCACACCTTTCCCAGGTGCCTGGATTGCACACGGCGATGCTGACAATAGCCTGCGGCTGCGAAGGGGGTTTACAGGGTCTGCAGGCAGATCCCACTATGCGACA
>VWZP01006536.1:252819-277712 GCA_013396995.1 Dicaeum eximium | reverse complement strand
CGACAGCCACCTGTGTAAAGCTTTCCCCCATGTCCAACCCCCCTCCCCGCCAACCTCCCCTCCACGCACGGCTGCCCCTCTTCCCAGGAAAGCGCAGTCAAAGAATGAAAAGCAGCTTAAAATCCAGCAGGACAATCGGGCAGCTCTCCAAGGCCGGCAGCACCCCCTGCCCACCCAGCCCAGCAGGTTCAAACCTCTGCGATACAGCCCACGGCCGCCCAGCTCCAGTGCTCGACCGGGAGCCCAGGAAACCTGCAGCAGGCAGGGCAGGGAAATCCCATGCAGCAGCCGCTTACGGGGAGGACAGCCCAGGTTGAGGACAGACCTTTGTCTCTGCCTGCCTGTCTCGCTCGCTCGCTGCCGGAGGAGGAAGAGGGGGGCGGTGGGGGACAGCGAGCAAAGATAACACCCCTAGGAGGGATGTCACAGCCACGTTAATCACTTGGAATTCCAGCCAGCGCGCCGCAAATATGGGCAGCAAATGGAGATGCTCAAAGCTCTAAAATAATTGGATCCTTTCACAAGAGCCGAGCTCAGAATCCAGCACAGGAATTCAGTCCCGGCTGGAAGTCGAGAGATCAAATATATGGAGGGGCAGGCGCAGCACAAGCAATTCTCAGCCACCGCTGTATCCAGCTCCATAGCCTTTGGCGCTGCTTTAATCTCAGGTGCCTTCCCAGCGGGAGCGAGGGAGGACCACAGCGGAGAGCCCGAGTGCCCAGCTGAGGACCGGCCCCTTCCCATCCAACTTACTCGACTTGTGGCAAGGTGCAGAAGCGCTGTCAATGCAAAAGAGGGTTTTGTGAGGAAGACCAGCTGCCTCGAAGCCTTGCTCGACCGGAGGAACAGTCCATGGGAAGGAGACCCCTGAAGCTGCTGTTTGGCCTCCGCTGCCCTGCAGGGGAGATGCCTGGCCCGGCAGGATTCCCGGCCCGCATCACATTCCCGGCGAGACGCACACGCGGCACATGTAGGCTCCTGCTCGGCGCCTCAACGGCAATGAAAAGGCACAGAGGCTTCTGCCAGAAAACAAAGAGGCAGCGGCAGAGCTGGGGGTGGGGAAAACTCTCCGCTGCCCAAGAGGATCCCTGCAGAGGCAGCAGGATGCTGCTAGGCTCCACCGCAGCTATTCACCCCCATTAGCCCGAGGTGGCACCCACTTGCCTGGCACGGGGAGTCCAGGGTGGGCAAGCCCCCATTCCCCTTCCCGAGGCAGCACCAGGTGAGAAGTGCTGGAGGACACAAGCCAGGCCCAGGACAACAGCTGTCCACAAGGAGCACATTTCTCTGTGCTGCCTCCACATCATAAAAAGCTGTGTCTTTTCACCTCGGGGTAGCTGTTGCACGGGGGAAGGTGCAGCCAGCACCGCACCTGCAAGCCCTGGGGAGCCCCAGGCACTGGACTTGGGGCAGCACAGTGGCCTCAGAAGTCACCTTGTGGCAAGAAAGAATGTGAAACCAAGCCCCTGGCCACCCAGGCACCGGGACATGTCAGCCAGCTCCCTTACAGCCTTCCTGTCCCTCTACAGGGGTGGTGGCCCAAGGAGCAGGCCCAGGGGACCTCAGCCACTGATGACCCTGCAGACTGGCTGTTCCAGTCCAGAGCTTGGTGCCAGCTGAAACCAATGGAAAATTTTACACCGTGTGATTACCAAGTCACATGCCTGTGCAGCCAGTCATAGAATGGCTTTGAGAAGGCAAGTGGATCTGGCCAAGGGCAGGGACCACTTCTGGTCTGCATTTACATGACACCTGAGGTCTCTGGCCATGGCCAGGGCACCAGTGCACTGCCACATTTCAAGTTCAATAAGGATGATTGTCCAAGGGATGCATTCCCCAGACCCAGTCTGGATGAGGCCCCCACAATTTGCAGATCACCAAGTGATGTACAAATTTTAGCACCAAGAGTCCCTTTTATCTGATCTCCCAAGAGGAGGAATAACACCCTGCAGTTGGTGTCTGCATCAGAGGCCGTGCAAACTGTATACTAACCTGTTTAACTCAACTCCAGTGTTGAGACAATCACTTACAGTACCTCCCCTCCTGTCAGCTCCCTGTCCTGGGCTGTGCACCATGGGAAGCATGATCTAGGTGGGCAGCCTGAGCAGCACAGCCCCTTTCCCAGCACTATTAGCTGGGTACAGAAACACGAGCCTCTAACAGAGAGCTCTGGAGGTGAGGTGATGTTTTGCAAGCTGGGAGAAAATAGCACAGAAATCAGCAGGTGATGGTAGCCCTGTTACTCCCAGCTCTGCCATCTCCTCTCTTCCACCTCTGTCACCACTGCATACAGCCACAGGCATCCAAAGCCTCCTTACCAAGCCAGCTCCTTCTGTACCCTGATGCCCTGTAGCCATTCACACTGCCTAAACCCAGATGCACAACACTGCCCCTTCCCCACACCCTTCACATGGCAGCTGGGCTCTGTATCCCCACAAGTGTGCTCCTGCTCATTCCCACCTCATCCTCAACCACCATCAGACCCTGTCCTGTTTCCATGAACCCCCAAGGCAAGCCCCTGGCTCTCACCTGTGCTCTGTTGCCTCCTGACTGCTGCAGTTCATACCTCAACTTACCTCAGGCTCCTTCCATCCCCAAGTGTCACACTCCCACAGCCCCACCAGCCCAAGCCTCCTTGCACACACTCTCCTGATGAGTCCCTGACACCCAACAGACCCATGGCACCATCACCTTTCTGTACCTCCCTAAACAGTCACCAGGCACCTCAGGGCAGTGGAAGAAGTCCCAGGGATGCTGAATGGCTCTGATCAGCTCCAGGTGTCAAAGCTACACTTCTGAAGAGGGAGTAGGCAAAGGGCTTGCAGTGGGGAGGGCAGCAAGGATTGTGCTCTGCAGCATCTGCCCCGTGGGAACTGCCCCTCCCCAGCACAAGCTCTCTTGCAATACACTTCCCCTTACTGTAAGAGCCCTCCAAGGGAGGTGCTTGAGCACAGGCACTCGGGCCTCCTGCTTGGTTACCAAGCTGCAGCCTGCAGATAAGGCTGCAGCAGCTGTGGGGACATTCAGCATCTTTTCCACTCCCTGTACTAGACATGTACGTGGCACAGGGGGAGGAGATACCACACACACACACACAGACACACAGACACAGACACAGACACAGACACACACACACACACACACACACACACACACACGGCTGTGCACACACACCCAACTCACACATTTCCAGCTGCGATTTACAAAGGCTCAAGCCTAGCACAGGCCAGAGTGCTGACATGTACTGGGCGGGTATTTGGGCCATAAGGGTGAGGATTTGTCCATCTTTGATTTTAAGAAGATAGACACAATCAGGTCTACTGCAGGGAAGGAGTATTTTCACAATGAATTGAATGTGCTGCACCTTGTCATAGAAAAGGAAAACCTCTCTTTCCTATAGGAGTGAAGGTGAAACACCCTGCCGGACTTAGGAAAAGGGTGCCACAATTGTCATCTAAACATTGACAGTGTTGCCCATAATGAAGGCAAACAGTGTGAGCAGAAGGCCCTAAGAAGGGAAACATGGGGGTAAGAGGGACTGTAGGTGTATCCATATGAAGGGCAGCAGGAGACATGGTCCACCTCCTATTACACCCCATGAAACTGCAAACCTCCTGTTCCACACAGAGTGAACCACCCCTGGGGCCCCACAGACAGCAGAGAATAAATCAAAAACATCTTCAACCTGGTGGTTGATCCATGCCCTGAGGACACAGATGTCCCTCTAGGCCTGACCCTCCCTGGGAAACAGAGCCCTGTGAGAGACCTAAGAGCTCTCCATGGCCTACCAGAAACCAGCTCATCCCCTGCCACACAGCACTTGCTCCTGCAGCTGGGAACGGACCTCAGGGACCTTTTGGCCCAAACCACCAGATCCTGCTGCTCCTGATGTGCAGGGGGGTGCTGTAACAGGGATATCCAAGTAAAGCCAGCCTGCCCAGAGCAGTATGGAGTTATGTGTGGACTGCCAAGGAAGGGAGAGCAGAGCACACAGGGTGATGGCAGCCCAGTGTCAACAAGCCCGAGGGAAAGGCTGAAAGGAGCAACTTCAGAAGGGATCTGGGGACTAATATGGTTTTTGAGAATGTTCTAGACCTTGAAAACTCACATAAAGGGAGGCAGGACATCCACCCAGACTCTGCTAGATGAGAAAGCAGATGTAGCTACTGCTGCAGGTCAGCTTAAACCAGGTGCCAAGGCTAGGAGCAGACCCCTTTGCTCTGGTTCATTACTCTAGCAGATAGGATGGGCCATACACTGTCAACGCCCTCTGAACACTTACACACCAGACATGGGCTTCTGCAGCATCTGACACCTCAGGTCAAAGCTTGGACACACAGCAAATCACAGAGCAAAGCTGTTCCTGAAGACAAGGCTCCTAAGACTGTCAGCAGCCAGCCTTGCAGAAGGACAGGATCAGGAAAAGAGCAGCCATGAGAATAAAAGGCTGGCAAAGAAACAGAAAACACTGGGAGCAAATAATTCTTTCCAGACAGTTCTTTGGGCTCATCTCAGCATCCATCTGCTGAGGATGGTCAAGCAGCTGGAACCATTAAAAAAGCTACCAGTGACTTCCCTTCCAACCACCACTATCTCTGGGATAAGCAACACGGGGAAGATAAACTTTCCATCTGGAGGACTGGAGGCCAGAATCCTCATGAGCCTTCGAAAAACACCAGCACGCCCCTACACATCACAGCTCTGTGCTTCCAGCAGAGCAAGGAGGATGCTCTACATCCTGTGCTTCACTGCCCACTGCTTTCTTGTGCTCGTGTGGGAAGGAAATAATGCAGACTTACAGAGAGATGGGTGCTCCAGCTGGGAGAGGCTGGGGCAAGTGAATCAGCTGAGCAATTCTCCTAAGGCAGTGCCTCCATCTCCCACCACTGCTAATACCATACAGATGAGTCCAAGTGAGAAGAGGACAGACAGAACAAGACCCCAAGCCCTCCATGTACCTCCAAGCTAGTCAATCCAATAGTCCATGAGATGTGACATTGCCAAGCAACCCCAGAACTGCAGAACTGAAGAACAGCAGTGGGAAGGGACCCCAGAGGGTTTGGGTCCAATTGTGCTAACAGCAGGGCCAAGTTCAAGCAAACTGCTTGGGGTTTGCCCATGCCACGGGCTGAAAGTCACCAAGTGTGGAAACTGCCTCCCTTCTCTGGGCCCTACTCCAGAGTCTAACCGCCTTGCAGGGAAATATTTTTTCCCAGTATCTAATTGGAATTTCTGTTGTATGCCATTGCTTCTCATCCTGCCCCTGGGCACTTCCCAAGAGAGCCAAGCTCCAGCTTCACTGCAAACCCACAGCTTACAGCAGCAGAAAGAGCCCCCTTCACCACTCCCTCCCCCAGGCCGCACAAGCCCACCACTCTCAGCCTCTGCCCCCTGCAGCATTCAAGAAGCCAGAGCTCCAGCTCATCTCTGGAGGCTGTTGGAGCCTGCTGGGCTCCATCCTGCCCAGCCAAGGGTGCCACCAGGGAGGACAGGAGGTACCTGCACTTGCATACCTTGGGGATGTTGAAAAAAAGAGACTCATCTCAACCTGAGATCAGCAGGAACTGCTTTTGTTCAAGTATCTGATCACTGCTGTGGCTGGTAGCAATACTAGTGCCTGCTGCAACACACCTACATTACTCTAAGACAGAATTCCCAAGTACCTGTTCCAAGAAGTTTGGCCTTAGACACAGAGAGCTTTGATTGTGCTGCTGTAACTCTGATACCAAGGCTGCCTCCACCACGCCCATGAGGGACCTGTCTGCAGGAGTGATAAGCAGGACAATTAGGAGTCCAACTCAGCCGAGACCAGCTGTGCCAGATGGAAACCCAGCAGTCCAGAGCAGGTCCCTCGATGAGAGAAGCAGCCATCTGCAACCCTGGCAGTGCCCTCAAGGGTCTGCAGCAGAGCCCAGGTCACACAAAGGGTTTTGGAGCCAACAACAACCCATGTCCCCAAATCTCCAGGGTATTATCTGCAGCCCAGCTCTTTCTCCATGCTGTCTTCACTCAATCCAGAGCTATTTGTTTATCATTCTCTGCCCCAACAAGTATAATTCATTTTCCTGTCCTGCATCTGCTCTCTCAGACAATTGGGCAGGATCTGATCAGCACAGAGACTTGCTCAGCTTGCCTAGGGCTGGCTGGACACCCCACTGCCTGTGTGGGGATGAAATCCACCTGATGCACTGGAGGCAGGCATACCTGGTCCCTGCATTCCCTTGCAGTGCTCCTCTTTGGGAAAGCCTCCGCACCAAAGATGCCCCAAGTCTTTGCAGGACAGCAACGTACCGAACAGCTGGAGTTCAGCATGTAGCTAAGATCCTGGCCTGTTCCCAAGGCACAGGCATTGCCTCCACCTGCTAAGCCCTGTGGCTTTCCCAGCTCTCCTCTGGCAACCTCAGCCCATCTCCCGGGCACTCAGCATGAGCTGCCAGACCCTTGGGCTCTGTTAAAGCCCTGTCCTCCACAAGCACCTGCCTTCTGCTTCCCACTGACTCATTCCCCTGTGATTCACCCCCTCCTGACTAACTAGTTTCTGCCACAGCCCCATGCACGAAGGGGAGCATGTGAGAGAGAGAGAGAGAGTGTGTGTGTGTGTCTGTGTGTGTGTGTGTGCGCCTGTGTGTGTGTGTGTGTGCGCCTGTGTGTGTGTGTGTGTGCGCCTGTGTGTGTGTGTGTGTGCGCCTGTGTGTGTGTGTGTGTGCGCCTGTGTGTGTGTGTGTGTGCGCCTGTGTGTGTGTGTGTGTGCGCCTGTGTGTGTGTGTGTGTGCGCCTGTGTGTGTGTGTGTGTTTGTGCAAAATGGGCAATGACACAGACTCTGCAAGGCAGCAAACTGGTCAGGGACCCTGGCCTGTCCATGCCAGGGGCCTTGCCCCTCACAGCACCCAAGAGGGGCAGGGGTGACACCACTGGCTCAAGTGCATTGTGGGGAGAAGGGGCAGAGGCAGGCTGGGAGTGCTGCCAAGGAGCAATGCTAGGGGAGGGCTTCCTCCAGGCTCTGAGGCTGCCTTCCAGGCAAACCCTTCCCTTTATCAGCCCAACCTGCTGGCTGTGGGAGGCTTACCCAGCACTGCCACAGCTCAGATCCACAGGCAAGATGTCTGCCAGCTAAGCTACCTTTGGGTACAACCAAACATGCCCCCCTAGGGCTGCGCCTCTTCCTGGTTTTACTCTCCAAGGTGGACAGATTCCTGGGAGACATAAAATTATTTCTTCTAAGCATGGATACAGTCAGCTGGCATCAGCTAAGGCCACTGTGCATGCAGGGCCCACAGGCTTGGCCAGTTCCTGAGTGTGGACAATGTAAGTCACGCACATGATCTGTGTACACACATATCCTCTGCAAGCTGCTCCTCTGACTGAAATTCCCTAATGCTTGGGGTTGAAGTTCAGACAGGCTTTGCCCCATACCCTTTCCCTCCCCTCTTTTCCACATTCTGGCCTGTTCCCAAGCCACACACACTGCCTCCACTTGCTAAGCCCTTCCAAGGGCTGTCCAGGCAACCTCAGTCTCCTCAGAGAGACCAGAGCACACAGAGGTGACAAGATGGCACTGTGCAGCTGTGCCAAGCCCAGCGAGAGCTGTGGCACACGCACGGGCTCTGCACATCCATCCGTGTCTGAGCACAGGAGAGCTGTGGTGGGAGCACGAGATGCTGCTCCATGCAGCACACCCGGTCACAGACCTGTGCCTCTGCCTGTCTCTGCTTGAGGATCCATTTCCTATTGACTACTACAGAAAATTACTGGCATCATACAGGCTCTTCCCTCACTCTTTCCTCTCCACATCACATGGGTCAGAGTCATGCTGACAAGGGGCGCTCTGGTCCCTTTCACCCAGGAGCACTTGGCCAGCTGCAGCATTTTGCCTGCAGCCACACACAGGATCCTCAGGACAAGTATTCTGCAAGAGAACAAGTCAGTCAAGCATTATGTCTTCAGCAGGGTCACGCAGCCCCAACTTAGACAGAAAGCCCTGACACCCAGGAGTTAAGGCCAAAGTAAACTGTATTTTGGCCAGGGAATGAGGGACAACACTTTGGGCTGGAATGTCACATATTAATAGGCACAAAGAATGATTTTCTGCCAAAGCTTAGGATTGTATGCCAGAACTGTTGCTTCTCCCTGGACTTTTAAATTTTTGATCCTCAGAGCCTCTTCTCTCTTCTTAGGACAACAAATTCAAGTTTTTGTCCCATGGCATCCTGATGGGCTCCTGCAGCTTCCCCCGCACAGCACCCCTCCTCTCATCAGGATGCTCCAGCACTTCAGGTCCCTTCTAGGGAAGCAGGGGGGAGATCCATAGTGCTCAGCATGTGTCAGCAGGGCCAACACCATGGTCACAGTGTCACTAAGGTCACAGCACCTGGGCAAGCTCCTGAACAAAATTCAGCAGCCACCAGCAGGACAGACCCAGCAATTTAAATGCACATGCTTAAATCAGCCGACCACCACTGAAAAGATGAGATTGTCTACGAACCCTGGGAGCCCCTGAGAGAGCAGCAACAAACCTGTATGAGCTCTTGGACATGGTCAGCTCCCTGACACAGCCCCTGAGACAGGGGAAGCTGAGGGACTGCCCTAGATCCAGTTAAGCAGCTGGGGACTGATCCAATTTGAGCCAGACTGACTGACTTTTGAGCCAGACTTTCCTGCCACACCCTCCTTTGTGACTAACAGAGGGGTAACGTCCCATCTGCAACACCCCTCTCCAGCTGGGATGGGAGAAGGAGAAGAGCAGAGACAGCCAAGCTGCTCTTGGTTCTGACATCTTTCCCACACCAAGGGGAACTCTTGCAAGTGCCTCATGCTCCCCTTTTGCAGTCCAGGTGGCTGAAAAGAGTGGCAGAGTGTTCACCCAAAATACAGTGAGTAGACTCTGCTGTCTTCAAACAACACATGCCAGGTCAGCAACCTGGGAACTTCCAGCAGAGAGAAGCCCAGTTATCCACTTTTATGCTGTTAGTGGCAAGCTTCTGCAGCACAGGTGATGCCAAAGGACAGGGTGAGAAGAGAGGATTCGGAGCAACACAGATGAAGGAATTCAGGCCTTCTCAGAGTCGATGTTAAGCAGCAACTAGTCCATGAAGCTGATGCTTCTGATGAAACAGTTCTTGGTTACTGGGAAAAGATACACAGAGAATGACCGCAGTAACAGGCTGGCTATCAAGGTGAACAGATATTTTGATTTCTGAGAGCTCCAAAACCAGCCCCCCTTATCATGCAGCTCTGTGCTCCCACAGTCCTGCCCTTCTAGTGCTTAAAAAAGTAGAGAAGTCTCTAGGCTGCTAACTTAAGTGGTGGCTGCAGAGACCCTCATGGGATACTCCCTGGAACCAGCTTTCATCTCCCTGGCAGAGCCCAAACAGTCCTTTGCTCCAAAAATCACTTCTGAGGTCATCTGATCCATCATAAAGATCAGAAATGGAATTACTTGAAATAAAAGATCAGATGGGGGAGCATACCTGTGCCAGCGGATGGAGATGAATGGCCAAATGCCTGTTAAGCTGGCACTTAAAACCTGAAAGTTTTAAGGACTAAACCACTAAACCACCTTCTTCCATATGTCTTGGGTGCATTGGCTGGATGGCTCATGCCATCCAAAGCTCAAGATGGAAACTACCTGTGTCCACTCTTCATCTTGCTGCAGGAAGGGAAATAGAGGTTACTGCCATCCACCCCTTCCATAGCTGCTTTTGCTGGACTCTCTGCTGCTGTACCCCATGGGACATCCTGAGCAGACAACATTAAGAAGAGGGGCTTGGAAACCAGCTAGAATTGGGCTTTCCTGCTCAACTACACATGAAAAATCCAGGTGTAGCTCAGATGGGTATGAAGCCTCCTCTTCTGTCAAGGCAAAATGTCCCTGTAGGCATCAGAGACTCTCCTCTTCTGCATTTTGGAAAGATCCTTCCTTACAGGCACTGCCTTTTACCCTCTGCTGCCTTCACCAGTCCTGAGCAGGCTGGAGAGGCCTGCCCAAGTTCTGGGTACATCAGAGGTGCTGCTAATTCAGGGGGCAGCTGTAAATGCAATAGGGGGAAGGAGGTGGAGCAAAACCAAACCACCCAAAAATCTCAGGGAGAAGGTACTCAGCCTTGTGTTCAGTCATTATTTACCCCAGGATACAGTTCAAGTTTTCACCTCATCTTAAAGCTCTCCACTAAGTTGCTCTCACTGACTTTCACAATTTCTTTTCTCTCTGCCCCACTTCCAGCAGGGACCTCAAAGGCTGCTGCCTCCCAGCAAAAGGGTCTCCATGACCTTTGTAATTCAACACACTGGGAAAGGCTCAATCAATTCCCTCTATTCCTAGGCCAGCACAGATCTTAAAAGCCCTCTTTGTTCCTGTTACAAACCCTATCCCACAACCATGGCTTAACCCTTAGGGCACTGCCTCAAATGAAGAGAGTTTCACAGAAGCAAGGCGGTTTGCAGCATCCATAGGAAGCTGGACCTACCCTCCGCTTACAAAAGAGCTGTACTGAAAATCTGCTGGTGGCTCGAAGGAAGCATCAGATACACTCAGCAGGGTGGCAGTGATGTCTCTGGCCATGCTCATCATCATTACAAACTACTGTGCCTCCCACTGCTGCAGCAACACGGGCAGGGTTTGAGCTTACACCTCTTTACAGTCTCCTGGTTTTGCTCTGCTTGCCCTCAGTTCAGCAGGTTTATTACAAAACATGCTCCATGTATGCAGATTTGGGGCTACACAGAGGAATAGGGATGAGGAACAAAACAGCTGGGACTGAGCACCCCCATTGTCAGTCTTACAAGGACTCCTCTGCTCCTGCCCCCAGGTAGAGCCATTGCTCCATGACCAGGAGCTAATCAGAGCCAGCAAAGGCTTACTACACAGCCTGCACGCTGATTCTTGCTTTGTCTGAGGTAAGCTCAGACCCACGTCCTTACCAGCAGCCCAAAGTCACAAGCTGGGGAAGCAGTGCTACAGGACTGTGCATAATTATACACCCTGGACATGGGAATGCAGAGGACATGGAAGGTACAGCCAGGAATCACTTCCTAGCATGATCCCTGGCAGATGAAAAGGCAGTATGGAGCAAGGGCTGCCAAAAATGCCAGCTCTGCAGCTGGAACAGAGCTGCCCAACCACATCCTGAAACACCACTTCCATGGCAGCCAGAACAAGCTTGCACCACTGCACCCCAAAACCACCCTGGCAGATAGGATGGGGTAGGGCCACGTTGCAGCAGCCTAAAATGCCATTTCCTACCAGCTGCTGTAACTTCCCCTCTGCCCCTTTCTGGTCCTGCTCCACCCCTTTCCTTTTCCTCAGGGTTCAGGGAAACTGAATCACAACATGCTGACCCTGCCATGAGGAAGGAGAGTGGGTGGGCAACCCCCAGGCCCTGGCACAGCATGGGGAGTAGAGCAAGAGTGGTACCAAGACCTCTGAGAACCCCACCCATGGGGAGGGATTAAAAGGTACCCACACACTCTACATCAAGAAGCTTTCCCAATTGTGAATCTCCTCTGTTCCCACCTCTCTTAAAGCAGAAGTTGGCCCTCAATCTGCTACTGGCCATACGGACTGCACCCAGCTCTGCTGGGCTACACAAACTGACCCGTGTGCTCTCTGCCACCAGAGGGGACCAGGACATGCAGTAACGTAGCATAGCCCAGAAAAAAAACCAAACTAAAGATCCAGATAGAGCATTATAAATCAGAAGAGTGCCGCAGGTCTCAAAAGGCTGGCAGGGGACTGGAGGCTTCATAGAGAACAAGTCATGGCATTCTCTACCTTAAAAGATTCATGTGTTTGAGTAAAGACTTGACACTCTGGTCTAGCTCTAGGAGCTGGTAAGTTTCCAGGTACGGACCTCAGGCTCCCTGTTTTTATCACACACCTACAGAAACCCCTTTGAGGACCTGCTAACCAATAAAGCTTCTCAGGACCTGGTCTACAGCAGTGTACACCCGCAGCAGAACCCTTAAAAATCCCTGATTAGTGCAGTAACAAACCACAACTCATCTATCTGCCTTGTAGACAGATAAGTTAAAGATTTGTTCATTTAGGCTCTGGGTCAGACATCTCATGAATGTTGTTAAAGTTATGGTTTCTTGAGTATGTTTCTCAAGATTGCAGTGAGGTTAAGAGCCCAACACTGCCCAGTTCAACTGGGACAAAGAACAGGAAAACCAAAGTCAAGCTGCAAAAAATGCACAGCTATTACACAGTGCTCATCTGTAAGTCTCCTGGCATCTTTTCTCAGGCTTCTGTCTTCTTGATTGCCTTGCTCCACCTTCCTGGGGACTCTCTGAAAACTGACCCTTTCACCCCTCCCCAGGGAAGTGTGTTAAGGTGGTATTTGCTGTTATTGTCATGCAGAGTATAACATTATTGCAATACCCTTGCCCCAGCTCTTTCTCCCAGGACAACAAAATACTACATGAAATTCATTATCCCCTATCACTTTATGGTACTATCTTTTAATTTCTCTGTTAACACACATCAGGGACGTATCAAGTTTCAGGCCAGCTCGCTCCAAAGGAAATTCTCTCCTTACAGGGATTTGCAAAAATGATTCCTCTTCTTTTCAGTACCAAAAAAAGCCCAAACCACCACCAAAAAGTAATGCTTTAAGGTTCATTTAAGGACAGAAATTGCCTTTTCTCTCCAGACCACCACTTTGGTCAGACCTTTCCCAGGCTCTGGAGGGCAGCATTCTCACTGCTGCTCAAACAGCTTCATCAGCAATGTTTGGAGTCCTGTAGTGAGGAAGCTTAAAGGGTGAGATGCCTGTTCCTTCCCAGAAGTGCCCAGCACAAGAACACAGGCATTTCCTGGTAAACTGTTCCTCCTTGCTTCCAGCCTCTGCTACAGGGGTGGCCTCTGATAGCAGCTTTCCTCCGGAAACATCACTGTGCTTTGCTCAGTTACTCCAACACTGTCATATTGTAAGGAAACAGAATTAAACAGATGAAATCTGTAATAAATCATTCCTACTGAGCTGCCAGGGGAATTGCTGCACAGAAGAAAGAGAAGAGCTGTAAGTCTGTTTCCTCAACAAATCTAAGCCACAAAACAGCTTTGGTTACAGGGAGCAGGCACAGCTGCAAGAGGAGCAGTTTCAGGGCGGCAGATTGATGCCACCAATTTTTCTGTTCTCTCTCTCCAGCTTTATCACATGGCCAAAACAGATCATTGCAAATACCTTAAGATCCCAGACTGTCAGTCTAGGAAAGAGGTTGGCAGACCAGACCTAGATGAAAAGCCTGAGAATATTCTAGTTCCTCAAAACCAGCTTGTATTTTTAGCTTTTGCTGCTCTTAAAAGATGAATTGAAAGCAAAGCTCAGACTGCCTACTTGATGCTATAACTGCTTTATTTTGCTGGCAGCCACAGCAGAGAGGATCTTGAGAATTACGCCCTTTGTCCACTGCTGGCCCAGCTATGCTAATCTCATCAGCAATGCAAACGCTGGTATAGAAAGGGCTGAGTGGCAGTGCTGGCCTGACAGCTCCAGCAGCGCTGACTGGCAATCAGCAAACCCTGGTACACGGCATTTCCCCCTGGGCTGAGTGGAGCTAAGGGCTGGCTCTTGCAAGCCATTCCTCACCCATCTTCCAGACAATCTGTACAGCACAGCTGGACTCAGCTACCTTCTCACAATTTAGGGAATGCAGGTAGAAAACACCCATGGAGTCGAAGTTTCCACTTGGTCTCCCTGATCTACCACCTCTCTGCTGAAATCCCCACCAGCCTTCCCACAGCAGCAGCATTCAGGTTGGTCCTGATGCCCCACAGGGCACTGTCCAATTTTTCAGAGTGTCACTGCTCAGGAGGGTCTGTCCCCACCTGATTATAAGCAGGTTTTCAGGTCCTGGACTTCCTCAGGTAATGGCAGAGGCAACGCAAAGCAGCACGTAACTCACACAGTACTCTCCCAGCTTCAAGACTATGGCTCAGCCAGGAGGAAATCTCTCTTGGCTGCCTCTCCCTAAATGTTTATTCCAGAACTGCCTATCTTAACTCCTCCCCAAATCGGCAGCAGAGTATATGACCCCACTACCTTTGGGTTTTTTGGGTCCTTTGTGCTTAGAATTGTGTTGTATGAATGGGTAAGACAGAAAAAGAGCGGGCAGCACTTCAGCGATGACATGGTTGTAACTCATGGGGTCACAGCACCCAAGAGAATGAGCCTTGGCAGGCAAGGTGTTTTACAAATGATAAAGGAGAAAACATCCTCTAGCCTAAAAAATGGCAATTCCCACCCCAATGCACACATATGACCCAGAGCCTCATCTGCTGGGCTCTGCATCATTCCATGATATTTCATAGCACATCTTGGGGCCTTCGTTCAGAGGAAAGATGAGAAGCCACTGGCTGTGAAAGTGGGGTCAGAGGGAACTACAGCGTGGCTCAATGGACTCCTGCCAGGCTCTGCAATCACCTGCACCCATGATATAATGTAACACCAACTCTCCCACCAAGTGCTGAAGGTCACATACATGGAAAGCAGTGCTCCAGCTGCTGACCCAAAACTGCCTTCAGTGTCAGGTACCACTGTCCCAGATTCCCCCACCAGAAGGAAGCTCCAGCCACCAGTGCAGAATAAGCTGCTCCCCTTGGAAAGCAGAAGGAACCTATTGGAAGTGAGAGGGAGGAAGCAGACTGCTGTCCTCCACGGGTGGCTTTCCCAGAGCCTCCACGTTCCAGCTTCCACCTCCTTGTTTGCTCCCCCTTGGGAACACCAGGGTCTGGAGTCTAGGGAACATTGTGCAAACAAGTCTAGACTATTCAGGAGTTTTAAAACTGCAGAACTTGACAGAAGTGGGCAGTCCCTACAGATCTTGCAGTAACCCTACATCACAGGAGGACACTAGGGCATATTGGAATGGGTAAAATGGTTTTCAGGGCAACACATGAGGCCTTGTACACTGGAAAGGAGGGGTCACAGCTCAGGCAAGGATTATGACATTTGTGAGCACAGAGCTATTTGGGTAGCTCACAGACAGGTATCCTTTCCCATCCATTTTTGATTGAACACCCTAGTCCCAGACAGACTCCGGCCACAGGCACTAAAGCAGCATGTGCCACCCCAAGGCAAGCCCACACAGCTAACCTCCATACATCTCCAAAAGCATTGTTCCCCTCTCACTCTGGGCTGGGCACAGAGCTGTGGGCAGGGTGTTGTAGCTCGCTGCCAGCAGTGACCTTTGAGAGATGTAATGAGAGAGGTTTACAGCTCACACAGCCATCCATGTTGACACGTGCTTGCCGCCAGCAGGTCCTTTACCCTGGCTTACATCCAGGCCTTTAGGCATATCATGGATGACAGGTCAGGTCTCAGTCACATTCACATTATGACCAGGCTGGAGATGGCTTCCTGACCCATTCCCTCTGCTGCTGAGTGCATGATTTCCTCTTCATCAGCAAGAGCCAGCTCTCTTACCAGTATCTGGTAAGGGGTCTACCCAAAGGCAGCTTTAAAAATGTTTAACTTCTCCTTTACCTGCCCCAGAGGATGGTCTCAGACCATAAGAGAGGAGTCACAAGAGTGTCTGCTCTCCCTCAGAGTACAGATAGCCTGGAGCAAGGCAAACTGGCTGTGCAAGGTGGACAGAACAGCACAGCACAGGGACAGGCATCCCAGGAAGGTGCAGTCACGGCTGGAGCCACTGACGTTGATTAACTGAGGATAAGCAAGGGCAGCAGAATGACTTGCTTTTTTCCATGGTACAGTGAGAGGGATCAAGGGACTGGTTTGTTCCTGGCTGGGCCTGCTCTGCAGCTCAAGGCTTCAAAACAAACAGGTCTGTAAACGGGAGCTGCCTGCCCACACCCCAGCAAGGGGCGAAAGAGGAGAGAAGATGGACAAACCACCCCTGACCACTCACCCTGAGGCTGCTGCCAGAGGAGAACAGCTCCAGATGCCACACTGGCAGGCAGGAGTCCTGGGGTGCCAAGCCAAGCACAGCTGGGACTGGGCTGCACTGGGGGCTGTGGCACCTTGCACATTTGCTTGGCTGCTCTTCTGCCTTGTCAGTGACGCTGCCGGTGGCAAGTTGCCATAGCAATACCCTCCAGCATGCTCCCCTATCTCCCTGTTCCCCTTTGCTTGTCCTCTGCTGCCCCACACATAAAACACCCAAAAGCCTCGACATACTCCTAAAAGGCAGCACCTTCACCTAGGAAGGAAAGGGGGTAGAGGTGTAAGCCCACTCCCACAGGCCCTCATCCCTGCCCACCTCAAAGGCAAGGACCCTACTCTAGACCCAGCTGCATTGCATCCCACCTTGTCTATTCTCAAGGCAACGCACAGGAGAGCCACACTGACAGATTTGGGGGATAGAGGCCTTTTTAACTGCATCTCCTTTGTGCTGTGGCAGGCAGGGATGCTTCAGCATCCTCACCTGTCCCACAGGGTCTGCTCCATGAGGGTAACATGCAGCCCCTGTCCAGTCCAGCCTAGAACAGCTGCCTGCAGGTCTGAAAGCCCCAGGAGCTCTTTCTACATTGCAATAGCAGCAGATCTGATGAAAATGGGGGTCTCAGACTCTTCTTGCTGCATCCTGGCAGGCACCTCCTAAGCCTCTGCTCTCCAGTTCCAGACAGTTTCCACTTCAGGCAGGCCTGTACTGCTGCACCAAACCTCACTGTGGCTGAAATTGGAGACAGGATCCTGCTTTGTTTCTTGCCTTAAAAGTTCTTCCCTACCATTGCTACATGCCACTAAACAGTTATCCAGCCTGGGTGGGAAACAGAGCCCTTCTCCCTTTCACCTCTCTCACACAGGCACAAGACACAAGGGGAAGACAAAGGACCCTCTTTGAACCACACTCAGGAGTGATACTTGTCGATATCTTTCAACACGTAAATTCAACAACTTTGCAGACAAGCAAAAAAAAACCCAAAACTTCTAAAAGCTCTGCTTCTCTCTCTGTTCTGCCCTTTCCCACAACCAGTTACATCACTTGAGGGTTATAGCAGAAGCTAGCAAAGCCTAGGTCCTGGTCCAGGATGAGTCATGGAGCTCCGGAGGCCGTGCAACTTCCTTCTGATACAATCAACCATGCCTTACACAGCTAAAAATAAAGATGGGCCAAAACTGCAGAGCCACATCTTGCCTCAACATGAAACTTAGCAATGCTCAGCACTGCTGAAAAATTACCTGAGCAGGTGGAAACCAAAAAGTGCAGGGAAGCCAAAAGTCTTGGGTGTACCAAGAAGGGGGAGGGCAGGAGGCCTCACCCTGTGTCACGCTGGAGGGCTGGAGGAGGGTGGTGGCAGATGGCAAGTAGCCATCCAACCATACAGAGATGGCCAGAGCCGGGATCCCATCTCACTCAGCTGAGGGCTTTGAAGCATTTCCACACCTAAAGGTTTTGTGGAAGACTGTTTTCAGCAACACATGCTCCCATCTGAGACAACAGGAATCAACTGCTGCAAACAGGAAGGCTGCTGCATTTTGGCAGGAAAAGATTGGGAAGCTGCAGCCTGCTTCCCACCAGGCAACACATGGGCATCTGCAAAGCAAGGTCCAAGGGATGTTCAGAGCTAAAGGTTAGAAAAAGGAGTCACAGATACAGCTGATATGGCTTAGATGCTGAGGTAAGTGAGGAATTCAAAGTTCTTCCTAATCCCTGGGACACTGTGCCCAAGCACAGTGGGATACACAACCTTCACACATGAGGATACAGGATTCTCACACAGATCCTAGCAGGAAGCCATAGGATTGCACACAAAAAGGAGCTCAGAGGGACACCGGCAACGTTCAAAAACCTAAAATAGCCTCAGCAGATGATCCTCTGCTCCATTCTTGGGAGCAGCAAGAACTGAACAAGGATCCAGCTGTCCCAACACTCCTATGAACAGCATCTTTGAATGCCCGACCTATTTGCAACAGAGATGGTAGGGAAAATAGGGAATTCCTTACATAACTCCAGTGCCAATATCCACAAGGAGCTCAGAGTCTGAGTTCTGAAGGAGGAGGCAGCATTTTCTTGTGGTTTTCAGTGGAAAGACGATCTAGTGCTACATCAGCTGGTCAGACTCTGGGGCAAGGGCAGCCTACACACACCAAGAGAAGGCTGGAGGACATTAAGCTGACTGCTCTCTGTTGAAGATATAAACTCCACTTTGTCCAGCTGTTAGGTTTCCCAGCACAATGTTCCAACCCATTCCCAAGAGAGGCACTGCAATTCTGTCCATGGGTCTGCAAGCTGTATCAGTTTCCAGACTACTGCCAGCTCCACTAAACTGAATCAAAATTGCTAATTCAGCCCAAATATAAGCTCACAGATATCACCTGGGTAAGGTGATATACAAAGCAGAGAACAGCTTCATGCCATGGCCAAGCAACAGGAAAAGATGCTGCTTTACACATAAATGAGAGATTTGCTATCTGTGAAGATATTAAGCTAAATGGTTAGCAAGGAGGCGTGGGAGAAAAGTGGATCCACTACTATCAGAGGGGTATGAGGCACTGGCATAGGTTGCTCAGAGAAGCTGTGGATGCCCCCCTCCTGGCACTGTTCAAGGACAGGTTGGATGGAGCCTTGAGCAACCTGGTCAAGTGTGTGGCTGCCCTGGCCCATGGCAGGAGGGCTGGAATGTGATCTTTACAGTCCCTTCCAAACCAAGCCTTTCTATGATTCTGTGGTGTGCCATGTGTTAAAATTCCCTGTGTCAAAGGCAGGGGAGCCCTGAGAGGATGCTGTGAACTTCATGGATTGTGATCTACAAGCAGCTCCAGCAGAACTGAGAGCAAACCTTTTCTCTGGTCTTTGCCATGTCCTTCATCACTAAGAGAGATATAAAATCCCATCACAGAAGAGGTATTAGTGAATGCCACAACCCAGCTGGATAAAGAGGCCGCTCTGCTGTCCCTGCATTGTGTGATTGGTAATCTGCAGCACAGAGCACTGGCATGAGCAAAGGACTTCTTCGTTCCTTGCTTTCACCTTCACAGGTAAATCTATCCCGGCCTCACCCCCTGTGGGTACCACTTCAGCATCAGGCTGAAGGATGAGATGGCCTGAGGCCCAGTTTCCAGCTGCCTCTGGACTGGTCCCAGCTTCCCTGGCAGACACTTCAGAGGAAGAGCTGCAGAGCCTGGGCATGCAGAGCCTGCATCCTAAACAATGTCTTCCCCATATAATCTCTCCTGGCCAATCACACCTGAGCTCTGGGGTGAGAGAAGGGTTCATCTGTAGGCACAGTCCTGATGAGGACTCCCTTTCAGGTGAGAGCACACCTTGCAGGTGGGGCAAGCACTGCTGGATTCTAGGCAGGCACACAAGCATCCATGGACAGGGCAGGGAGCCCATAGCCATCTCAGGCCGCTCACCTCAGAGCAGGAAATATTTCTTGCCAGTGGCAATACAAAAACTGCTGGTCCTCCTGAAACACTTCCTCTGAGCCTCACACACCAAAGCCAAGCTACAAAATCCTGGGAAAATGCAGGGAAAACCCAAATGCTGCTAATAGAGAACATGATTACATCTGCCACAAGCTCTGGGTAAAGTCTCAGCTGGGTTCAGGTGAAGGACAGCAGGGACCTGCAGCTGGAAAATGCTCCCAATTCAATCCTGCTGGCATGCAGAAGGACGAGTGTGGCAAACAGCACAGACTGCAAGTTCCCAGTAACACACCACCCTTGAGCTCCTGACAACTGTGTGCAGGGTTCAACAGTCTTAGCAGCACTGGTTCCACACATGCAGGTTCCCTTTGCAACACTGATAGCCAGGTGGGATGCAGGAGCACTCAAAAAACCTTGGCTGTGGAAGAACCTCACCTGGGAAACATCTTACAGAGTTAGCCCTGTGAGCCAAGGAGAGAAGAGCACAGAGCTTCCTGTTTCTTCACATAGGCCTGATGAGGGAAGGGAAATCAGTGATGTTTGAATGTTGCTAACCTTGGTGCAGGGCTGAAGCACACAGAGAAGGCAGCTCTCAGCTGTCAGCCCTCGCAGTGCGGCCTTGCGGTTCCTTGTTCTGGCTGTCTTGGGTCACCTGGAAAGACAAGTCCACATGCAAGGTTCAGTTGGAACACTGTGTGGGAGTAACTGCTCATCCAAGCCAAGTGAGTTAGTGACCCATGCACAGAAGTGAGAGACCCCAAGCACCCCGCCAGCTCAAAGATGCCACCTCATCTTTTACCAGTGCTGAGGCTGCTCCTCCAGCTGCAGCCCTGACTCCCTCCTGGGTTCCAGCTATCCCCAGTTCCCTGCACAACTCCAGGTGGGAGCACACTTGGTTCTCCACAGAGAGCTGCTAAGGTCACCTCCACCACCTCCCTTCCCAGATTTCAGTGGGAAATAAAGGCCTTTCTGTGCCTTTGGCTTTGTCCTTGTCCACCCACACAGCTGTAGGTTTCTCCACCACACAGGCTTTGCTGTACTTGAGTGGGTGCGCTGGCATATGGTTTATCTGCAAGAACAGGCACTGGCTGTGGTCCCCACAGGCCACCTGCTAAGCCACCCCATGGAGACAAAGAGCCAGGGCAGGGAGGGACAAACTCCACTGCCGGAGAGACACCCCTCCCAACAACCCAAACAGACCAAGACAAATCCAACACTGCAGCGTTTCCCAGGCTACAGGGAAGGGAGAAAACGACAATTGCTTAATAGAAATCTCCGAGAAGCCTGCCAACACCATCACAAAGATGTTGTTTAAGTCTCCTCCCCAGGCTCCCAGTGCTTTAATTGCAGACCACTGGAGATCACACTTTGTGGGGGCTAGGTCCTTGTGCATAGCAGGTCCTCAAAATCAGGACAGTATCAGCCTCCTCAGGATCAGGTCTGACCTTCCCCTGGCCGCAGGCATGATGGCCAAAAGCTGCTGTGAGGCAGTCCCTGCTCCTCAGCTTGGCCATCCACACAAAGAACCACCCTGCAACACCAGCCCAGCAGAGCCCAGCTGTGAGCAGAGCACTGCAGGCAGACCGGCTGCCAGTGCCCCAGAGGCACAGCCTTCACACCGTGGTGCAGGGAGGCATGGCCACACCACCCTACTGGGCTTCAGCCCTTAGAACTGTCCTGAGGGCACCCAGAAAAGTTGTGCTTAATGACACCTGCACTGGCATCCCAGGAGGAGTCCCACCTGGAAACTCTACCAGCTAGGCACAAGGGCTATCAGCTTGGAGAGCTTATAAGCAGAACAAGCCCCAGTAAATGCAGTGTGTGTAGATGTAAATATACATGTATAGAAAACCCTCCACCAAGTCCCTCCCCTAGAACACTGTCTTTCAGAGAAGGCTCAAAAGGCGCTAAGCCTGAGCAGTGACAAGAATTGCTTTGGACATGGCTGAAGTACTGCCACCCACATACTGCAGCAGCACAGGAAGCGATGGCAATGTATCTGACAGGGATGGGTTGAAAACACTACCCAGGAAGAATGCAATTACCCCAAATGGACCGAGGCCAGGAGATCTGGATTACCACCTCAGCTCTTGCATAAAGGGCTTTGCATCTTTGTTCACTTCCAACAACAAGAATCTCAGGATTGACATCAGCCCTGGCTCGGGACATGGATTTGTTACTAAAAAGCACTTCCAGCTGAATCACTAACTTCCCATTTTGCAGCATACAGGACTCCTTTGAAGGTTTCCTATCCAAGTATTGTTCTACCATCATGCTGCTTAGCTGGGGGGTTGTCGAGGCCACAGGCAAGTATGACTGCAAACCACTGGCCAGTCCTGAAAAAGCTCTCTGAAATGCAGAGCATGTGAGCCCAGCTGCTCTTCATTCAGGATTCACAACCAGCTGAAGATGCAGACGGAAACAGGGGGAAAACATGTTAATTGGCAGCTGGGCATCCACAGGCCAGGCAAGGGAGACTGTGAAAGAGAGGGGCAAAATCAAAGGGAGGATGAACAGAGACATTTCCCTGTCAAAGAAAATAATTTTTAAAGCAGGCCTCAACTTTGTGAGGCCAAGGTCTCTGGAGGTTATATTCACCTGGCTCACTTGCTCACGAGCAAAACCAAAATGAAATAACAAAGGAGCTGAGCTGGTCAGAAAACAGACTCCAGGGAGCAGAGGTGCCAGGTGGTGCAGACAGAAGGAAGGGTCAGAAACATGGTAACATGGCATTACCAGGACACAGAGACCCACACAGCTCGCTGGAGGAAAGGGGTCCCTGGGAATTATACAACATGGAGAGACATTAGGCAAAAGCCTCTCACAGAAGACTCTCACAAAGTAACCTGCAACAATCTCACTAAGTAACCTGCAACAAACCATCTGCCAGCATACAAATATCTACTTTCAGGATTTCTTCCATGCTGCCCTTCACATCTGTCCTCTTTCAAACCCGACTTATTAATTCCTCCAGCTACTAAAGCCTCTGATAATTTGATTACAGCTCCATTGACAGCATGCTGAGGACACCACTTTTCTAACCATATGGCTTCACTTTCTCCTTTTGCATCTGTGGTCACATACCTACCAACAACAGTTTTCTTGCTCTGCATCAGGAAGTGTCCTGGCCCCCAGGCATGGTGCATTTCCACACAGCACACGATGGTGCCAACCAGGTCTAGCAGAGGACAAACATGGGCAGGCCCAGAGTAGTAAGAACATGTAAAGGACTTGGGAAGAGCCAAGAGTCTTTGACGTTGAAGACAGATCAATAACCATCTCCTTCAATTACCCTCAGCCTCAAAGAGCAAAGTTTAGGTGCCTCTGGTACTCAGCACAGTCATGCAGAAATGTGCCAGGGCAAGCAGCCTGTAGCAGACAGCAAGGAGGAAGACCAGGGGTAAAGATGTGCTTCTCTGCCCTCACAGGTCCCTTGAACATAGAGAGGGAACTTCCTCCTCCTGCTCTGCATGCTCAGAGAGAGAAGAGAGCTGAGGGCAGAGGGGTTGAGAAAGCTCAGCACCACCAGCTGAGGGAGGTGTAGGGGCTGTGGACTTCATCCAGTTTGGAGTAAGCCAACAGGAGTGAAAGAGCAGCCCTACCACTAAAATTGAAATTGTCTATAATACCCTAAAGGTCACTTCTGGAGAGGGCAGACATGAAAAATAGAGCATGGAGAGCTGCTCTGCACAACTTGCTGCAAAAGCGGGGGAGCAAGAGAGCTCCTCAGCAAGCTGTGCCTCTGAGCAGCAGAGTTCCCACAGTACAGAGGGAGCCCATCAGCTTTCCTTCTTTCAGTGGATAAGAAACGTCTCACACGGGGACCAGGAACAAGGCAGGCGAGTGACACAGCTGAAACACTGCTCCAACTGTGGCTGGACCTTGGTCCACAAGGACCAGCCCACCAAGGACCACAGCTGTACAGCTGTGGTGGCAGCAGGGCTCTGCTGTCCTGACCACCCCAGGCTCCATGGGAGGGGACATGTCCAGGCCCCACCGGAGCCAGCAGGAATCCAGTGTTATGGTTAAATGTTCTGGGAGCAGGGGCTGGAGGTCAGGCGAGGGCAAGTGTTGACTCCCTGGCAACAAACACTGTGGAGCAGCGTCCCTCGGAACCAACCCTGTCCAAACCCCTCAGCCCTGCCAACTCCCACCAGTGCCCTGCCCTGGTGCAGGGACTGCATGCTGGGACACGCAGAGTCCCCATCAGCGCCCCACCGCTCACTCATCAGACCCAAACCATGGGAATTGCTGCTGTGAAACAAGGCGGTGACCAGGCTTTACAGGATGACTTCATTCTCCCGGTCCTCAACCTCAAGCCCAGCCCTGCCAAAAGTATCTCTAGCACTATCACATTGGGAGTTTTCTTCTGTGTCACCTGCCGGACCTTGTTCACGTCCTTGTGTTACCAAGCTTCCCAAGACGCTGCTTTGTGTCAGGGTTCAAGCCTGCTACACTCTCCAAAATTTCCCAACTTCCCCTCTTTGCTGATGCCAACAGACACGATTCAGGGAGAGGGCAGGTCTGGAAGTAGAACTCTGCTTGTCTGATGTTTATAAGAAGGCAATGAGTAGAAATTACTTTTAAAATTTAAATTTAGAGCACAACATTTCTCTACCATGCACTTTCCACAGCAGCTGCAAATTCCACACTCCTTCTTTCAAAGAAAAATAATAATAGGAGTGTGCAAACCCCGGAGGTAAGTGTCTGCTGACGGATCATGTTCACGGGTGGGTTGTGAGCAAGCCCACCTCCCCAGCACCCACCACGCAGCCATTCCCTCGGACTTCCCTAACAGGCCACCTTTCCAAACATGACACCCGGGCTGCCGAGCGCACGCCGCCGGCGTGATTTCTGTATAAAACCCGCAAAACGCTTGAAAACCTCGCTAGGTCGGCAGCTGCTGATTTGGGTGGGTGACTGCCCCCGACGGGCCCTTCCGCCCGCGGCCGGCTGTCACCAGAGGGCGGCGGATGCCGGGGTTCACATCCGCCCCGGCGCCCACCCCGCACCCCACGCCGGGGCCTGGGAAGGGACCCCCGGGGCAGGTGCCGCCCGAGCCGCGCCTCCCGCGCCCCCGGGTACCCGGCCCCACCGCCGCGGGCCGTCCCGGGGACAACCCACCACGTCCCAGCTGGGCTGGAGCTGATGCCCGCGGGAGGAAGAAGAGGAGGAGGAGGAGGAGGAGGCCCCACCGTGCGGGCAGAGCCGCAGACAGGCTGTCCCTGCCCATGTCACAGCGCAGAGGACGTGGCCCTGGTGAGCGAGAGCAGGGGCAGCGCAGCCTCCCTAAGCTGCCGGGGACTTGGGAGCCAGGATCGGGGACACCGCGCAGCACAGCCCGCACCCCGCTTCGGTCCCTCCCGCCTCCCTCCACACCTGCCTCCGCCAGACACAGACCTCCCGAAGCCTCAGTTCCACCGGGCACCCAACCCCCAAAAGTCGCTCTGCGGTCACAACGCCGCCTGGCCCCCGCCCCCCCCCGCCCCGACACCTCCGCCGGTGCCAGGTCCCTTGCTGGCCCAAGTGCCCCGGCTACAGCTCCCCACGCCGGTCACAGT
>VWZP01006536.1:161408-252398 GCA_013396995.1 Dicaeum eximium | reverse complement strand
CCGGAGTCCCCGCCTCCGGCCCCCCCCCTCCACGTGCGGGAGTGTGATGACAGCGGGGAAGGGGCGGGCCCAGGCGGGGCGACTTCTCATTGGCCGGCGGCGGCGGCGTGGGCGGGGCCTGGCTCGGCGCGGGGCGGGACTGCCGCCCCTGACCCTGTGGGCTGAGGGGGGACCCCCGGCCCGCGGCGGGGCTGGGACACGGCCCAGGGGAACGGCATGTCCCACCCACGGACACGGCATCTCCCACCCCACGGACACGGCATGTCCCACCCACGGGAACGGCATGTCCCACCCTACAGGCNGTGTCCCACCCCGCGCACACACCCACGGGCACAGCGTGTCCCAACCCCACAGCCACCCTTGGCTCAGCCCCACGCGTGGGACATGTGCCAGCCCCAGAGACAGCCCTCCCTGGCCCCTTGGGATGGCCTCCCCCAGGTGAGACGCCCGCGGTGTCCCTTGCCTCTTGTCCCGAGTGGGGTCGCCCTGGTGTTCCGCGCTGCCCAGGCGGTGCCGGAGCCCCGCAGGCCGGGTCTGCCATCCACGCACACTGCCGGGCTGGGAGCTGGCCGTGCCGGGCTGGGAGCTGGCCGTGCCGGGCTGAGCCAGAGCCGGCCGTGGGTGCCCCCCGGGGTATGTCTGGTCAGAGATACCGAAACACCCAGCAGCCATGGGGCACCTGGGCACTGCCACCTGCCTGTGGGGACGCCGGCAGGACCTACTGCCCCGAGGGGAAGCAGCCCACAGCTCACCAGCCTGACCCCGGGCCGTTCAGGTCAGGGAAGAGATGCCTTGACTTCATCAGTTTTGGGTGAAGTTCGGTAAAGATCAGTCCCCCAATTGACTCACCTCGCTCCTCAGAGAGCTGCAGCTGCAACACCACTCTAAAAATAGTGGGGCCCAGTATCGTCAAATGATAAATATAACCAAGATCTCGTCTTCTGACTGTGTTAGCACACAGCGAGCTGGATGTGAACCTGCAGCGCACTGGCTGCCGAGTCCCAGCACCCCCCTTGCCTTGCTGGCTGATCCTGGGGCATTATTTTTGGAGGTGCTGTCATGGATAAAGCTGTGCTGGTGCCATCTGGGAATAGCTGTGAGCAGGACAGACGGCCCTCTGACCGCCGTGCCCTGCACGTGCCTCTCTGCAGGGAGAAATGGCAGCTCAGCGCCCTGTGGACAGCTACGAGGCCGTGGAGCAGCTGCCAACACAGGACCTCATCTCCTCCTGGGGCCTCACATTACTGCTCTAGGAGATGTCTTGCTAAATAACCCCTGGCTGTCCCCAGATTCAGCTTGTGGGCCACTATGGAACATTCAAATTTCTGAGTGTAATGACAGGAACATGCAGTCCTCCAGTGCAGTTCCTGGTGACTTAGGAGCCGCTGGCTAAAACTTCATGTGTGCAGATGCTGGTGTCAGGAAGGGCCCAGGAAGCTCAGTTCCCCCATATGCCTGCTTGTCCTTCACAGTGCAGGTTTCCTACAGACTTCCAGGGCAAAATTTAGCTTTTCTGCCTTTTGACCCTGCATGTCATCTCTGCTGAGCTAGCAAGAAGCTCTGGAGTCCAATCAGGAAGGCAACAGAGGCCATGGAAACCAGGGATGGGCTGAAAAAGGCTCAGTCCCCATCACACAGCTGCTTCCCCAGGCTGTGTTTTCCAGTGTGAACCGGCTGAAATGAATCCACAGTTCAAAACTGGTTAATGAACTTTTATTGGCCTGAACAGGAACTCAACTGGAACAACTTCAGTCGAAGCTGAACCCATGGTGGAGCTGAATCAAAAAAATTTGCTGGTTCAGCTCCTTGGCTGGGGGGAAATATGGGCTCCTTTGTCCTTGACAAGAATAATACATTTCTGTTTATTGTATGGGCAGTGGAGGATTAATAATACCCCAAGTTATTTACCTCCTGCTTTTGAGTGCTGAGGGTTTGTGAGCGATGTCCCTGCTGAGCACACTGTCCCTTAGCAACCTCCCCTGATTTTTGAAACATGTTCTCTCTCCAGAAGCAGGATTAAGGAACAGGACATAAAAGCCCCTTTGAGCAGTCTGATGGGGTGAGGCTGCTCCCACTGCTCTTTCCATGGGGCAGAAGTTCAAACATGGCCATTTGATGGGCACAGTAACACAAGCTGTGGTGGTTTGGAGAGCATGTGGAAAAACTTCCAGAGGCTTGGGAGGGTTGGGGATGGGGCAGACTTACTGCACAAGCTAAACTACTTCTTTGCAGAGGGCAGCCCACCCTAGGCCTTGCCAGGAGTAGGCTTCATCTATTCCTTACACACCCTGGCAGCCTGAAAAGGGCTTTACAAGGGTTGGTGAAGGCAAACGAGGGGTTTAAGCACATTAGGCATGGCTCTATCCATGGCTGGCCACTTTCCAGAGACTCGCCTGCCGGGAGGGCTGGGAGAAGGGTGTTTCCCCAGGAAGATGAGGTGTCCCAAGCAGCATAGGGTGGAATGACGTCCTTCGGTCTTGAGCCTTTCTGCCTGCAGGGCTTCCCTTTGAAGGGTGCCCTGGTGAGGTGACTGAGTGGTGGTGAGTTCATCCCTGGGTTAGCTCCTTCCTGGAGCTGCCAGCATTGCCCCAATCTGCCGGCAGCGGGCTGGGGCTGTTCAGCCTGTTCGCCAGGCTGGCTGCTCCCACCGGAAAGGCTGTCAGGTGCCAAGCTCCAGGATGCTGAGGAGCTGACACAAGCAAGGCTCCTGCCCCAGTTTTAATTTAATTTAGTGGTTTTCATCATGGAAGAGTGACATCCCCATGCACACACTCATTTTGTTGGTGTGGGCGGGTTTTGCAATCGCAAAGTGCCTTTGAGAAGTACATGGATCATCTCCCGGAGCTGATGGGGCAGGATGTGCCTACACAGGGGTGATGCTAGTCCTGCATCACCTGTGTGCTCCCTGTGCCAGCAGACTGTGCCATACTATGCACGTCTGATCCAAGTCCATAGGTAGGTACAGCAATAAATGTGCAGAAGCGAGCCTGGAAAGACCTGGAGTCCCGCCAGGGAGCGATTGTAGGGAATTTTAGAAGGACCTTGGAGGAAGCTGGTGGAAAGCAGCTGTCACGTTGCTTGGGGGCCCCTGACAAGTGGTGCCAGGTTGGGTGGGGTGTGGAGCAGTGGCAGGGCTGGACCTGGCACCGTGTGGTGACTCATGGCCTCATCCCAGCTGGCAGAGGAGCTGGAGAAAGCCCAAGGGGCAGGTGTACTAGAGGAGCGTTGCGTGTCATTTCCATTCTTAATGGTGTGTTGCCACAAAAAAGCTTGGGTTTCTGTATCTCTCTCAGCCTCAGTCCTAGGAGTGCAGCACAGGCTGTATCATCTGGAGCACTGCCTCCAGGAGTTTTCATGCTTCTTGTCCTCCCTGTGTTTTGCAACTAGAGGGGACAGAGGCCAAGGCCTGACCCTCTTTCCCTGAGCCTGTCCCCCTTTCTCTAAGCCTCTCCCAAGGAGGGGATGCACTGTAGTACCTTATGGTTCTGTGCTTGAGCCAGGGAGTGTTCCTGGAGGAGTGTGAACCAGTGCTCCAGGACCTTTCCCCCGCCAGAACCTGTTTCCATGATGTGCTTGGTTTACCTGTTTGACCGAAACAGCTGTAAAACTGAAGATAAAAATCAAACTTCGAGAGTTTCCTGCTGGAGGAGCCTTACTCCTCTCAGGGGTAGAGGTGGCATTCTCTTTTGGCACTGTGGGAGTCCCTTCTGGTACAGCTCCAAGCAGGGATTGGGATCACAGCAGAGCTGAAATCACTATGGTACACTGACTTAGTCCCAGTGCCCACCAAAGCCTCATCCCAAACTAGGTATGTCTGAGGGAATTCAGAGTCCTGATAAAAAAGGGAGAAGTGAGAACAATGGATCTGAGATAACTTCAACAAGTGCTGGATGGTAGGGCCAGGCAGGGCTGCTCTTTTCCTCCCATACCCACATCACGCTCATAGTTCGAGTGTTCCCTCTCCCATCAGCTGTCTCCCAGCACCTTTGTACAGGAGGGCAGCATTTTGACCCCCAAGGGACCAAGGAATAAAGGCTAGACAATCTGGATCCTGATGCAGGTCATTAACTCAATGCTACAGCCACCAGACTTCACTGTTGCTTTGTGTCTGAGACACATGTGGGACTTCCCAGAATTAAACAGGGGCCTTGGCTACTTGCAAAACTCAAGAGATCTGTCCTGCTGGCAGACTGTGTTCTGAGGGATGAGGGCTGTTTGCTACAGCTTGGCAGGCTGAGGATGTTCAGCAAGAAGAATTTCTGTGCAGCCTGGGGCAGGGATCTCCAGGCCTGGGGATTCGAAGTACACAGGGATAGCAAATACGATGTTGTGTTGGTTACACCCTGCTCTGAGCAGGAGGTCAGACTGGGGATGTCCCTGCCTGTCCCTGTCACCCTATATCCAGGGCTGGAACAACACCTAGGGACTGCATGTGCCTGTTCAGCACCAGGGAAATAATCCCTGCTCTCTTTTCACTGTTGGAAATGTAGAGCTCCAGCTGCTGCCACTTCACCCCTCGGGGTCACCCATTGTCCGGGACAGTTCGACTTCACTTAATGGGCCTCTGCCCTAACCTGCAGCTGGGAAGTTGTGGGAGGGGCTGTGGATTTAAGGTGGCATCGGGGACGTGCTCTGGAGAGGATGCCGTGATGTGGGCAGGCCCTGGGAAGAGAAGTGCCTGGCCCCACCACTGGATGTGTGACTGGATCCTTCCCTCCTTCCATTGCTCATGCCTAAGCCTCTCCCCCTACAGCTTCCCTGCAGAAATATTTCCTTTCTTTCACGCCTGCCTTGAAAATAAAATAATAAAAAAAAGAAAACCCAAAGGAACTGATTAACTCCGTTTACCCTCCAGATAACATCGGCTCCAAAGAGCCGGCCGGTGTGGGCTGTGCCAGGTCTGGTGCATGCCAGGGCTGCCGAGCTGGGCAGTGACGTCTCAGCCTTTCTGCTGCCCCCGGCTGCCCCGCCAGCCTTCACCGCTGCCAGGGCTGATAGCACAAGGCAAAGGTCTCCTTGGCGTCACCTTGGCGAGGTGGCAGAGCCTGAGGCCACCCAGCAATGCCTCTCAGCACTGCAGACTGCACCAGCAGCCGAGGCTGCTCGTTCATTGCCTGCACCTACGTTTTGGAATTTTGGCATTTCTCCCTGGCCGTGCTCGGTATTTGGGGCAGAGATTTTCTGCTGAATTCTGTGACTCGGAGCACAGGAGGAATCCTGTACCCCACACAGTGCCAGCACCCTGGGGTGCTGCACCCTCTCTTCCAGCTCCCAGGCACTTCCCCAAGGACTCAACTGCCGGACGCTGGGGCCGAGATCTGCAGAGATATGGGAATTTTGAACCCCAAAGTGTGGGTGAAAACGACTTCATGGAGGGACAGCAAAGTCCCTTGCCTGGTCAGCAGGGAGCTGCTAAGCTCTATGGACTTCATGTGGAAACCGGGATATTCCAATATATACACTGAGGGTATATTCCCATTTAGGTTAGTGAAAATGTGGGATGATGGAAAATCTTTGGATGTCCATACGGAAACGTCCCATTGCCAGGCTCGGTCCGTGGATGCTGCCTGTTGGCACAAGGTGGCAGCCCAGCCCAGCTTATTTTCAGCAGCACCTTTGCGGGGGAACCTGGGCCCTGCCATAACCTCCCCCTGTCCCCCAAACCTGGGGTGCGTGTCCCCCACGGGGTGCTGCCTTCACCCTGGCAGGGGTCAGAATTACAGGAGGACAAGTCCTGCTGCGCGGGGCAGCCCTGCCCATGGCACACAGGGGTCGCATTTTGGCTGTCCTGGCTCTGCTGTACCTTCTCTCTGTGAGGGGATGTGGGGACAAGGAACACGCTGGTTGGCAACAGTCCTTCCGCTCCTGAACTAGAGAGGGCTTGGGGTGAGGCCACACCAGGTACACAGTTGCCAGCAGAATTTTATTTCAGGGGTTTTCTAAGCAAGGAGGAGCAATGTAAACATTGCCCAGCACAGCAAAAGGGAATTAAGGGTTCTTCTCTGCCCTAGTGGGAGAGGGGGGACATCCTGGAGTTTGTGATAACCAGTCCAAAGTGAGAGTGTTACAGTGCATTTAGAGCATTCATGGACTTCTCACCCTGATGTGCCCATGCACCTCCAGTAAAGGGATGGAGAGACTTCCTGCAAAGTCTGGATGCTGTGGGGACTCCATTGTTTTGCCACTAGTTCTTACCTCTTGGTGTCCACTATATTTCCATATCCTATTGCTTCCCTCTGGCAGGTTGGAGGCTGTTTTGTGACACAAATTTCCTGTTCAATCTTCAATGATACAGCTGTGAGGAGGAATGGCACAGCACGTTACCATTTCTCCCCTCCATCCATGCTCGCCCTGCAGCTGCATTTTTGTAAGAACAAGAAGAGCTGTGAAGTTCCTGACGTGGAATTGTTCAGGGGATCTCTCTGATGGTGCCTGGCTCAGTTTTGGAGTTTATGCAGGTCTATGGAGTAGCAAAAGCTGTTGCTTGTGCCTGTATTGCTGGATTGACTGCTTTGATTTGCATCCTTTCACATTTTGTTTCCTCATGTGTAATGGGGACACATGAGAACACTGTTGATGTGATAGACCTTTTCAGAGGCCTTCTTAGGGACCCATTTACATTTCCTTTGGGTTTACAGTAAAATCTCATGCCAGACATGTTTATGCCTTGTTTTGATCATCATCTGAGCCTTGACTTCCTAAGGCCAAGAGCTTATCACCCACAACCCTTCCTGTCTTTGCAGGGTCCCACTTTCCAGGTGCTGCACCTTTATCTTAAAAACCCCTTTTTTGATAGGAGCTGCCCCTAGCTTCCATAGACAACTGTGGCAGAAATATATGCCTCTCTGAGCAGCTGATCTTCCCTTCTGTGCATCTGAAGCTTATCTGCATCTACATTTATAGAGAAAACCAGGTCAGAAGGAGCCCATGGAGCCGCAGGTCAGATCTGAGTAACCTGGTCTAGTGGAAGGTGTTCCTGACCGTGGCAGGGGCATTGGAATGAGATGATCTTTCAGGTCCCTTCTGATCCAATCCATTCTGTGATTTTATGGTCTGAAGGAGGGGCTGCCAGCATTATCAGATTGGGCTGGGCAGCACCAGCAAGCTGCTGGACTTCCAGAGTGCCTGTAAGCATCCAGAAAAATCCTGTCTGAGCACCGATGTGCAGGCAACTGCTCAGTGTGCTCAGATGTGCAAACACACCCAACATCACAGCGTGGGCATCGCTGCACTCAGAGGGCAGCACATAGCAGAGAGAACAAACATCCCTGCCCCAGATCACAGCTGCTCATGGCCTGTCACCTCTGCTGCACTGAGCTGGGACCCTCCCTAAGTTTCAGAGTGCTGCATGCAGGCAGGATGGGAGCTGCTGGCTCCAGCTGGTTTGCTGGACAGAGAAATCCCCACGCCGGCTGTATTTTCTACCTTAGCTTTTCTCACCCAAAGAGACTTTTGGGAACAAACTGCTCTCAAACTGGGTATTTCCAGCTCCCAGTGCCTGGCTCTGCCCCTCACGCCTGTCCTTCATTTCAGTGAACACACTCAATCCCTTACCAGGCTCTTGGGAGGATTGAGAATTAAACGATGCAGAAATCCCTGCCAGCTGCCTGCGTGGGGCTCTCGGATGAGTCTCACCGGCTCAGCATGGGCGGGTGCACGAGAAACGAGGTCATGGCCACGGGGGAGGCAGGAGCCATGGCCCCCAGCCCCAAGCACCACGGCTGCCCCTGTCCCAGGAGCACCTGCCAGGGTGCAGATCCCTGCCACTGTGCTGGGGAGGCACAAGGGGGGCTGGGGGCTGACTAAAGCCCTCACACCCATGGGCTTTGCATTACACTGCTGGAGGATGCTCCAGCCATGCTGGCAGTGACAGCAATGTTTGGGAAGTGCTTTTGGGCTCTCTGAAGAAATTTCCAGCCTGGATGACTTACTACCACATCTTTCACAGTTATATCTGGAAAAGTAAAAAAGCTCAAAGAAAAAGCTCCCCCTAGCAGAGCGGGTTTGATTTTAGTTCAGAGAGAAAAAAAATTACACCCCATATGTGACATAGCACTGATAAGACATAGATTCACAGAATAAACTGAGCTGGGACCCACAAGGACCCACAAGGACCTCAAGGATCCTCAAGCTCTTGGTCCTGCACAGGACATCCCTAAGAGTCACACCACGTGCCTGGGAGCATTGTCCAAATGCTTCTTGAACTCAGACAGGCTTGGTGCTGTGATCACTTCCCTGGAGAGCCTGTTCCAGTGCCCAGCCACCCTGTGTGTGAAGAACCTTTTCCTAACATCCAGCCTAAACCTCTCCTAACACAACTTAAGGCCATTCCTCTGATCCTGTCACTGGTCACCACAGGATGATGATCACTCAAGTGACAGGTCATGTCACCTAATGCCACTGACTGAGTTCTTTGTTCATCATCTTCAGGCTCTGGAGGCCTAAGGGCACACACAGCATAGTTCTCATCAGCAAAGCTTTCCAGTGTGAATGCCCAAGGGCCAGGGGAGGAAGAGATCACAGCTCTCTTGTTCCAGCTACAGGTGGCTGCACTGCAGTGGGAGGCACTTGGCTGCTTTTGGGGTACCCATCCCCAGGCTGTGCTCTCTAAACATGCTCCACAGGGACAAACTGTTTCAGTAGCTGGCTTCTTGCCCCAACAGGGCTGGCTCTTTTTCACCTCTGCTCGCTACAGCTGGAATAAGCACACAGGGAAGCCGAGGGGTGCATGTAGCTCTCATAAAAATGTTGCTTGGTAGCCTTGCATCCACTTTAATGCTGAATGGGTGAGGGAAGGAAAGAGGATAATGTTCATGAATTAGAGTTACAGTCCCTTCCTCCTCTGCTACTAATCCCCATTCAGATTTAATCAGACAAAGAGTCCTCCTGGTCTGAGCTATTGCAGCAACAGCCTGCTCCAGAGCCGCTGTGCCTCAGCAGCTGTTGTGCCGGCTCACAATGAAAGGATAACGTGGCTTTGAGAGGTTGTGGTCTGAAACACAGCAGTAGGTAGAGACAACGCCAAGGGGCATAGAGGAAAATGTCAGCCAATGCCACCAGATCTGTGCCTGATAGCTGAGCTAACCAGTCAAGTTACATTTTGGGAATATTGCAAGAGGAGTGTGGAGGGATGCTGAAAACCTCAAAGATGACAGGCAGGCAGAGGAGAACTGGGAGAGCTGGATGAAAAACACAGGAGGTTCATGTGGTTTCTCTTTAGGACTGTGTCAGCCAGATGGGTCCAACATTTGGCAGGGAAAAGATCCTTTGCCACAGAGTTCAGAATAGCTCAGATGGAAATTTAGAACAGACTCATTTGTGTGAGGGAAGGGGGAAACAGTAGTGGTGTTCTGCAGGAAGGCTCTGCAAGACCTTTATCAGGAGGACATGGTTTGAAGTTGACATAGTGGTTATGGCCTGAAAAACTGGCAGAATAATAATTCTGTACTCCACCATGGAAGGACTTCATGAATATGAAGAGCTCTGCTCTAGCTAAGTTGAACTTGAGGCCACAGGATGCATAAGTGAGGAGAAAATTGTAGGACATCAATGTTTTTTTGGACAAAGAAATCTTGGTCAGGGACAAAAAGAAATCTGTGATCATGATGCTGTATGATGTGGTGCCCATATTCAGGGGTAAAGCATTAGATTCATCTCATCTGACATTTGTCTTCTTCTGAACTAAGGTCCCTGGGCTTCCCTAATGGTCAGTGGAGAAAAAGAGGTATTTTCAGGGCATCTAACCTAGTTTGAATATTCTCTTCAGGGTGAAGAGAACTGTTACCAAAAAGCATTTGCATGGATTATAAAGAGAGACACGATGGGGAGAGCTCAGACACCCAGCCTGCAGACACCTGTACTTGCTAAATCCTGAGCCAGAGGGAATCTCACAGAAGCCTAGGGGCATTCCTGCTCCAAAGAACAATGAGGGAGTGAGCATCAAGGACACAAAACTGACACAAAACTGAATCCGAGGAAAACAGGGTCTCCAGGAGAAAAGGGTGGTCAATGACCCAGAGGTGACAAATCAGAGAGGACAAAGCATCTGCTCACCCTATAACACTGCAGCAGGACAAAGACAGGGCTAGAAAATGTTCTCAGGACCTTTGCCAAGGAACAGAGCAGTTCACAAAATCACTAAGAGCAGAATATGCTCAGTTAGGAGGGACCCACAAGGACCACTGAGTCCAACACTTAGCCCTGTACGGACAGCCCAAGAGTCTGAGATGCCTGAGTGCATTGTCCAAAATTGTAGAGGTTTGCACAAAGTCACTGTCAGGATAAAGTCAGGTTTCCTGCTTTTGCTCCATGGCCAAGGCACTGGCATACCCCACATATGCAAAACAGTGAAAGCTGCCTGAGCGGTGGTATAACCACTCAAAAATGTAAAAATTATGAGGCTAAGAGCATCCAAAGCTGATGGCTTTGGAACAAGGTGCAAGGCCGAGTTTTGAGAAACCCCTGTGTGCAGAGGGGAAGTCCTTTGTCTTCATTTGGTTCTGTGAGAGAGCTGCCAGCTCCCAGCTGTGCTGCTTGCTTGGCTTTAGGCCAAGACCCCGGAGTGCATCAGAGCCCCCCTTTCCTTGCTGTTGGGAGGGGCTCTTGGTTTGGCTGATGGCCCAACGCACACCTAAAGCATTAGAAAAGCTCTGCCCTTCCTTAGAGAAAGATGAGACATGGTACAGTTGCCAGTTCCCCCATCCCCACATTCAGATGTAATTAGTACTAAAACTTCGTGCACATGGGGTTGGCTTCAGAGCATCCTGCAGTTTTATGTTTTCGTCTGTGAATACTCACTCTGCCAGCATGGAATTGGTGAGGCCACAGGGTGAAACTTCCACTAAATCACACCAGAACTGGGCAGTTTTCTGGTAAATCCTCCAATTGCAAGCAACCCCCAAGAAACAAATTAAGTTCAACCTACGAGGCTCTTGGACACCTCCAGCCACTCAAACCTCCAGATCCTGCAGGGAAACATACCCTTTATTGCTGCTTGGTGTTGCCTTAGCAGATCTTTGCACAAAAAAGCAGAACTTGGACTGCTCAGTAGTTTGATGGGAGATCTCTAGAGAAACTTGTCTGCCTTATGGGAAGGTGTGTTTAGGTAGGGATGCTTTTCTTCTACATCTGTGTTGCCTCTGTAGGGTACCCTAGTGCCAGAGTATCAGTGGTTTTGTTTGCAGCCAGGCTTGTGATGGATGCTGCCTACTGCCATCAGCCTGAGGAACCAGGTTTTCCCCTGTGGATGTGTCAGCCAAGGCTTGGCTTTAAGGAGCTTGTGGATGCAGAATACAGCACCAGTGTCACCATAGGGGAACAGGAGGTGATAGCTAGCTGGATGAGAGCTGCAGACTAGAGGGGAACTGCTGGCTATGGGGAGAGACAGACAAAGGATAAAAATCCTATGATAGAAGCAAAAATTGCTTACCTGGCATTTTTGTGAGACATCAGCATTTTTGTATGACACAAATATTCCATGGCAGATAAATGGCTGGCAATTAAGGATAAAAAGGCAAGGAAAAATTATGCTGTCTGACTAAAATTTCCTGCATTTTGGATGCCGACTTTTGGAATTGTGTTGTTGCAAGTCACCATTTTTCCAAGCAGAATTTTCTGTGTTAATGCATGTAGCTCTGAACATGAAAGCAAATAGCATCTGGAAGCAAACTACTTATAATGAGTGCCATTAAGAATTTCAATCTAGAAACCACAAAATGATCCCTAGCACATGTGAATGACTCCACCAATCTGTTTCTTTCCTACCCACTAAGCATGACAATGACACTGTATTTCTTTTCCTGGTTGGAGGTCTTGCTGCCTACTTCCATGGGCAGGCTTGAAGCAGCATTTCCCCAGTGGAGAGATGGCAGGAGGACTCCCACTCCCACAGGCAGTACCCAGGCCACACAGGCAATACCACCCCAAAGGAAAGCTGTGTAAAGTGAAGAACCACAGAATCACAGAATCCAAATGACCCCACTGCTGTGGGCAGGAACATCTTCCACCAGACCAGGTTGCTCAGAGCTCTATCCAACCTGGCCCTGAACACTTCCACAGATGGGACAGCCATAATTTCTCCAGGCAGCCTGTGCCAGGGCCTCACCACCCTCACAGTAAAAAATTTCTTCCTAGTATCTAATATAAACCCACCCTCTTTCTGTTTGAAGCCATTCCCCTTTGTCCTGTCACTTCCTGCCCTTGTAAAAAATACCTCTCCATTGTTCTTGTCAGCTCCCTTAAGGTACTTGAAAGCCTCAATAAGGTCATACCTAAGCCTTTTCTTTTCCAGATTGAACAATTCCAGCTCTCAGCCTTTCCCCACAGCAGAGGTGCCCCAGCCCTCTGATCATCTTGGTGGCCTCCTCTGTGCTCACCCCAGCAGGTCCCTGTCCCTCCTGTGCTGGGAGCCCAGAGCTGGGTGCAGTGCTCCAGGTGGGTCTCAGCAGAGCAGAGCAGAGCAGAGGGGCAGAATCCCCTCCCTCCCCTGCTGCCCACGGGCTCTGGATGCAGCCCAGGACACGTTTGGCTCTCTGGGCTGTGAGTGCCATGGCCGGGGCTTGTGCAGCCTCTCACCCACAGCACCCCCAGGTCCTTCTGGGCAGGGCTGCTCTTTGTTAATTCCACAGCTTCTGCTGATTCCCCAAGCTCTGGCAGCATTTAGTCTCCCACTGACAATGGAAACAGCCTTGATAATGACTAGAAATCCTAAAACCATCAAATAATTCAGAGACAGGTTCCCTAGGGAAGAGTAATGGCATATACAAATGGTTACCTAATCACAGTCTAATTGCCCAACTGGAGTTTGGCCAGGATGCTAAGACTAAGAGTAGTACCCCAAGGAAAGGGTTTTAAGGTCTCTGTTGAGTGGACACACTTGGGATCTCGGCTCTATACACTTAGCAGAAAATGTAAAGAAGAAAGCATGCCTGGTACTGCCAAAAAAACACTCTGGGCTAAGCAAATGATATTGCAGGTAGGTTACTTCTTCATGGCCTCATACTTCTAGAAATTAGCCAAGCACCTCTGCCTTCCAGCAGCGCTTAGACTCCCCAGTAATTAACTGGCAGGGGCAGCTTTTGGTTCAGATGGTGGACCAAGGCTTAACCTTCTGCTGGGTATCCTTGTCATGATTTTATTTTAGCAAATTTTATTGGTGGATGACACTACAGACAGTGTGGCTTCAGTGCCCAGATTTGAGAAACTTCACAGGTGGGGAGAGGGAACGGCATCTCAGCAGACTGGGAAAGTTTGTTTCCTGTAGGCAATGGGAGGCTAGACCTGAGCAGCTCTCCAACCCTTCCTACACCACTCTGCTTTCCACTGTGGCTCCTGCCCTTATCTCAATGGCATTACTGTGCTGCTGCCTTTTCCTGCAGGATTTACTTTTGTGTGTGCCCTTTTCTTCAGTGGGAACCCCTACTTCCTTGCACAAGGTGAGACCTGGCAAACTCAAGCCAGTTAAAGGCATTCCTTGCATTCATGCTCTGACTGCAGGCTCTGAGAGAAGCTCCAGCTGAGCCCTTCTCAGGCGGATGGGAAGAGATGAGGAAGAAGGGAAGCAGGGAGGGAAATGACAGCTCTGGAATCAAGCAGGTGCCTTTCAGAGTAGAGATGGGGGTTGTGGTTTCAGTGGCCCCTGCTTGTTCCCTTTGAGAGCGTTCAGGCTCAGACAAGTCCCCCAGGTTTGCTGAGGGCTATGGAGCCATGGTGTACCGCCCAGGCACTGCAGTGGGGCTCAGGGCTGCCATATCACCCCACAATTACAATCCAGTGGCCAGGGACTGCTCACCCTTCAGCTCTCACAGCTTCCTGCCAAGGCAAACCACGACCGTGGCAGGATCCTTGCAGACCCCTTATCACAGTGCCAATGTTTAAACACCCTATCTGTCCCAGGCTGCTTCTCTCCAACCTTTGCTGATTTTCCTAAGCAACTTTATGTAACCAGCTGGGCTGGATTTCCATTAGTGTAGAGCCAAGGCTTATTGACCTTGTTTGTTGTTTTATGATAGAAAAGAAAGTTGGAAGAGCAGTATTTTCCTTTTTTTTTCTTTTTGTTTTAAATTACATTTCTTTTTATCCTTGGCTCTCAAAAGAGGCCCAAAGAATTCATTGATGTCTGTTCTTACTGCAACATAAAATTGTAATATACAGCCCAAGAAACACAAGAAATTTGCTATTGTTAGCTACAGTTTTGAATTTTGCTTTTGTATTTGCATTTTATCAACTTATTTAATTCAAAGATGCGAAATAGTCCCCAGATGATACCCATCCTCTTCATGGTGTTTTTGAAAGGAAGATTTCAAAAGAATACTCTATTTCAGTTACTCTTTCAAGACTAACACTCTTCAGACCTGCCATCAGAGGTAGAATATGAAGTTCAGGAACATGGTAATAAACAGTTATGGTCCATAACACAACTTTCAGGCTGTAATGCTCTGTGTTTTATGACTTATCTTCACCTGCAGCACGCTCTGTTATTAAGGGAACTGTGCCCCACAGCTGCCAGGCACACTGTATTGCAGACTCAGGTATGTAAAGTCTGCTAAGTCCTTGATTTTTTGTTGTTTAAAAAAAGAGCTTTGAGGCAGTAAAGGGAAGAAAATTACAATATGGACAGTGAGATGTTTCTCAATTACTTGTTATTGCCTGTCTTACACTGCAGCTATCGACAGCAGTGCTAAGACATTGCATGGGCATTTAATGAAATGGATAAGCTTCTCTTGTCTTTGCATTTAGAATTCTTTTGAAAAGGATTTTTCTAAATCCTTTGCAAACAGGGGCAAAAAGGGGAGTGAAAATTAACTAGAGAGATTACAGGTGAACTGGGGAGAACAGAACTGCCAAATGCTTGCTTTCTGCACACCCCTTCGAGGCTGGTGGTGAAAAGCGTGACAACAGGGCTTGTACTCTATTATTGCATTGTTGCAACTCCAAAAGCTTGGAGGAGGCAGGGCCAGCTTGCCTACCTGCCTGCTTTCCCCTTTTTCCTCAGGTAGCAGGAAGGCATGGTACACATAGAAACTGCATGAACTCCAGCCCTATGGGGAAGTTTAGCTGGAAGGTTGAACAGCCTGTTTGCATAGAAGTGTCAGTCATTTGGCCTCATCTAGAGGGCTGATGGCTCTCCTGAACTGTGTGAGGTTGTCCTTTCCCTGCTATGTACTTTGTTCCCCCAGAAAGTAATTTTACAAGAGCGCTGTAAAAATTCTCTGACAAAGAACATGTTATACATAAATACAGTTGAATACTCCACCGTATTTTTCCTGGGTCTTAACAAAGCATTTTTTGTTTTAATGTAGAAAGCCCTCTTCTGCCCCTGCTGCTCTCAGGTAGCAGATACATTGTGATAAAAAATCATGCCAGAGAGGAGGATCAGCTGCCCCACAGCAAAGTGAATAGACATGCAATATTCCTGGGGGGTACCTGTGATACTCTTTCCTAGAGGTTGACAGACTCGGTGGCTTTTGACTGCGGCGCTAGGACAGCGATGCCAGTCAAGCAGGCAGAAGAACCCTTTGTGATCTCACGGTGCTCCTTCCTCAGAGCCGATTGCTTCTGCTATGTTTGCCAACAATTTCAACTTTGACAAACAGCTCCCCTTTTATGTCTGACAAATGTTCATCTTCAAAGAGTAAAAACTACAAAAGCAACAGAAAAGCTACTCCCCTAGGCTCCTCTACTGAAGAATAACCTTCTGCACTGCTGAAATATCTGCTAGTGTCAACAGAACTGTAACCAAAGACACAGCTGTAAGGCAGGTAAGGAGCCTAGGTGGGGTAAGGGGGTTTTGCACCTTGCCAAGTTACTAGTGACTCCTCTTGCAAAGGGGAAGTATCTGATTTACTCAAAATACTGACTTCCTTTTAAGAGGGAAGCCATGGCTCAATTTAGACAGGAATCCAGTCAAAGAGGGGTATGGAACAGCAGAACGGGTGTCACCTGTTCCTGTGGAATCAGGTGGTGACCATTTCACAGGACTCCCTAGTATGATCTGTGTAGCTATCAGTGGCACCAACACCAGGAAATGCTGGTTTTATCCTGATGTCACCAACCATGCACAATGCATGCCAATTATTCCTGAGAAGCGCCAACTCAAACTGAAAAGACACTGATCACAACTAACAGAGTCAGAAACATGGATCTCTTTTTGTGAAAATAAATGGCTTTTCTAAATTTGAAAAAGCAGAATTAGAAGATGGAGTTGCTGGCTTGTGTCTAAATATTAGAAACAATGTGACTATGCTGGGCTGTTGGAATAGTTCCTGTAAAGTGCCACAGCAAATACCCAAACTGTTTGTAAAGACAGAGTTGGGGAAGGGGAGTGTGACTGTAGAACAAAGGTTCTGATCCCAGGGGTCCCCTCAGTCCTGTGTCCCGTACCATTATTAGACTGCCAGTGAGTAGGTGTATGTTGAAAGAGAATAGTTAAGCTAAGTACAGCCAAAAATCAGTATCACTCGAAGTACAGTATTTCTGCTGACCAGAATGATCCTTTCAGCCTCAGGCAGACGCTTTCAGGGCACCTGAGCATCCTTCAGCTCGTGGATATGCTAGCACAGAAATAGTGCATCAGAATCAGGGAAGTGACGGCGGCTCTGTACGTGGCACTGGTGAAACCACCCCTTCTGTCCTGTGTCCAGTTCTGGGCCCCTCAATTCAGAAGGAACATGGAGGTGCTGCAGTGAGTCCAGTTGGAGCTGGGTAAGGGCCTGCAGTCCAAGGAGGAGTGAATGAAGGAGCAGGGTGTGTTTAGCCTAGAGCAAAGAAGCCTCAGAGACCTCATCCAGTAACAATGACAGTGCAGCCAAGGGGGGGCAGTCCCTCCTCCCTACAACCAGGAACAGGATTAGAGAACATAGTCTCAAAATCTTGAAGGAGAAATGTAGGTTGGGCATTTGGAGGAATTTCTTCACAGAAATGGACATTAAACACTGGAATGGGCTCCCCAGGGAGGTGGTGCAGACACCCTTCTGGGAGATGTTTAAATGAAGCCTGTCTGTAACCTTTTGTGCCATGGTGATGCAGTGCTGGTCTCAACCCTGCTAGCTCCACAGCACCGGGTCAAGGAGTGGGCCAGACCCCTAAGTTTCACATTCATGATTCAGCTCAGCTGGGTGAGATGGCTCTACAGCACAGGTTTGCAATCCAGTGCAGGAAGGGTCAAGAACGAAGGCAAGAGCTTCCATACAGGCTTGAGCTTTATTCTCAGGAGAGTCCAGCGACAAAAGACATAAACTCAAGCTGTGCAAGGGTTTTTAAACAGGGAAAGTTTCAAGGAGAGGGTACAAAACTTTAACCAATTGGGGAAAAACTGAGAAGGAATATAAGGAGGGAATTACAATGTACAAAATAACGAGGGCAGGGATGAACCAATGGGGATTTGAGGGATACAAAAATGACAGGGAAGTCTCTGGAAGAAGGAATAGGTAAAAATAGGGATTGACAGCTGTGAGGAATAGGAACAGTGAACATTCTGGCCAAAGAGGCTGGTTCAGGGTAAGATGGACAGGGGAGGTGGAAGGACACAACTTAAAGATAAACCAACTGCATAAGGCAAACAGAACAGACTACTTGGAATAAAAATACATAATACAACATACTGCAACACATTTTTTGAAATGTAGGAAAGTGTAGAGAAATAATAAACTTCTGTGAAAGTCTCCTTCCACCAGGGCTTTTTCTCTGACAGCATCCATGGCAGCCGCAGTGGTCTCGACGGTGGAACAAACTGCCTTTTGAGTTTGGTTTAAAATTCTACCCAAGATTCTAAAAATTTCAACTAAGAACATGATACACAAAATCCATACAACAACCTTAATAGCTAAGAACACCCATCCCTTCAGACCCCAACTTCTGAAAACATTATTCAACCAGTCCTCAGTTCTAGTTTTGATGGCTCCAATCATTGTCTGCACCTTCTGTACAGGAATGTGGATGGTTTCACTTTTTGATGACAAAGCAGTGCACCCCCTCAAAAGCTTTGCACCTAAGGCTGTGTGCCAACAACTAAAGACTGACTGCAGCTCAATTCTGGAGGATCACCTTCCTGGTCATCTCCTTGTCTTCAAGGAGGTCACTCAGCACAGCTGACCTAGAAATTGGCTTGTTCAGTCACCCAACGCTCTAGAGGTCGCCCAACTCACCTAGAGCCTTCGCTGCCGGTAACTGGAGTAAAATACCAAGGCAGCGGATCTTTTTAGGTGAGACCAATGGATCATTTCTCAGTCACAGTTCCCATCCAACTTATTCACACTTTATTTTTGGAAGGCCGAATTGTTCTTCTTGCTCCAATCTAAAATCTGAGTTTGGTTGGGTGTGAACAAGGACAGCTGGCCTATTGTACATGGGCCTCTGTGAAGGCAAGAAGGGATTCCTGCCCACAGCCACTCCCGCAGATAAGAAATCCTCCCTCCCATTTTCTTTGACTTTTCTGTACAGAACATCTTTATGTGACCGATCAAGTCACACAGTGCTGCAGCTGTTACATTATTTTACTTCAGTGTATTTTTTCTGTATGTGAACTATAAGTAACTACACACAGTAGAAACAATAAGCAAAACCCAGTAACTTAAATTTAATTTCTCTGTTGGCAAATGGCCGAATTTTCTCTCACTCGACAAAACAACTAAGTTTGTGGTCTCCAAAACTTACGTGGCTCCCCATTTTTGCCTTCATATGGGGCAGACCCGTGCTCCCCCTTAGTTTTTCGGTTTGCCCCCCTCCCCTGGTGTGAATAGTCTCCTTTTGCAAAACTGAGAACAAAACCTGGCAACATATCGCCTCTGTCTGCAATTGTAACAAAACTTGTCCTGCAGATAATCGTGATGGTGATGTTACTGCTACTGTCTTCTCTGTTCCCTGAGCCCTCCTCTTGTTCCGCGAGCGTCCGGGTTGTACAACGCTCTTTTTGTGCAGGCTTTAACGATGTCGGTGAGAGTCGGCGGTGGGTCGCACGGCAGGGACAGGATAATGCGCTTGCAGGTGTCATTGGCGTTTACCTGGGCCAGCTCTTTAAGTATTTCTTTTTGTACCTGCTCGTTCTCTATCTGCCGCTCTATCTCCAGCCAGAGTCTGTCCACAAATTCTATAAAAGGCTCAGAAGGAAACTGTTTAATCTGGGTATAACATATTTTAGGGTCTGCTGTGGGCATTAGGACAAAGGCTCTCTCAGCAGCTCTCTTTATCTGATCCAGAATAGATACTGGTATTTTCTCTGCCTGCTTCCAGGCTTCATCCCAATGCCCTTCGCCGCATATATGAGCCATTGTTATTGCCTGATTATCTGCATCGACGGCGGTGTCGGGCCTTTGCAGAAGCACAGGAAGAAGACCCCGTAGCAACCTCTTCCATGTACTCTCCCACATAAGATATTCCGCATACGTGAGGAGACATGAAAACAAACCCTTGAGATCACTAGGGACCAACACCCTGTACGAAAAGGTTGCCTTGAGGAGGCCTTTGAAGAACCGACTTTCTCGCCCGAATTCTTTCTGGGCTTCAAAAAGATCTTTTATATATTGGAACGGCAACGGTTCCCATTCAGGGTTTACGCTCCCCCTGAAATGAGTACCCGGATAAGCAAAAGGGACGGCCTCCTGTTCCGGGTTCCAATTCCGAGGCCCATTCCCCGCGGCTCCCATAGCGTGGGAACCCGAAGCCAAAAAAGGGCGGGCGGAGCTGCCTAACCAAGGGGTGGGGCCATGGGAGGGGTTACAGCAGAAAGGGGCGGTGCCATAGAGTGACGTCACTGGGAGAAGGGCTACTGAGGGAGGGAATTTCATGAAAGGCGTGGAGCCTGAAGGGTAGGAGGAGTCATTGAGGGGAGGAGTTTGGAATGGGTTAGGAGCAGAGAGAAAGGGATTCTGGTGAGAAGAAACACATGACGGGGACCCTGCCATGTGGCCACCGCCATCTTGTGTTCCTCGAAGGCCACTTTGGAATTCGGGGAATGACACTCCTTGGGGGCCATTTTGGGAGTTATTAACTGGGCGTGAGGGAGTTGGTTGACGAATTACGGAAGGGCCCCTGACAGTGGAGCTCTCACTGCCAGGGCAAGGGTCCCGAGGAGATTGAAGAGAGCCAGGGTGACAGCCCTGTTTGTCTAAGCGTTCTGCTCCGCCCGGGCTCCCCAGTGTAGGGGACGAGGCTCTAGGACGATGAGACGGGGAAAGAGGGACATGGGGATTAACTGGGCTTAACTGCTCTGACTCTTTCTCCATTCTCCTTTGATTCAGCACTGAATACCAAATCAACAGAAACAAAGAAAGGTGTTTTGCCACTGAGGTGTCTCCGTTCATTACCAAATCTGTTAATTTGCATCTAACCCGGTCCCAAAAGGGGACACTCAGGACATCTTCAGGAGACACACGAGGAAAATGGAGAAACAGCCACCGAACAAAACGTTTTAAACACCTTTTAGAAAACTTTTCCCCACCCCCTCCCACCAGAGTACCCGCAACTTGGATGTAAACGTTCCTCTGCTGCACAGACAACTTAACACCCATACTGATGTGTGCAACGAAGTCCTCACTCCCCTGAGCCAAAAGGTTAAACTAATTGAGTCCGGAGACCAGTCCGGGGTGGAGCAAGTGCCTTGGGCGGCCAACTAAATGGCTTATTGCCTCGTGGTTCCCTTACCAGTGGGAGCAGGGCACTGCCACCTCCTTCTTGTGGGCCCCGCTTCACCAGGGCGAAGACTCACCCTCCGTCGGTCGTCCAGAAAATAAACCTCACAGGGAAGGTCCTCTGCCCTCAAAAGGTCCTCCTAGGTGCAAAAAGAATTGTCTCGTTGTCCCAGGGAGCACCACCAACCACAAACAGGCGTGCTCACACAAGGGCCAGCTAAAGCCACAGAGGCTTTTCTTCTGGTAGTCCCAGACTCTCAAAACCAACCTTCTCCCCTGGTCCTGACGTCTTCAGGGCCCCGCGCTGTGGGCCTGCCTGATGCAGTGCTGGTCTCAACCCTGCTAGCTCCGCAGCACCGGGCCAAGGAGTCGGCTGAATCCCAAAACTTCGATATTCACGATTCAGCTTAGCTGGGTGAGATGGCTCTACAGCACAGGTTTGTAATCCGGCACAAGCGGAGGTAAGAACGACAGAAAAGTCTTCTATGTGGGCTCTCCAGAGCTTCACTCCGAGGAAAATGGAGGGAGCAAAAGAATACACGCCGCCTGGGCAAGGTTTTTCCATGGGGGAGGTTCAAGGGGAGGGCACAAAACTGTAACCAATAGGGGGAAAACCAGGGAGGAGCATAAGGAGGGGATTACAATATACAAAATAAGGAGGGTAGGGACAAACCAGTGGGGCTTCCACGGATACAAAAATGACAGAGAAGTCTCTGGAAAATGTGTAGGTATGAGGAGGGATTTACACCTGTGGGGAGGAGGAACAGTAAACATTCTGGGCAAAGAGGCTGGTTCAGGCTAAGATGGACAGGGCAGGAGGGAGGATACAACTTAAGGATCAACGAACTGTATAGGGGGAAACAGAACAAACCATTTGGAATAATAATACATAACAAAACACACTGCAACACCATGGTCTGGTTGACACGGTGGTGTTAGGCCATAGGCTGGACTTGATGATCTCAGAGGTCTTTTCCAACCTAATTGATTTTATGATTCTGTGATTTTGTGACACCTGCTTTTGGGAAAGCAGCAATAGTGGCACTGTGCATACTGGCTAGGTGAGGGATCACAGGCAGACAGCATCAGTCCTAGCATACTTGGTTAGATCCCAGGGAATTATTCCTTTTGGGGTCTCTACTTCACACAGACCCTGTGTTGCTGGCTTTGCTGCTCACTGCTTTGAACAGACAAAGACCCACACTACATGTGTGTAGCTCTGGGTGTAGTCTGCAGTATAATCCAACTGTGTTGCTCAAGGAAAACTGCTTCAACATGAGCAAGAAATGCCATGTTTGGGATGTTTGGGATAATTGTATGAGAAATGGGTTCAGTTCTATCAACTCTGCCAGGAGCAGTTGGAAGACTTTTCTGCAGAGCAGCTGTAATTGAAAGATCAGTTCCCATGGAAGCTGCTCTCATGTAGAGGGTTTTTTCCCTGAGATGAAAGGATCCCTCTTGCCTCTCCAGCCTTTTGAATACTCATTTGTAATCTAAAAGCTGGCAGATCTCTTTGTGCTGCTTAAAATGGTTATGCAGTGACATTGTCCAGGCATCTCATAATTCCTAATGTATCTATAATTGGGACACCCTTTGATACCTCCTTCCTTATAGAATTATCACCACCTCCATTTTGTGGGTGGAGAATTAAGGCACAAAAACTGAAGCCTACCCAAGTGGTCATTCTGTGCATGGAGGAAAGCTAAATGGCTGCAGAAAGTTCCTGGGCATGCCAAAAGGAAAGGCTCAGCACAGGGACTTCACAGGCACAGTGGTGGGTTGGACAGGACAGTTGGAAGGGCCCTGCTTCAGGAGGTAATTAAAATTAAGCCACTGATTAATGCCTCAAGTTGCCAGGGCACTGTCACTGCCAGATGTCATCAATCTTTAGGAAAGGGCAAGACTGGGGCACTGAAAAGAGGATATTCCAAGCTGCAGCCCAAAGTTTGGCTGCTTGTTTGGTGAGGACTGCTGTCCTGTCTGTTTTGCTGTCCTACAGATGCAGAAGTGCTATCCATTCCCCAACCTTTAAATTTTTTCTGAACATTTTTTGAATGTTGAAAGCAACATTATAGTTCATGTATAACTGAGAGGATGGCAGGCTGCTTCCCTGTACATCTTGATGCATGTCTATGGTGTTTTTTGGCCAGTGCACTGACTATAGGCTGCAATCCATTCCACAGAATGGTGCATTTCAAGATGTTATTCCAATGTGTATGGCACCCAGGTAAAACACCACACAGGGTTGTAAAAGAGATCATGTTGTCTCCTAGTGGTTGTTGCAAATATTTCATTTCATTAATAAAGAAATTGATCAGAAATACTAGTGAAAGCCATTTCAGTAGCCTGTTATTTTACAGCCAAATAAATCTGAGGGCTGCCTCCCAATATCAGGATATCAATCAACTGCTTAGTCTATATTCAGCACTGAACTCCTGCCAAATGTCATAGGGTAAATTAAAAGCTTTTTTTCCTTATCTTTAGAGCTTAGCGCCAAAAACCAGGTCTGAGATTATTTTTTTTGGTCAGTTGCATAACAGTAAAAATGGTTTAACAGATCTAAACCCTTTCATTTAAAATAAAGCCCATGTAGGTTTACACACTAACCTTAAGTTTGATCCATTCTCTAGCAATAAATACAAAACTCAGAAAATGCAGAACAAGAACAAGAAGAGAAGAAGCAAACAGAGTTTATGTAGACTGCAAATATAACTACAGTATTGCTCTCTGAACAGGGAAACTACAGCAAATAGGCAGGTATAAAACAGCTGGTAAGCTGCACTGACTGGAGTATCACCCATTTATTACTTTCCTATTCAACAGCAGGTGGACTGAGACCAATGGCTAGGCTCTGAGTAGCCAGAGAAAATTAACTCTTGCTCTTCAGGGAGTAAAAAAATCAGGTGTCACATTGGAGTTGACAGTAATGCCTCTGTTTTGTGTTTGCATAGTACATTCTGTTGTTCAGAAGGCAGATAATCTCAGTGTGTATGGAAGTTGCTGTAGTGTGCTCACTGTAGTGTTCTTCCTCCTTAATTCAGCAGAACTCTCCAATAAAAGAAGTACACTGCTGATGGAGTGTGCTGCCTGTGCTACCAGAACACACTGTCAGCTGCACGATTTAGATCTGATCTGCTGCAACAGGTTTTAAGGCTTTGCTTCTAGTTAAGCATTGGTGAATCTGGCATTCCCTTTTGTGGATTTTTAGAAACAAACTTGGGAAGATCAGTCATGTTTAACAGCTTGAGAACAGCACACAACTTGGGTTTTTTTAATCCCTCTTTCTACTGCAACTTTTCTATCTCTGAGCTATGTTTTGTAATTACAACAACAATGTCCGGAGGAAGAACTAGAAACAGTAACAGAGCAAGATCCATTGGGGAGTGTCACTTCAGCTGGGAAAACATACGGAAGTTGATTTCAAAGAGCAAGCATAATTTAGAAGGTAACTCTGCCTTGCAGTTTTGCAGCAATGACTTCATCCTTCTTCCAGCCTATCTGAGGTGGAAAGGAGAGGAGGAGAGGAGGGATGGACAGCCACACCACTACAAATTATTTCTTTTGATTAGACAAAGTCTAGTAAAACATTTGCGTCTAATTAGACCTCAGAATTGCAGGGAAATCATAACATCTGTGATAATCCCAGTGTTCACTGTTAGTGTTGGTGGTAAGAGATCTCATCCTAGCTACAAGACACTTACTTAATTGCCACCCTTGCTAATAACACATTACTCTGATTTTAAAATGCATGTGACATCATCTGCCCTTGATGAGATAATTTTCCTATTCTGGTAGCATTTACAAGCTGTGGGCAAGATAGGGACTTGCTGTACCAGGTGCTGTGTGACGCAGTCTGTGACAATTATGGCCTCGAATGTTTTAATTTTTAAATTAGGGCAGGCAGAGCAATGGGGCCCAGCAAAGGGAGGAGAGCAGTAATGAGATTGTGTGGTTGTGGCAGAAATTCGCTTATACATAGTTGAAAGGATTTTGTTTGCAACAAGGCTGCAAAGACCAGAAAGGAAAGGCATCAGGACAGCTCAGGGACCCCTGAGCTGATGAAAAGTTCTGAGACTGTGAAGAAATCCAAAGGAGTAACAGAGATCTGAAAAGGCCAGGGATCTGGAACTATACCTTGAGACACATGGGAGGTAAATAATAATGGATTTTACAGAGCAAAACACTAACTTCCCTTCAAGTTAACTGGAAAGTCAGAGGGGTGCCCAGCTCACAGGCTTGGATGATGTACTACCAAAATGCAGAGTTTGCTGTGCTGGAGCTCTTACAGTCTGCTGCTGCTATATGTGAACACAAAGAGAAGCAAAGCAAAGTTTTTGAGGAGTCTAGCAGCACGTCAGCAGCACTGAAGCCACTTCAGGGGCAAGAAGAGGAGATTTCTTCCCTGGTTGCCTCAGTGCTGGCACTTGCAGCTCCCTGAACTGACAGTTCCCATTCACACTGCTAAGTGGAAGTATTCCCAGTCCCTTGAGTCTGCCTTCGGTAACACCCTTAGCACACAGTCTGTTTCATTGTTTGCAGGAATACCATGGTTTATCCTTACAAGTGGTTCCTTTTGGTATCTCAGAGATATGTGTGTTTTTGACACATTCCCTTCATTGATGCACTTATGGGCAGCAAACATAAAGGCAGAAAAATATGCTGTGCAGAAATGAAATCTCCCTTGTCTAGGTGTGAGCCTTGGGAAGTTTGATTGGTCTTTGAAACACCCAACTAGGAGTCTTGTCCTTCACACTCTCTGCAGACTTAGGAGTTGTTCTAAACACTAATGGAATAGTAATCCCATTATATGACATTTTGCTGTTGAGTTTCAATTTCAGAAATTATTTGCTGTATCTTCTGTTTGGAACTAGAAGCACATTCGGCAGTGTTATGGCTATTTATAGTTTGTGATGAAGCGGCACTCAAAGCATTAGAGACAATCAGAGAAAACTGCTAGAACTGGGCTCAAGGGAACCTCAGGAGGTTCGTTCTGCAACAGGCAGCTGACCTGTGAGTTGCTCAATCAGAAGATGAGGATGCAAATTTTCAAGGGGTCTGAGATAAGACTAGATAAGCAGAGAGATGGCCTGGATATTACCAACCACACAAACATGTCAGGTTCCAGAAACCCTCAGAACTGGTTGGCCATTGTAGCTGGAAGGGTAGTGGGGAAGAGCTTTAGGACATAGTAATCACATCTGCTTGTCCTGCTTTTCCCTAAGTGTTGGCTTATGGCTTTTCCCACGTGAGGGATACAGACGGCTGCTGCTGTTCATCAGTTGAGCTCTTTCATCAGCAGTGAAGATGGGGAAGGGCCTTGAGGGGAAGCCATAGGAGGAGTGGCTGAGGTCCCTTGTCTTGTTTGTCCTGGAGGAGACTGAGGGGAGACTGAACAGCAGTTTGCCTCTTCCTCAGGAGGGGAAGCAGAAGGACAGGAACTGATCTCTCCAGTGACAGGACCTGAGGGAATGGCCTGAAGTTGTGTCAGGAGAGGTTTTGGTTGGAATTTGGGATGAAGTTCTTCACCCAGAGGGTGGTTGGGCACTGGAACACGCTCCTCAGGGAAGCGGTCACAGCACCAGCCTGAGAGAGTTCAAAACGCGTTTGAACAATGCTCTCAGGCACATGGTGGGTTTTTTGGGTTGAGCTGCGCAAGGCCAAGAGCTGGACTCGATGATCCCTAAGGGTCCCTCTCAACACATTCCATGATTCTTACGCTAGCACACCAGAACCTGTCCGAGCACTCCAGCGAAGACACATCCAGGGCGTTCCTCCTCCATCGAGTTCCCTCACCTTTCGGGAGTGAAACAAAAGCCTGAAAAGAGAGACGAAGCAGCAAATCCCCGCGGCTGAGCGCAGCCCGCCCGGCCGGCCGCGGGCCCCCCCTGACGCGACCGTCGTCACTCGGCCCAGCCCCGGCGGGACGGCCCCGCCCCGGCTGAGGCGCCGCCGCCGCCCGGTGTCCGCGGGGCGGCATGAGGAGAGCCGGGGGCGGCTGCCGGGGCCGCCATGTCGCTGCTCTGCGTGCGAGGTGAGCGGGGCGGCGGCGGCGGAGCGGGGGGACACGCCTGGGCAGGGTTTGGCTTTGTCCTGGGTGAAGTGGGTTTCAGCCTCCTTGGAGCGGGGACGGGCGTGCCCGTGCCTCCCGGCTGAGCCGCGGGCGGCCGCGGCCCGGGCCGCCACCTGCACCCCTGTGTGGGAGGTGCCGCATGGCGAGGGAGCAGGTGCGGGTCCAGGAGCGGCGGTGCCGGCAGGTCCGGAGCCCCGGGATCCGGGAGGAGCTGTGGGTGACTTTGGGAGTTGACTCGGACACGAGTTGAATCGCCCAGTGAACGGCGCGGGCAGGAAGCAGGCTGCTGTCACTCCGTATACTCGCCTTGGAGCGTGCATTGTTATTTCACATACATTCCTAATTACCTCCTCATCCTGCCATCGAGCCTCGTCCCCTTGCTGAACAGGTTGCGGGCAGCCAGCACTTTCTCTGCGCAGTGGATTATAGTACTGTCTCCGGTTTCTCATTTCTTGCTGCCTAGTGCTAGAAAATAATGATAATGAAATCCGTGGGGGAAACCATCTGCCAGGGCTCACGCTACTGGGACGTGTCTCCCTGCACTGAACGCCGTGGTCACAGGGCGTCCCCGAGCGCAGCCGTGCCCTGCGGCTTAGAAGTGTAGTTTTAATGTTCTCAGCTCCTTTGCCAGGAATGATAAAAAAACTGGCACTGCTGTCAGTTCAGCTCTTCTTTCACACACACGGGTTTGTTGATAACAGCTCCTTATCCAGCTGTTCGTCACCCTCGTGAGTCAAAATCCCTGTGTCAGTGATGGTGTAAGATGCCCAACAGAGCATCTTGAGGTGTGTTCTTTTGGGGACAGCACTGTTTTTAGGGAGTGTTTCTGAATTAAGTTTCAGCCCTTTTATAAAACACATGTTCTGTTTAAGGGCTTAGGAGAGGTGCAAAGTTTATCTTAAATATGCTTTTTGTATACTTCTGTGTAAACTGTGAAGTGCAGATTTGTCTAGCCCATTTTGAAGGTTTTGCCAAAATCTCTTCATTGAAGCTGGGTCTAATTAGCCGAAGGATGCTTGCATGTGTTACAGGTGTTTTTTTATTCTTTTTGGTAGTTCATCCTCAAAATGTTTTTAAAGTAATGTGGATTTGATACCACTTGAAGCTGATTGTCTTAAGAATGTATTTACACACCATTCACGAGGAATAGTGAAAGAACATGAACTGAGTGATTGAGCTGCTGAAAGAAAGTGTGTTCTCTTTCCAAGGTGTTTACTCTTGATCTGTGGAGTTTTTGGGACTAAAGCATTCCAGGAGCCTGGAATGATGTGCTCTTGTGTTTCATTTATTCTTTGTGTGAAGAGCTAAAGAAGAAATTTGAGGTGGCTGGTGACTATGCGAAGAATTACTGTGAAAATTATATCTTCCAGTTCCATCTGCTGTGCGAAGACAGTAGAAGACACCAGCTTTCATTTAAATAGAAGATACTGAGCAACTTTATTATAAGACTGCAGAATGTAGTCAATTTACTAAACGTCAAGAAACATGTTTTCTGAAATAGGTATGACTGAACAGATGAGCTGATGAGATCTCACAAGAAGCAACCATCTAACATGATATAGAAGTATGTTGAGGTAGAGCAGTCTGAAACACAAAACAGATACCAGGAGCTGAGCTAAAACAACCAGGGCAAGGAGGTGGCTTTATCAATTGTTACATTTTAAAAGAAGCCAAGCAAATGACATTCCTCTTGATTCTTTTACCTTTCCACCTAGATGAACTAATCCTGTTGAGACAGCAATGAGCTGTTAGTAAGAAAGTTGAAAAAGCTGGGTTTTTTTTTATTCAAAATAGTACACATATAAGACTAAAGAGTAGTGTGGGGTTGGATGGTGTAGAGCTGAGACTAACAAAAACAACAAAAACCCCTATGGAATAAATATAGGTGTTTGGGATACTGTTAATAGCATCTGAATTGCAGTTTTACATATGAAGGAAAATGTGGAAAAAGCTGTAAGTGTCAGCGTCACAAGAAGCCTGGCAGTCAGAAGGATAGTGTTTTAATTTATTGATTTATTTTCCACCCCCCTTGAATTACACACAGTAATAGTATTTTAATGAATCGCTAATCTAAAACAGTGCTCAGTGTTTGTGACCAAACATGTCTGGGTGCTGCCTTTGTTCCTGAAAGACCAGCTAGCATACATGGCTTCTTGATGTTGTGTTGAGTGCTACGTTCCTTTTACTTTCTTGGAGAACAAATAATTTTTTGTGTGTGTGTGTTTTTTTTTATTTCCCCCCCTTTTGTTTATTTGTTTTGATTTGTTGTTTGGTTTATTTGTTGTTGTTTTGTTATGTGGCATTTTTTGTTTGTTTCTTTGGTGTATTTTGTTTTCTTTGTTATGGTTTTTTTTTTCAGAATCACTGAGCTGTATCTGCCATAGAAATAGGAAACACCTGACAGAAAATCTAAGCTCAGAGGAATTGTGAGTCTGGGCTTGTCCGCAGTTGTTCAGGGGACATGTGAAATAAGCCAATGGTAATGGGCTGTTGTAGGAGCAAATTAAGGGATTCTTTTGAAGCAGAAAAATATGCAGTGGGTGTAAGTGAAGTGAAGGAGAAAAGAAATCCTGAATATTGCATGATTGAGGCTTTTAGGAGACTTCTTTGTATTTTGATTCCACTGCTTAAGTGCAAGAGAGGTTGCATACACTCCTGTTCAGAGCAGCTGTGTCTGGATTATGTCTGTTAATCTTCTCTTGGCATAGTTTGCTTTATTAGTTTGCATTTAGTGTTGTATTTGTGAAAATAGTACATATTAAATAAAACTAATCCCAGGGAAGCGGTCTAGTTTTTCACATCAGTCTTGCATTGTTAACTTTCTTGGCTTTCTCTTGTAACTGTTGATTTTACCCCACATCTCAACGAGATAGGAAATTTCTTTTCCTGATCATTCTTGTCTCCTGACTTGGTGATGGGAATAACTGCTGTCTCAGCACAGCTTGCAGGGGTCATAGCAAAGGGGACCCTGCTGGGGCTGGATGACCCGGTCACTGGCTCTGTTTGTCATTGTCCTGACACATCGTACCCTTTCACTTGCTCACTTTTATTGCATCCTACTTTGTCCCCAGCACTTACTATCTCAAGACTGATGGTTTTCTTCTAGTTTTTCTCCTCTCTGCTTCATAGCAGCTTAAGCTGTGCCTTCAGAGTCACTGTATTCCAAACTGTTTGACTTACCTGGTCCACCTGGAAATTATAATGCCAAGGTTGTTGGCAGTGGGGTTCTTCCCTCATCTCTGTGCTCAGTACCTGACTTAGTCCCATAAGGGCATAGTGCTTTTGTGTAATGTGCTTTTATCTTGGGCCCTGATCCACAGCATCTTTGTGAGATTTGGCTGCCAGAGTTACATGGGAGAATGACTTGATTGAGCTCTTGTACTCTAGAATTTCAAGTTGACTGCTGTGTGAAATGACACTGTCTGGTGGTTAGGAATGATATTTTTTTGTTTGCGCAATGTTTATCTTGTGGCTCCGCTGAAGAATTAGAAGAGCTTGTGACATTTTTGTCAAAACAGCTGGAGTGTTGGAATACCACTCAGAGAACATAACTGTTCATCCCTGTATTGCCAGCAAAATTTGAGTTCCACTACTGAATTGAGCTGTGTTGACATCCAAGTGAAAGAAGGAAAGAAGGAAAATGGAAATGGAAGCTAATGATAACAGTACTCTTGTGGAGTACTTAGAAATACCTGTACCTACAAGTGTCAAGAACTTCTCTTTAAAGGATTTTTCCCCACCCTGATGTAATGGCCTCAACTTACCTCAGTGTTCTGTGGAAGACTCAATGCAGTGTGTCCAGCTTTCTGTTGTGACAGTATTCTGAAATGGCTATAGAACTGAAAAAAACCCCCAACTCTACGCATCTTTTTGTAAGTCAAAATGATGAAGAAGAGAATTGAACATTAAAAGTAGTAGCAGAAATACAAGGTTATAACAGTAGGATATTAAAATAACATAATAATTAATTTAGAATTTGCTGTGTTACTATTACAAACTCTGTTTCTCTAGTTGTCCTTAGTCAGGAAGTTACCAGTGTAGGCAGTGTTGGAACAAAATAAAGTGCATTAGAAATTTGGGTAATAAAGCTAAGATAGAAGTGTTCTCTACTAAAAGAGCATTTTTGTGTTGAGAATTAAGTTTGAGGTTTATAAAGCTGTAATTGGAGAGAGTTTTAAAGATTTCTAGCTTTTTCTATTATTCAGTAAAACCTGCAAACCGTGTTTGGCTTTTGATGCACGGGTGATCATTTGATTTCCTGTTTAAAATCCTCACTCCCAGCTTTGGGCACTGTTACTATGTTTCAACAAACACGGAATCTACTTTTTAGGTGTTTAGGGGACCTTGAACTACTTGAAACCTCCCTGTATTTCTCAGTGGGATGAAGGAAAGGTACACAGATGCTTCCTGAATTTGAATACTGTCTGCTTCCATCTTGCTCTCATGGTGTACTCTGAGCTGACTCCTTCAGTCTGGGATCTGCCAGGCCTGACTTGTTAAAGTTGTTATTAGCATATCTTTTAATGTGTAATAAAGTGCTGCATTTAATCTAAATGCTGAAAAGACCTAATTTTAAACTCTTAACAGTCCAAGATCTAGTTGCAGCTTACACAGCAGCATTGAAAGTACAAGCAAATTAAACTGCTTTTTAAACCCAGGACCTTGTTTCAAATACTCAACTTGAATGCATGTGAAATGCACATGTCTGATGGCAAACCATCTTCCTATAAATTTCCTTTGAAATTTCTTCCTGCATATTTTTCGTGCCTTGTGGTCAAATTTTACTGGGTATTTTGAAAAATACTTTATTCACTCTGTAAAAGCTGTTCTTGATACTCTTCCAAGAGATCTTGAAATGGAGGGATGTGTCTAGTAACTCCTTCTCTGTTGCTTTTTTGTTCTGATAATTCCCTGTGTGGTCTTGCAAACAGATTTGGGGCTTCTGTGGAAGTGTGTAGGGTCCTTACTAACTCCGCCTCTGTCTTATGTTAGGGTTTACTGGTTAATATCTGGCATTTTCATGGTGTGTAAGTGTATGTAAACAGCTTGCTGTTCTTGCCTCAAGTTTGATAGAACGATTTCTGGAGTCAGGAGTTTAAAAGGTTTCTCTTTAACACTTGAATTTGCTTCTCTCGTTGCCTTTTCTTTCATACTTCAAAAGTTTGTATAGTATTGATATTGTATTTGATATTGCTGTGTTGATCTCATCATTGTTAAACAGAGAACTAAAATCTGCTTTACTTTACTGCATTGTTGGTGTATGCTTATTTATGCCTGCTTTAGCCATGTTTGCCAAGAGCTTTGCTGAAGTATTGTTTGGCTTGTAAACTGTCACCTGTAAAATTTGGCAGATGCTTTCTGTGGTATGGATTCCTATTCCATAGGTATATCCTGGGTGTTTGGATCATGTGTCTTTGCGTTCAGAAAGATTTCAGATGGATTTTCCTTTCTCTTAGGCCCTCCTTATACCTGACTAGGCTGCTGTGCATAATTTTGCTTTTATTATTTGCCTTTTGACACTGGGTTCTGTGTCCTGCTTGGTTTTGTGTAAATGGCAGATGCCCAGTTGAGAACGGGAAACACCACTGATCATGGCCAGTCTTTCAAGTGGCTATCTGTTACTGTTTCACTGGATACCCACCATACTATGTCATTTTACAGTTTGTCGAGACATTGTTCTACCCTAAGTAAGTTGTGTTTCTCAGAAAATTCCATGAGTGTGCATTTTGGATCAGTCTTTCCGAGCAGGTGCTGAATAGTAGGCATCTTTTTTTTCCTGGAACTTTAACTCCTTAGACATTTCAGACATTTGTCTGGAGTGCTCAGTGATCTGTAGGTAGCTGACCTCCTACAGGTGTACTCTGAGTGCCACCTTGGATGCCATACTTTGTTCTTCTTGGAGCCTCTTTTCTCATTGCTCTGGATGCATTTAAAACAAAGGTCACTGGGCTACAGACTACTTCAATGACATGCAAGTTGCAGTTTTTTAGACCTTCTGATTTTTATTACTTGCATATTGAATATTTAACATTATCTTCACTTGCCATGGGCTGGAAAGTACCTGATATCGCAGGTGCTTACTTCTTCCCGGGCATGGGGAAAATGTTTATGGGATGCTTAATGCTTTTTCACCATTAGCAGTTAAATCAGCTGATGAGTTGGGAGGGCAATATCCTTGTTGGTGTTTTATATCTATTCAGATTTTTTGTTAAGTTTAACTCTCTTGCTTTTCCCTGCATATAACTTTCTACATCTTGGGCCACACAACCTGTGTCAATACAGTTTATTTCTTGTATTTTACCATGGCTTCATAGCTCTTTGAGGTGGAGTGGAGTTCATTCTCCTTCTTGCTTGAGGAGTAGTGCCTTTTTGGTCCCCTGGAAAACACCTAATAAATGATTCCTGAATCTGATTATGACAGTTTTGGTTCATATTTATTCTTCTCAGTCAATTGGTAGTAATTACTCTCAACTTTATGAAATTAACTCCCTCTGAAATGTTCCTCGTGTATTGCTAGGGATTGTTTTTGGACAGCCCATGTTATATTTGATTTGATCATAGCTACTGCAGGTAACTATTAAATAATTGTTTTGTAGAAGAAAATGGGAGTGGTGATCCAAAACAGTTGTTCTGCCTGTTTAACAGTTGTTGAGTTGGAATTTGCAAGTTTTGAAAGAACTGAAGAAGTACTGGCAGGCATATGAGCTCTTCAGCATTTCTCTGTTTCACTGTCTTTATATGAGTAATGCCGTCTTCTGTGATGAGCAGATTTCAGCTTAATGCATTATGAAATACATTGTGTGCATCTATATGTCTATTTCAGCTGTGAAGAAAGCTTTAAGTCTAATCCAGATTAAAAGAAAAACCCTGAGAAATCTTAAGTTGATAATTTCATGAAAAGATGCAAATGTGATTTACTTGGTGCATTGTAAACATCTAACACATCTCTAACACATTAGAGACATCTAACTTCTTCACCAGGCTTTCAAAACAGATTTCTTACTGTCCTTTTATTTTCTCCATTATGAACTTTGTATAATTGAATAATTACACTTCAAAATAACGAAATGTTGAATACCTACAGATCTCAGCAGCCTTTTACTTCTTGTGTAGCATGGAGTGCAAGAGTCCAGCTGGTGCTGGAGGATCAAGTTAGATCATGAGAAGTCCTCAGTTGAGGAATTTTTTTGACTGATGCTGGTTGAACTTACTAAGAACTATATCATGTCCTGCTTTTGTGGAAAGTGGCAAGGAATTGGAGCACAGTACTGGCAGGTATGCTGGCTCTCTGATAGCTACGTGTGGGCATCCTAAAAATGAAAGGGAATGCTGCCAACTAATGGTTGTGACTTAGTTGAAGGTCCCTCTGGCATACTGCTCTCGAGTGCATGTTCATCTCTTTGTCAGATGAGTTGGGGTGGGATTTGGACAGAACTGTGTGGCAGGTGGGTCCATGCATTCAGAATGGAAGCATATGCTCAGAGAGGTTCAGTTCAAGGAAAACCTGTGCTGAGAGAAAGTTAAATTGGGGCAGCGTCAGGTATGAATAAATACTGCCTACTTTTTTTGCAGGATTTACTTTGCTGGCCACACTTAAATTTGTAAAAATCTTAAAACTGCTGGACAGGGTGCATGGGGTGGGAACTATGTTAAAGGAATTAAAAAGCCTAATTTTGTTCCCTTTCCAATTGCCTTCATCTGGGGAGTTGGAGCATTAAAAAACATAAAGAAGATATGGTGTTTCAACAGCTTTGTGCTGACCTCAGTTTCTTGATGCTCTTGCTTGCAGTTGAACATACTGTATAAATGGAAAGTGAATTGGACTGGGATGTCTTGTCTGATGAAGGATAAGAGGAGGTGTCTTGTTCAAGACAATCTGTAGCCTAAAACTTTTGGCAAGTTTGAAAAGAAATGTGGCTTCAAACCTTGACTGTGTCCCTTTAAGGAATACTGGTTTTAACCTTATTACTTAAAGCTCTTGTGACTTAACTCTCTTAAATCTTTACAACCTAAATGCTCTGCTAAACAGACTCCAACATTTCCACCATGGAGACCCAATTATTAGATATAAAATAACTCAGAATTATGCTTCTGAGTATTGGCACATTTTTATTTTCTCTGCTCAGGCCAATGTAGTAATACTTAGCTTAAAAAACATAATTAAAAAAAATAAACATGCTTTGTCCCTTCACTTTTGGGTTGCTACTTGTTCAGGCAAAATCTGCAGCATATAACCAACCTGCTGTTGTCTTTGTTGGCGTCTGTTGAAAGGATTTTGGATCAGGAGCTAAGTGTGGTGACCCATGAAAGCCTTCACTTTTATGGACTGTTGTGGCACCAGTGCTGCAGTCGAAGTGCCAGGGATTCAGGCATGCCTGGATAAGGCGAAGGGAATGGTGAGGGAACTGCATCACCTGTAACCTGTTCTGAAGGATACGTAGGGCTTTTGTCCAGTGTCATTACCAGACTCCGTTTTTCCCAATCCTTATGTACTGGAAGGGCAAGGAGTACAACTTTAGTAATAGCTTCTCCAGTCTAAGGAAAGGCATACCAGCTTCTGCTGTTCTGATGCTAAAGTTAGTAAACCACTTCAGCATAAAAAGCAGAAATTCATCACATATGATAATCATCATAAAGCTAATGAATAGTAAATACTGAATTTCTAGACAGAAACCTATTAGAGACATTTTTCTTTCCTAAAGACTTGTATAAACTTCAGAACAGGTTTTCAGAAAATGTCCAGGGACTTCAGATTTTCAGTACCTGTGGTTATTCACTTGTAGTTATCACACACTCTTCTGTTCCAACAACCTCAGTCCTTTGCAAACAAAGTCCTTGTGGAGTGTTATGGCTGCAATTACACACTGAAGAGCTACAAACCCTTGTTGTGGAAATCTTCAGTAATTGTTTCTTCCTATAGGGCCAGGAGTACCAGACACACGGTGCCAAGGTAGTTTGTCAGCTCTGGGTGAGGAAGGAATTTGACTGCTGAGTAAACTATTACATGCATTGTAGAAAATTGTTGTTCCCCTTCCAAATTCCATGTGTTATTCTTCATCGTAAGATTTCTTTAAAGGCAAGCAAATGGTGTTCTTCAGGAGATTGTTTGGCTTATTCATGCATGTGGCTTGTCTTTGAGAGTCAGAGAGGTCATAAATTAACTGAAAAGCTGAGATTGCCTTTGTTTTTGGATTTGGGATTTCTGACCTTACAAAAATAATAATGCAATTTCGTAGATAAATAAAGTCATGGTTTTAAATGAAATTCTCAATATTCTGTGGTTCAGACATCCCCCAACCTTGAGCTCCTGATCTGAACCTAAACTTGTAATATGTGACTTGAATTTGGCATGCAACATGGATATGGATTGGTAGGAAGGAAAAAATGGACATGAAGCAGAAGTTTTATCTCAGCCTTTCCTACCTGGTATAGCTTGCTGCATGTCCAGAATTTTATTAGATTTTGACCTATCAAATTAAGTAAGTGGAGTCTGTGTATGCTCCATTTTAGTAGGAGATTTTTTGAGGAGATAACTGCTTAGAAACTCCATAGTTAAAAGGCCAGAATGGATTGTTGTAATCATCTAATATGACCCTCCATAGTACATAGTATTTTTTAAATAATAACAACCTGTAGTTTAACAGAAAAAGATCAGATTCTGAACTAAAATTGATGAAGGATTTTCTATGGTTTTTGGCAGGTTTATATTGATTATCATATATGACACATTTCTGCTTTTTATGCTGAAGTGGTTTACTAGCTTCAGCACCCAAACAGCAGAATCTGGTGTGCCTTCCCTTAGGTTGGAGAACCTATTATGAAAGTTGTACTCCTTGCCTTTCCAGTACTTAAGGATTGGCAAAAATGGAGTTTGGTAATGTCTGTTACTTGAGTAGAGACAAGTGGATGTTCTGAGTAATCTGACTGTAATGACAAGTATTTACATATTTTTTCACGGTTAAAAAGAGATCAAGACATGCCATGGCCTAATAGATCTCTAAGTGTTAAATGAGTATATAGTTACACTTTTGCTACGTGGGAGGAGTGTGGTTTACCAGAGCTCGACTGACAGACCTTTTACTTCTGTTGTAAACTTCAGTTTGAAGTTACTGTCCTGTATAAACCTGACACTTAAGTCAGAGATGTAGAAACGTGTTCAGGCTGTATTGGAGGAGAGTCTCGTCTGTGACAGAAGTTTGGATATATACGAGTTAACCCTCTGCAAGCTTCATGGGGGCCTGCATTGTATATTTATTTTTCCTCATAGAATGCCAGGGAAGAGCTAGTGCTGCAGATGAAATTGGTGTTACCCAATCCGTGACAAGTGCTACAGTTTTATGAAGTAAACAACATAAAGCATTTGAATTAGTAGTGTTGAGTTAGTTTTCCTAGAGGGTGCAAACACATCCATGTTACAAAGCAAAATGGTAAGCTTGTGGCTAAAGTGGTGGGAAAGGGGACTGTTAGTTTAGGACTTAGAACTAGCCCCCCAAAAGGTTAGCAGGAGTCACGAGGAGGGGATGTTATTAGGGAAACAGAGATGTTGGAAGGGCTTTCCTACTCTAGAAAAAGAGGAATAGAGGTGACTGGGAAAATTCCACTGTGGTTTGGTGATGTAAGATTGTAAAGCAGCATTAGTGTGGATAAAAGAGAGCCAGCTTGGCTGAAATTGCTTTGGGAAGAGCTGATAAGAGATTTTGCTGTGATAGCACAAGAGATCTACTGCACGTAGTCCAGGATTTAAATGTGGGTAGAAATCTCGTAACATGGTTAGAGCCAAGTGTTTCTGGATATTCTCACTGTGAAAGACTGACTCCCCACACCAGAGAATATATACTGTTGGTTGTGCCTGGGGTGCAGGGAGCTGTGTTATCTGACAGTTTCACCAGACAGCAGACAGTGACCAAAGCCATAAAATTGATGGAGTGAACTGTTGATGTGACTCTGAGAGGCACAGAAGATGCTTCAGGGAAGTTGGACATGGAAGTGAACTTGATTTGAATGATCACAACTGAAACTAAGTTAAGGTGAACAGGTGAACGTGTAGGTCAGCAGTTGTCAAGTTCCAGGGAAGCTGAAGAAGCTTTTTGGTGAAACGAGGAGGTTGGATACAGAGGAGGGCATGAAATTCAGGGAAGCTACAGGGGTAAATATTAGCATTTCAAATAACAGAAAAGGCTCCACCTAGGAAATTACCCCAGAGCTGGTGATTCACCTGTTCATTACGTCAGGATATGCTGAGCAAACAGAGAACCTCTGAGAGGTGTGGGCAAAAAAACAGTTCATAAAGGAAGGTGTATGTTGAGGATCAGGAAGTCCAAGGCTAAGGCAGGGGGTTCCACCTCAGCAGACAAGGGGGCATCTTGCAAGTGGTGATAAAACAGGTAACAGAACCTGCTTTGGTCACAGGAAAAGGGGAAACAGCCAGCCTCCACAGGGAGAGGAATCACACTTCTGTGCATGGGGACAGAGAGTTGTGTAAAGATGGGCTGGATATGGCCCCTGGACTATAGGAGTTGTTTCTTATTAAGCTGAAAATGATACACAAGAGTGGGAGGAAACATTTTAACATCCTGCATTTGAGTCTGGTAGTCTGTATCCCAGAGTGCTGAAACATGCAACACTTTAAATCTGAACTCTGCCAGCAGAAGTTTAACTATGTCTGCGAACAAGCAGTGGCATCCCCTAACTCGAGAGGAATAGATGTGGTTTCTGGGGATAGGCAGGAAGATAAAGGAGATGAGTGATAAATGTGGGTAAGTATGGATCTTGACTTCAAAAGCAGGCAGGACTGTGACAATATGGAAAGTTTAAAATAAACTGTAAGGAGAGAACAATAAAAATTTTATAGAAAGGTAGAAGCAAAGTGGAAGGGTATCATATGAAATGTGACACAGGTTTGCGAGAGGCAGATTGTTCTGGGGTAGCTTCTTGTTTCTAGATGAAAGCATGCATCTATTTGTACTTTGTAATATCTCACAAATCCTACAGCAGACTTATTTTTAAAGAAAATTGGAATTGGCAAAAGATGTGTAAAGAGCATAAGGAACTGGCTGTAGCAGAAGCTAGTAATATTGCTAAGACCAGTGGGAGAAGCAGATCGATGTCTTGCACTTGTGTGATGGCAAGAAAGAATGCAAATGTGTGTGTCAAAGCCGTTCTTAAGAAAGTCCTAATTATATAGTAAATTTTGAAGCAAATAAATATAATGCAGGAAGGACTCAGTGGCCCCTGACGAGAGTGAGAATGAAAATGAGTTGATGTTCTGTAAAAAAACTATACGCTTAGAGGCAAATAACAGACATTGCTGAGAAATGTGAAACTTGCTGAAAGGAGAGATGTTGGGGAGTCCTTGTGTCTCTGCACCATCCTTGTAAACAGAAGTTGATGCGATCTGTGACTTGGGTCCATTAAAAACATCAGGAAATTAAACATGGAGTGAGGATAAACATGGAGAGGGGGAATAGTATTGATATAAGATAGAGAAGGTATACACATGCTATTAATTAAAGTGTTGGGTGGAAAGTAGGAATGGCTTTGAACGGTGTACGTGGTCCAAGTGTTGGGAGAAGCAGCATTAGAGTTGGTGATCCCGAAGGACCCTTCCAGTCTTGTGATCCTCACTGCACTAACGTAATTGTGATGTTAGTTACTGTTCTGACAACTAATTTCTATAGACAAACTGTATATTAAGGTAAAATTTTCATGTAGCGTGTTCCTTATTTATAAATGTTAATAATAATGAAAAAGAACCTACATATGAAGGAACTTGCTCATACTCAGTTTTTACCTAAGGCTGTTTATTTTGGTTAATGGTTTTGATTCTTATTTGATGTGTATTTTCACCTTATTTTTTATGGGGGTCCAGATGCAAGCAAGCAGCATGGCTTTTAGGAGAACAGTCTTGGGCACACTCCTTGCCAGTAGTAAGACCTCCTTATCATTCAGTTCTTTGCATAGATGCTGTTTTGAAACTAAAGTATTGGCAGGCTACTGTGTTTGTGAGGTGCAGCTCTTTCAGATGGCCATCTGACTGTCCTATTTCGGCAATTTGTGAGTGTCCTCCAGAAACCAGTATTGTCTGAGCAGTTTGTGAATGTGAAGATTAAAATCAGACTGCCAATGGTATAGTTTGCCAGCAGTGTTTTGTTTCTAGGTCTCCTGTTGCTGCCTGGAATCTCATTCAGTTATACCATAACTCATACCCTAACAAGTTCTTTTACTCTTTCTTAATTGTCACAGTCAAACTTAGTTCTGTCTCCTAGATATTAATGTTTTCTCGGGTTTGTGAAACCAAACAGGTAAATATTAAGTAACATAATAACAAGATTTTATTAATATTTTAGTTTAAAATGTTTTGCATGCTAGACCAATCTTCCTTCATTATTTGGTGTAGAAAATACAAGTGCTGTTTTTCCTGGAAGTTTATAATTTACTGTATGGTGGGATGTTTTTGCTTAAGAAAATGTATATAAGAATTTACTGAATCCACCACAAATGTGCTGCTGCTTTATTTTTGAGTTTCTCTTTTGATGAATATGCTATACCTCTGAAGTTGAACAGAGATATTTGTTAGTATCATTTTTTAATCTCGGTGCCTTTAATCTCGGTTCCTTTCAGGACAAGGTTGTGCTCAGTCCTGCTTCTCAAGTAGCTGTGTTCCAGTTGGCTGAGTGCTTGCAATCGTGTAACTTAAATCGAAACTACCAGAAAATAGACCAAGGCTGTGATTAGGTGGCAATCACTACTGGTGTGGTTAGTCAGCAACTCTTTTTCCAGGGTGCATCTTGTTTACACTAAGTCTGAACAGGGAGTGTAGAAACCTGAGTCACTGGGGAGACTGTTCAGGTGACTTTTGTTGACAGGAGAAAAGCACACACCAAAGGACAAGCACACAAGTGGTTTTGTTCTGTTATTTCTGCTCTTTCCTCTTTGGTACCACAGTACTTGCGTCTTCTAGCAGCTGTTACCTTGGTTGTGACCAGGCTGTGTGATTTGACCTAATAATTCTGGCAAGATTCTAGTAATTTAAGTGGCCTTTACCTCTGTGGAAAATGTCTGAGCAGAGGCTGCATGTGCTCTGTATCTTGGAAGAAACGATTCTGCAGAAAAGTGTCTCTTTTTTCAAAATAAATACACCTACCCACCCCCCTCAAACCTGAAGAAACCAATTTCTCCATTCATCTGGTTTCTGAATTACTATTAAGGGCTTTTTATTATGTGTGGAGTTTTAAAACAATTTTTATATTTGCTCTTTGGGGTTTTTTTTATTTCCCCACTGGCGCTTTTATTGTAAACTAGTTGAGCTGTTGCTTTGTCATCAAAGTCAGTTTACCAGCTCAGACTGGCTCCTAGCAGACTTGATATATTATCAGTCTATCTCTTTTCCTGCCTTCTGCTGCAAGGATATGGCTTTCATTATGCATATTTCCTTAGTCTTTGGCAGCTGGAGGCATATGTGAATTGCAGTCTGTTTAGTGTAAAATTAAGTAGTGTGGGTTTTGTTCCCTTAATCAATTAAGGCATTTCCAGTAACTTAAAATAGTATATTTCTGCCACTAACTTAAAATAATGTATTTCCGAACCTTGCAGAATTTGAAAGAAGGGTTTATTATGCCACTGAAAATTGGAAGCCTTCTTTACTACTCTGTCCAGTAGTACATATCTTAGACATTTAAAAATCCTGTAAGATTTGGTTGATGTTTATTTTCTTCCATGATGAAACACAGATTCAGGAGTAGGGTGCTGTCTTTTCTGATCATAAAACAGTTAAAAGTTCAGGAGAAATCTGTAACCTGTACGGAAACCCTTAAGGCAGAGTACCAAAGCACAATCTAACAGAATGCATCTTCTGGGAGAGTCAGACACACAATAACTCTCTCTAGTACACTGCACCCAAGCTGTTTTCTGACTAATAATATTAAGGCTGTGGGAGAACATTGGAGAGGCGTGGCAGCTTGGATTAGTGCTTAGTTCACCTCTTGGTTGGGGAACCAGGTCGCCTGACAGAGCTGTCTGTGTTGCCAGCGTCAGGAGGATTAACCTCTTATAATCTCTGTGATTTGAATAAGAGATTTTGTTCCTGTCCTCACTGCTCAGTTCAAAGCAGCTGCTGGGCAGGAACTTCGGTGGATCTTCAGAAATGTGTCTGTGTTGGTCAGCCAAAAAAGGAAGACATAGATGTTGCAAGGATTTCTGCTAGCTGTGCTTTTTAGCAACTGATTTAAGTGTTTGTAAGGTAAATGTATAGAGGTGGGTTTAGCTCTGGAATCAGGGAAGTTGGCCAAGTCGTCAGTTTCCTTTTTGTTTGCAAGGTGTTCTTTTACACAACCAGTGTCAAATTCATTTCTCCATCACCATGCTCTGCTTCCCCAGCCCCTTAGAGAGCAAACTTTGGACAAAAGCAGAGTCTTGTAAGCACATAATAACAAAACTTCAATCTGTATTTGTTTTCATACTTCTCAAGAAAAGTATAACTGATCCAGACCAATCAGTTGGAGGTGATGCTCACCTGCCTGTGCTAGGTCAGGCCAAAACTAGGAGGGATTACTCAGTCAGCTAAGGTGTATGTATTTGCCCTTGAGGACTGGTGGTGGTAGTAATAAGGTACTTAGCTCTCTGCTTAGAGCCCCACAAAATTTAAAGGATTTTCTTTTGTATATTGTGGTTGGGGGGAAGGGCTCTTCAGTTTAAAAAAAGCCAGACTCTGTTTGCTGTGTCACACAGGTAGCAAAGCATCTTGCCTTGCTTTGATAGTCCCTTTCTTCTTGACACAGAGTGATTTGGGTTTTCTTGCATTGTCTGCTTTAAAACATCCGATACTGCTGTCAAGTGACAACAAATATGTATAGCAGACAGGCTGAACTATGAAATAAGGTGTCTGAAGCATGTATTCCCCCTTGCTTTGAAGAAATACCGAAGTGGAATTCATTTGAAATTGCTGGCATCCTTAAGCATTCATTATGTTGGTGAAGGAAGAGGTTTGATGGTAGAACAGACTGTATGAAACTACTTCCAAAAATGTCACTTCTGGTCCTAAGCCTAGGGCCATAATAATTTGTAGAGTAGGTGCTACTATATCCCCATGTCATGCTCTTTTCTGGGAATTGTCTAGATGTTTGTATGGATGAGATAGAGGCTAGTGTGCTTGATTTGCAGCCCTTGCTCTCATGATATGGTTTCTCTTAGTACAGACTCCTGCTGAAGGTGTGGAAGGAGCCCCTTGGTCTGCAGGGCAGAAGACATCTGGTTTGGGACCCAAGTACAAGATGTCATTGACGTCAAGATGGTTTTTGGGAGCTCTAGCATCTAATTTGAGCAGTGAGACTGTCAGACTTACTGAAGCAACTGATGTTTTGGGAGCAATGAATTAGAAATCTGACTGGTGTAGGGGGAGAGGCAGTAACCAGAAGGCAAACACCTGAGAGACAGCGAAAAGGCTCTCTGTGGCACCTTGCTTGTGAATATTCTTGTATTACTTGGTTGTGGTTTTTTGTGGAGAAATAGGACTGATAGTTCAGAGCCTTTTCTTGGTGTAGAAAACCATCTGAAGATAGTTTGAATGCTCTACTGTGTCTCAGAGCTTGGGCCTTTGGCTCAGGCAAGTGGCTGTTGAGGTGATAGCTAGGAGCAAAGTGAAATTTCAGGAAATTTCAGATGAATGTGTCTGTTGGGAAGGTTATGAAGGAGCAAAGCACAATTCTGAACAAGCATCTGAGGATGCTGACTCTTGCCTTGCTAGAATTAACTTGTCAGTTTGCACGGAGATTGTGATAGTTGCCAGATAAGTTGAAAAGTGAGTAATGAGGTAAAGGGCTCTCTGCAGAGCAGTGTGCAGCTGGAGGCACCTTGTACTCCAGCACTGGCTGTGGGGCTCTTGGGAGCTGGAGCAGACACTTTGTGCACAGCCTTTAAGGACAATAATGAGATGCATTGTGTAAAGGAAAGATTTTTGTCTGGGCACTGGGAGGCTGTCATTTCAGGAAGTCCCAAAGCAGACAGAAGATGGCTTACGATTCTCGATCGTTATTGTAATTACCTGAAAGATGACTTGAACTCGGGGTCAGTCTGTTTTCTGCTGGCCGGGGAAGTGTCCTGGGACTACCTGCCTGCCAGCTGAACTGGGGGACTGTGCAGGCAGGAGAAAGGGGGTTAGATACACTCAGAGCCTGGAAGAGCATCTGGAGTGTTGGGAATTCCACTCCTCAACTGCCACCTCTTCCTTCTCCCTCCTGCTCAGCATTTCACCACACAAGCTGCCTGGACATAGAAGCTTCTGCACTTTTTCTGGTTCCAAGTATATTTCATGTAAAAACTGGAAAATATTTCGTGGGCTATTGTTGCTCTGGATTCACTGGCAGTGCAGATCTGTTTCAGGAGGTTGTAAAATTCACGTCCCGCGTGTTCCTAGTTTTTTTACTGCTTCCAGCATCTGATTTTAGCTTTCTTTGCTGTATGGTTCATGAATACACTTTTTTTTTCCCCTCTTGGACAGAAAAAACAATAATGTCAAGCTTATTTCAGCTGCTCTTTATCTGAAATCAATTGAATGCTTCCTACTGCCTTTCAGGAAGCTTTTTCTGGGATCAGCTGTAAGTAAACTTCTTGCAGCTTCTACTGCAAAACCGAAGTTCCACTAAGTGCTAATGTTTAATGTAATAAAGAATTGAGCTGTGGTTTACCAAATAGCTTATCAATGTTTTAAGCATTTTATTGTTACGATCTCCTGAGGCTTTTTTGGATAAAATGATCCGCATGTTTTAAAATGCTGGATTTCTTCTGAAGTGCTGAATGGTCATGATGTATTGTGTATATTTTGGCAGTGTAGATTTTGTACTAGCTTTTTAGTAAAATCAACGTATTCACTTAAAAGCTCAGGGATGAGGGTACTTCTGGGTTTTGAGATCTGTTGTTTTGTGACTCTTGTCCTTTCCTTCCTCTCTGTGAACCCTGTCCTAGTTGCTCTACTTCAAATACTGTTTTCAAATGAAGAAACAGCCTGACCTTGCATCCTGATACTACTTTCCTGAGAAATGCTGGTGTAAGAATTTGGAAGAGCAGTTTGATGCCTACGTCAAGGAAGGAAATGAGTTGCAGACCTCTTTAGTTTTCCTTTTACATTTAGTCCCCTGTCATAGTTGCCTTCCACAAGTTGCATACATAGTTTGAGTTCCATTTATCCTATTCCGTAGTTCCCTAGTAAAATTCAGGTTTTGTTTCAGATACATTTTGGTTTTCTATCCAAAACTGTTCACAACTGCAATCCCCATGTCTTCTTCAGCACTATTTTAAAATATTCTTTAAATTTCAGTAATGTTTTCTTCACCTGTGAATTTCTGTTGGTGAAATAGTTCAAGATGTATTTCATGTGAGTGAGTTCTTGAGCTATACAACAATAAGAATACCTAGGAAACCCTTCAGTTCAGGAAGTCGAAAACCTGTGTGATGTTAATCACTGTGTCAAATCAGATCTGGTAACAGATTAACCTGTAAACAAGACCCAGATGTGTCTCTTAACTGTCTAAATCTATTTTGTCATTGAAAGTGTTTAGAAGTCTGCTTGAATTAACTGCCTAGTACATTAAACCAGAACAGAAAATAAATTGTCACCCCTTCTGTCTCATGAAGTACCTTTTAGAGAAGTAGAACCTTTTAAAAGAAGGCCTCTTTTGCTATTGGGGACTTACTTTTATTATAAAATAACCCCCACAGCTAAACAGCTCTTGCCATAGGATTTGCAAAGTTTATCTGCTTCTCCAGATATACTGTGAGAATGTGGGGAATATATGCAAATGACAGAAAGGGTTTCCTACACAGTTTTAAAATTTGTTCTGTTTACATTATCTAGTAACTTCAGTAGGGGTGGAAGAAGTGTGATGCAAGCTGAGCTGTACACATTTACAAAGTTTTATGTAAAAGCTGAGTTGGAAAGTGACAGTATTTGCAGGAGGTATGAAATTACCTGTTTCAGTGAGGGCATCAAACTGGATAGTTGAGCAAAATAGTTGTCTGTATCTTTCATTTTATGACTGGATCAGCACAGTGTATTAACTGTGGGCTTGCTCAGGTTTGTGTAGATTTGCCATCATATTGTCCTGCAAACTCTCCCAAATTGATGTGCATGAAATACTGGGGAATGGTCCCAATAGCCAGTCACCGTGCTGTGTTGCTCTGATGTTCATGGGCTATGGCAGTAACAGAGATTTGGACAAGAATATAATATGTAGCTTTTACATATAAGTGCTAGGCATTTTCTGCTTAGGTTTCAGTGCTTTGCTCAGCAAAGTTCATCCTGTACAAGTGAAAATTCTGGCAAGAAACAAATGTTGGGGTCAAGTTTAGTAACCAGAAACATGGCAGCAATATCCCCTTGTGCCTTAGCTGTGAGCCCCAAGTTGTGGAGTGTCTGGACCAAGGAGGGGAGCAAGTGGGGTGCTGTATTCCTGCAGATTGTGACTCTTGTGTGCATGCAAGACCTGGATCTTAACTGACCAGAGAATTTACAGAGGAACAGGGAAGCATCTTGTGAGGTTTAGCAGTGTGGGGAAGTCGCTGGAATGTGTACATTGTGTAGTGCTTTCCTAGAAATCCTCTATGAAATGGTGCTGATCCTTGAATGGGAATACTGAGTGTGTCCCCTTAGCAGAGAGATTTGGAAAACCATGCAAACAGTCACATGTCTCAGCTGCTATCAGTCACTGTCCAGTGAGCAGGAAGGGTGGAGTGGCTGGTAGAAAGCTGTTTGTTGGAAATTGTATCATAAATCAAATAAACTTAGTAGCTTTGTGTGCCTCTGGACAGGGTAATGAATTTGCAGATCATCTGAGCAGGAAGATGCTAATTCATGTGAATTAGGAAGCATTCTAATTCATTTTCAAGACATCTGGCAATACAGAAATCTCTTGGGTAGATCAATTTGCTATCAGAGACTACAGATTAAAAACTCCCTTCTGCCCACCCCCTTCCTGAGAAGAATCCTTGAGTAACGTGAATAATGGCTGGTTGTTGAAGGGAATGTATCTTCTCTTTGTTTGACGTGGTTTCCAAGGCCTTGGGAAGGGCAAGTCAATCTGTCCTGTGGGCATTCAGAGTGGTCAAATTGAAGAAAGCTCTTTGCTACATGATTGGAAAATGCAATATGTAAGTGCTTTGTGGTATATTGGGCTTTTTTTTTTTTTAATTTCAGCGAACTATTAAAAATTAATGAACTCATATCACGTCTATTCCATTTATTCTGGACTACTTTTTAAAGCAGATTGATCCCTCGGTTCAGTTGAGGTAAACTTGGCTATCTGGGTTCCCCCACAGTTGCCTCAATCAAAGAAGTAATGGATTTTTGAAGGACTGTTTCAAGTACTAAGTCAGAAAAATTCCGTCCTTAGAAGCAACCGTAGTTGACTGGGCACTGTTGAAAATCTACGCTATTTTCCTGCTGTCTGCTAGTTACCAAGCAGAGTGGCATTTAGCAGTGGCTCTTCCTTGTGGCAGCACAGCAGTTCTCTGATCAGCCCAGCCCTCCTTTCACATAAAGCAACAACAGAATGTTATCCCCAGTGTACTGTGAATGCAGCTCTAAGGACTGTTGGTCCATGAAGGTACCCACTGTGTTTCCATCACGTCATCCTCAAAGGGAATACTGGGGCATAAAGTACTCTCTTCCCTGCTTGAGTGGAACAATGTTTATATGTAAACCAGTGGTTTGTTTTGCCTGGCAGAAAAGCAAAGTATAAAGTAATGAATGGGACTTATGTCCTGTGTCTCTCAGTGGCCCCTGAGGCTGCAGGAACCTTGCTGCAGTAACCACCCCAGCTCTGCTGGGAGAAGCTGGAGACTGCTCTGGCCTCTGCAATTACAGCAGAAGCTGTGGAGGTGCTGCTAAGTGCAGGTGGCTCCCTGGACCCTCCTGTGCAATTATCCTTCCTCTGAGCAAATTCAGGGAAATCTCTTCCTTCTGAACATAATTTAACTCTAAATGTATGAGAATGCAGTGGAGCCTTTCTTTTTACATCTGTCTCAGGCTGGGAATATCAAGGTGGCTTTGTCAATTGAATCTTTGTAGCAGACTTGGAAAACTGCTAAACTGCTATTTTATCCAGCTTTTCCTTTCTTAGGAATTATGAAGGGAGGAGAAGAGTTTCATGGCACAGTCAGTACTGCTGTTCTGCTATGGCACTTGGAATTGCTGTTAATGGCATAACTGATGCTGCTGGGCTTTAATAGGGGTCATGTGAAAGAAAACAGTGACCGAGTTAAAATCACAGGTGAGGTCACTTCATGGCCTCTGCCTCCTCCAGGCTGGAGCACCTTTTGGGTTCAAGTAGTGGGAAAGAAAAGTGTTCCTCACGCTCAGGTGGAAGATGAGAGTGTGCAGAGGCTGTGCATGTTTTGATCTCCAAGGGAGGGAAAGAGGTTCTCCCTCCTTGGAGGTATTCAAGAACCCTCTGGACACAATCCTGTGCTGTATGCTCTGGGATGACCCTGCTTGAGCAGGGAGATTGGAGTAGATGACCTGCTGTGTTCCCTTCCAACCTGACCCATTCTGTGAAAGGTGCTTGTGTGTCAGAGTGGGATCTCCAGGGACAGAGCAGTCCTTGTTAAAAGTGCCAGTCTCAAGCCACTTGCCAGCCTGTCGTGGATTTTATCAATAGCTTCCAAGAAGTGAGTAGGAGGCGTTGATTTTCTGGCTCTGTGATGGGGTACGTGCACTACAGCTGTTGCTGCAGGGTTCAGGCGGCAAAATTGTTTCCAAAGGCTGAGTTACAGAAAGTGAAGGGCTGGAGCACTGCCTAACCATTGCATCCCTCACAGGAGGGTTCCCCTCCCTTCTGCATGCCTGCTGGAGGGTGCATGGATGTCAATTTGGTGTGTTGGCTTGCTGTGGTCTCTTATTTCTGTTGTTTACCTTTGCACCTAGTGCTGCATGTCACTGTACACTGAAGTCTGAGCACCTGGAAAAGGTGAGAAAAGCAGAGTGAAATGGAAATATGTATTGATTCTTCTGTTTTGGCTGGGGAAAGTTACTGTAGAAGTTAGAGTGCTCTCAAAAACACATTAATGCTGCATTTGTGTTTCACAGAGAGAAGGAAGCTATTTATCAAGTAGCTGATCAGGAAAATGCATTTTGAATGCTCTGCTTTCAGCACTGCATTGCTTTTTAAAAGTGGTAATTAAAACTGCGCCCTTCCATTCTTCCAATTTCTCCCACAGCCCCTCCGTGGCACTTTATTGTCCCTGCGAAGGGATGTAAGTTTTGTTCCAGTGTGGGGAGTGACCGGGTGGTAAGTCATGTGCTGGATTTAGTTAGAATGTAATCTTTTGGCCATCTGCTCANTCTGGCTTGTGTTTTCCTTTCCTAATCTTTTAGAGTTTGTCTGACCCTCCAGCCCTTTGTGAGTGATGGCTGTAGAACATCTGGAATCTTGCTGTGCCTTTAAACGATTTTATTTTATTTTATTTTATTTTATAATAAAATATTTTATAATATTTTATAATATTTTATAATATATTATAATATTTTATTTCTGTAAGTTGTAGGCAAGACTTCAAGTTAATTTCTTTTTTGTGTCTTTATTAGAGTAATGCCAAAATGGTGAGAGATGCTCAGATGGAAGGAAAAATCTCTGGATGAGATTAATGTTTGCATCAAGTTGTGTCTGCTTTCTCATAGCTCTATGGAATAGCTGTACTTCTGGTGTGCTCAAGTCTTTTTTGGAGGTTAAATGAATCTTTGTGTGCAGGGAGAGCAGGTGCATCTCTGTGCATCTTCTTCCTGAAGTGCTTGCACATGGCAGCCCAAAGCACGAGGTCTTGCCTTCCTTTCTAATTTTCTATCATTTTCATTCCCTCCCTAGTGTCCTGCTTATCCTGTGCAGTGGCATAGGATCAGCATAGTTTGATGTTTGCGTCTGTATGGATGGGCTTCTTGTGCTGCCCAGTTTGCTGAGAGAAGCCATTTGAAACTGAACAGAATTTGATCTCCAGCTGGTTTAAAAATGCTCCTTCCCCAGAGACCAGCAGTACTGTGGGATAACCGGGAGTGAGTCAGGAAATACCTGACCTAGACCATTAACTTACATTATGTTTAGGTTTTGGCCTTGTGGCAATGCAGGAGCAACTATACCTGCAAAACCTGGGGTTGCTGGGTGCTCTAGAGAATAGTTTCATTTTGTGGTACAAGTTTTATATTACAAAAATGAGACTTTATATTATAAAAATGTACTGTTACACATGGCTTGATTTCAAAGTACTTTCATGCTGCATCATGCACACTGACATTTCAGCCTTTGCTGTAACGCTGAGTAACTAATGCATCAGGTTTCTGTAGAGCTTCAGAACTCAACTTCGAGTCCTTCCTGAGAGCTTGGCATAGAGGAGCTCTAACCAGAGAGAAGGAGCAGGCGTGGTTAAAAAGGTTTTCTTAGTAGTGTTCCTTTGGAAAGCCGTGGTCCTTTGTGGCATGGTGCATGGTGTTTGGTGCAGTGCATCTGACCTGCAAATTCCCTGGGCTGACAAACAGGCTGGGCCTTAGCAGTGCCTAGCAGCCCACTCCAGCTCCAAACTCCCAGAAATTCAAGCTCTTACATGGGTAATCCTGCAGTCTCCCAGCCAGTCTTGGGAGGTGTTCTGGGAGCTGCACTTTTGCCATGCTTTCTGCACACCCCTAGGAAGTGCTTTCCTGTGGGGCTAACAAAATAAAAACACATCCAAGTCATTTTCCGTGGGAACTTTTTGGACATGCTGTGCAGGCTTGCAGATAGAGGAAAAGAATTACTGGCGAGATGAGACTCCCAGGTTTGTGATTCAGCTCTTAGTTGTAAGTTCTATTTCTGAAGCTAAAGGTGTAATTTATTACGTGTACTTTGTCTGGAGGCATAGTGCTCATTGCTGTGAGTTACTAAGGATTCAATTTTTGCCATGTGGGTCTGTAGCAGACTTGTGATCTTTGTTTAGTCTGGCTGCTTCCCCAGGATATCTGTGGGACAGCTCTTGCTGAAGCCCTAAACAGGCACCCCTCTCAGCTGCCCAGGCAGTGCAGGGTTTGCTGCCTTTCTTCAAAGGAACCTCCGAATATTTAGAGGCTGTGACCGCAATGTACAAACGGCGTCTGTCTCTTGGTTTGCATATTGCTGCTGCAGAGGCTGTGTCTCTTCCCTGTGTTTAGAAGNCCAACCTGACCCATTCTGTGAAAGGTGCTTGTGTGTCAGAGTGGGATCTCCAGGGACAGAGCAGTCCTTGTTAAAAGTGCCAGTCTCAAGCCACTTGCCAGCCTGTCGTGGATTTTATCAATAGCTTCCAAGAAGTGAGTAGGAGGCGTTGATTTTCTGGCTCTGTGATGGGGTACGTGCACTACAGCTGTTGCTGCAGGGTTCAGGCGGCAAAATTGTTTCCAAAGGCTGAGTTACAGAAAGTGAAGGGCTGGAGCACTGCCTAACCATTGCATCCCTCACAGGAGGGTTCCCCTCCCTTCTGCATGCCTGCTGGAGGGTGCATGGATGTCAATTTGGTGTGTTGGCTTGCTGTGGTCTCTTATTTCTGTTGTTTACCTTTGCACCTAGTGCTGCATGTCACTGTACACTGAAGTCTGAGCACCTGGAAAAGGTGAGAAAAGCAGAGTGAAATGGAAATATGTATTGATTCTTCTGTTTTGGCTGGGGAAAGTTACTGTAGAAGTTAGAGTGCTCTCAAAAACACATTAATGCTGCATTTGTGTTTCACAGAGAGAAGGAAGCTATTTATCAAGTAGCTGATCAGGAAAATGCATTTTGAATGCTCTGCTTTCAGCACTGCATTGCTTTTTAAAAGTGGTAATTAAAACTGCGCCCTTCCATTCTTCCAATTTCTCCCACAGCCCCTCCGTGGCACTTTATTGTCCCTGCGAAGGGATGTAAGTTTTGTTCCAGTGTGGGGAGTGACCGGGTGGTAAGTCATGTGCTGGATTTAGTTAGAATGTAATCTTTTGGCCATCTGCTCAGGCACTCCCTGTGTTGCATTCCTCTCATTTGCAAGCAAGTGTTAAAGGTGATCTGGGATGTGCAGGTGTTCAGAGCACTCAGTTTCCCTTTAGCTGAATATGACCATGTGCCTACTTCGGAGGTTTGAGCAGAATGTTTTCTGAGCCTTGCAGTAATTTGGCATGCTTAATTTTAGTTATCTCACTGGTCTATGTAGCACCTGCTAGGAAAAGAAAAATTATTCAGACTGTGTGAAAAATATGTGGATAACAAGGATTTCCCCTTAGAACTGAGTTAAGAGTACTCTGGTGTACACTCTGCTATTGTTTTGTCACCCTTGCACAGTGATTCTGGTCATTTTTCTTTGCAATTTCTGGCTTGTGTTTTCCTTTCCTAATCTTTTAGAGTTTGTCTGACCCTCCAGCCCTTTGTGAGTGATGGCTGTAGAACATCTGGAATCTTGCTGTGCCTTTAAACGATTTTATTTTATTTTATTTTATTTTATAATAAAATATTTTATAATATTTTATAATATTTTATAATATATTATAATATTTTATTTCTGTAAGTTGTAGGCAAGACTTCAAGTTAATTTCTTTTTTGTGTCTTTATTAGAGTAATGCCAAAATGGTGAGAGATGCTCAGATGGAAGGAAAAATCTCTGGATGAGATTAATGTTTGCATCAAGTTGTGTCTGCTTTCTCATAGCTCTATGGAATAGCTGTACTTCTGGTGTGCTCAAGTCTTTTTTGGAGGTTAAATGAATCTTTGTGTGCAGGGAGAGCAGGTGCATCTCTGTGCATCTTCTTCCTGAAGTGCTTGCACATGGCAGCCCAAAGCACGAGGTCTTGCCTTCCTTTCTAATTTTCTATCATTTTCATTCCCTCCCTAGTGTCCTGCTTATCCTGTGCAGTGGCATAGGATCAGCATAGTTTGATGTTTGCGTCTGTATGGATGGGCTTCTTGTGCTGCCCAGTTTGCTGAGAGAAGCCATTTGAAACTGAACAGAATTTGATCTCCAGCTGGTTTAAAAATGCTCCTTCCCCAGAGACCAGCAGTACTGTGGGATAACCGGGAGTGAGTCAGGAAATACCTGACCTAGACCATTAACTTACATTATGTTTAGGTTTTGGCCTTGTGGCAATGCAGGAGCAACTATACCTGCAAAACCTGGGGTTGCTGGGTGCTCTAGAGAATAGTTTCATTTTGTGGTACAAGTTTTATATTACAAAAATGAGACTTTATATTATAAAAATGTACTGTTACACATGGCTTGATTTCAAAGTACTTTCATGCTGCATCATGCACACTGACATTTCAGCCTTTGCTGTAACGCTGAGTAACTAATGCATCAGGTTTCTGTAGAGCTTCAGAACTCAACTTCGAGTCCTTCCTGAGAGCTTGGCATAGAGGAGCTCTAACCAGAGAGAAGGAGCAGGCGTGGTTAAAAAGGTTTTCTTAGTAGTGTTCCTTTGGAAAGCCGTGGTCCTTTGTGGCATGGTGCATGGTGTTTGGTGCAGTGCATCTGACCTGCAAATTCCCTGGGCTGACAAACAGGCTGGGCCTTAGCAGTGCCTAGCAGCCCACTCCAGCTCCAAACTCCCAGAAATTCAAGCTCTTACATGGGTAATCCTGCAGTCTCCCAGCCAGTCTTGGGAGGTGTTCTGGGAGCTGCACTTTTGCCATGCTTTCTGCACACCCCTNCTGTGAGTTACTAAGGATTCAATTTTTGCCATGTGGGTCTGTAGCAGACTTGTGATCTTTGTTTAGTCTGGCTGCTTCCCCAGGATATCTGTGGGACAGCTCTTGCTGAAGCCCTAAACAGGCACCCCTCTCAGCTGCCCAGGCAGTGCAGGGTTTGCTGCCTTTCTTCAAAGGAACCTCCGAATATTTAGAGGCTGTGACCGCAATGTACAAACGGCGTCTGTCTCTTGGTTTGCATATTGCTGCTGCAGAGGCTGTGTCTCTTCCCTGTGTTTAGAAGCCAGTGGCCCACTCCAGCTGCTTTTTTAGCAAATAATACCAGATTTCTACACTGGGATTGCCTCTGCTTCCCTGCTAGTAGCAGTGGAGCTTGTCACAAACAGGGAGAGACTAGCTGAAGCTTCCTGTGTGTCCCCTGCCCGCCTTTGCCTTTTTTCCCCAGGCACATGAGCTTGTTTCTTTGTCTCCTGCCTCTTGCACAGGGAGGTAGCAGGGAGGATCAGAGATTAGCTGGTGCCTGCCCACTCCAGGGCAGTATTTCGTGAAATGTCTGCTTTGATGTGGTATGCAAAGGAACCTAGGAAGTGTCGGATTGTCCCGCATATTTCTCAGTGGTTAAACAGAGTGATTTGGAGATTCAAAGGCATCTGTATCTTCAGTCAAGAACACTGACCCACACTATTGTATGTTTTGCTTGCACCATTAGGTTCAGCATCAGGAATGCTTCAGGCACTGAATCTGGGAGAAAATGAACCGATTTATTTTGACCTAAAGGCTTGTGGGCCTTCTCAGTCTAGGTGGAAGCTGCAGCCCTTTTAACAGTAACAGTTCATAATATACTTGCTGCAACATTTTCCTGCATGTGGGCATCTACCTGGACTGTAAATGCTCACAAAGGAGAATTTCTCAAATACCAATCTCAGTAGACTGTTATCACACTCTGTTGGAGCTCTGAGTGTAACAGTGTCAGGGCATTTTTTTAAAAAAAAATTAATTTTTTAATGTTTCTTTTTAGAACTTTTATCTTGAAAATTGGGCACTGTGAGCCTCTAATAAGTATGATAGCTCTGTTTTCTGGAGGAAATTCTACTGCAAGAGCTTTTAAATATTTTTGCTCTCCGGTATGTCTTGATTCCTAGCTTGTTAAGTATGTTTTCTTCTTAGTGTTAGTTTCCACTGGGACAACTAGATGGAGCCTAGAGATGTCTTGTCTTAGTACTACACTTAGCAATTCTAGTGAGGATATGAGCTTGCAAAAGGGAAATGTAAGCAAAATCTCCCCTAGCTAGACATGGGCCTTCTCCATCTGGTGAGATAAGAGCCAATACTGTTTTATGTTTTAACAATTCTATTTTTATATATAAATACTGTTCTGGAATTAAGTTAACAGAGTAGAGCTTGTAAAAATGACATTTGAGTTTACACTGCTGTTTGTTTGGCTTATTTAATTTAATTGACAATGTCATGGTATAGAGCTACTTACAGAGCTGCTATTCAGGCTTGATTATTTTAAATTTGTGGTCTGCTATACAGTGTTTGGAGAATTTCTTTGTTTATGAAGAATTGTTTCTTTCTTTTAGAGTGTTTGTCAGTAACATTGTAAGTGAGGTGGTATGAAATGACAACTTGCTAAGCAGCAGTAACTTCTGGTTGCACAGGACTGATGTTGGGATTGCTTTGCAGTAGAAGTATAACATTGTTTTCCAAACATTAAGCCTACGATTGTTTCTTTAAATGCATCACTTTAGGGAGGTGCCATGGGGTGCAAAGGAGTTTTTGTCTCCAGATCTGTTTAACTGAGTGTGAATTTCCAGCTACCGGGATTGTGTAGGGGATGTTGTCCAGTAATATGATGCACTGTGACGCTTTAACTCAAAGGAAACTGTAGCAGGACAGAATCACTGACAGTTTCTTACTTTGTTCTTTTCCTTTTTTCTCTTTACAGTAAAAAAAGCTAAACTCCATGGACCACCAGGTGAGTCATGCTCTACTGCTTGTTTCCAGCAGTGGGGACCCCAGCTCTCTCACTGCTGTTTGTGCTGCTCCCTCCAGTTTTCCTTTACCTCATCTCAGCTCCTTCATGTTCTCCTTAAGAGTGACCTAATCTACCTTGAGAATCCAGGCAGTTTGAGGTAGTAGAAAACTTGAGGCTGTGACCTGGTGTCACAGTGGTAAGAAACCTCTGTCTGCTAAACCTGACCTGAACAGGTGATGAATGAGGAAATGTGTTCCTTTACTGTCCCCCTTCCCCACCCACCCGGCCCTTTCATCTCACCCTGCCTCTTTCCCTGTTCAAAACACGGTCTGAAAATGTCCACCAAGCAGAACTGGTGTGTGAGTCTATGGATTTAGTACCTTCTCAATCCTGTCTGGGGTTGCTGGATGGAACTGCAGAAGAGAATGATTCTCTTGTGTGGCAGTTCTGTAATGGCTGTGCTTGGAATTAGAATCCCATCCGCTAGGTTTTGTGTCTGCAGAATAAAACAAAAACAAACAGCTGGTCACACACACAGAATTTACAGCCTGGGCAACTTCTTTTCACTGTGGTTCAGAAGCTAACAAGTAATCTCTTAGCAAGCGAATAGATTGATCAGTTGAAATTTGATGTACAGTTTACAAAAAAATAAGCCCTTATATGAAATTCCTATGAATAAAAACTTCTGACATAACACCTATCCAGGTGTTTGGATCTGAAACAGTTGCACAGCTATGTTCATAACTTACTTGTTCAGCTTAATTTTTGGATACAACTGTCCTCAGATTATGGCAGAAAACTTTCCAGGACTCATCCATATTCCACAGCAGATCAAGATCTGTGCACCAAACTTGAATTTCCAGGGAAGAAAAAATGAGTGCCCAGACTGGAAAGGAGACAGTGTGTACTTTATCTTTTCCCTAATCAAGAAGCCTGCTCACAAATGCAAAAGATTTGTCCTGTAGTCTAGGTTTAACTCAGCCAAGGTGTGTGGTTTCACTGACAAGCTCAGTGTCCCAGGAAGATGCAGTAGTAAAACAGGGAGGGGTAATGTAGTAATGAATAATTGGATATGTAGGAATCACAGTTCAGTGACTCTGACTGCTTCCTGAACTTCTGGATCATGTAATTCCTGTTCCTTCCCTTCATGTTGGGATATTGGAAGCTGGATGCTGAGGTGTGCTATAGTAACCCACAGCAATGATGCGTTAAAATTATACAATCATACAGTCATAGAATGTTAGGGATTTGGAAGGGACCTAAAGAATTGTCTAGTTCCATGCCATGGGCCACTAGACGAGGTTGCCCAGTGCCTTATCCAGCCTGGCCTCAAACACTGCCAGGATTGGGCATCTGCAACTTCCTTGGGCAACCTATGCCAGTGTCTCAACACCTTCACAGTAAAGAATTTCTTCCTAATATCTAACTAAATTTCCCTCCTTTCATTTTGTACCTATTATTCCCTGTCCTATCACTAAGGTTCCTGATGAAGAGTCCCTTTCTGGTTTCCCTGTAGGCCCCTTCAGATATTGGAAGATTGCTGTGAGATCTCCACACAAGCTTCTCTTTGCCAGGCTGAACAGCCCCAACTTCCTGAGCCTTTCTTTATAGGGGAGGTGCTCCACTCCTCTTACCAACTTTGTTTCCTCCTCAGCACTTGCTCAAACACTTGTGTGTCCTTCTTATGTTGGAGATGCCAGAACTGTATGCAGTAATCCAATGCAGGTTGGATGTCACAAGAGTAGAGGGGATGAATTGTCTTCCTCGAACCGCTGCTCACACTCCCTTGGTTGCATCCCAGGACACATTTGGCTTTCTGGGCTGCGGGCACACACTGCTGGCTTATGTTGAGTTACTCATCAACCAACTTAATGAGGTTTGCATAGTCCCACCTTTCCAGCCTGTCCAGGTCCCTCTGGATGGCATCCCTTCCGTCCAGAGCACAACTGAGCCACACAGCTTGGTGTCATCAGTGAACTTGTCTAGATGTGAATGTGATGTGGTTTTCCTAGGTCAGGTTAGTTTCAGCACACTTACCAATAAATCTGTATTTTTCTTCTGCCCCTGACTGGCCTGTAAAGTTCTTTGTAGACTCACGGGTGGAAAACTGAGTTGGGACTATGAGAGCAGTTGGGTCAGGAGGGAAGAGATGATATGACCAACCCAATCTCTTGCTTGTATGTTTTGCAAATTTGTCTTTCACACTGCTTGATATTTATGATGGGTCCTGTGCTTTCAGACTGTCTCTTCTTCCTCTTATCTGTATTTCAGGAGCAGTATCATACTAAGCATCTATGTTTTTTAGGATGTTACACTCTTTGTCCCTGTCCTACTGCAAGTGAACAGTTGTATGTTTTTTGTTCATTTGTGCTTGGATTTCTAAAAAAGCTGTGATAGAAAATTTGATGCAGGTGGAAAACATCTTGAACATTTGGCTTCTTAAGCCCAGTGATATCTTCCCATATAGGCTTTTCATCTGAGGTCTCTCTGGATGCACTGTATGAATAGGAAGCATTGCAGTGTTGGAGGTGATGTGATGAAAGGGTATGACGATAACATTTTGTGTCTCATTCCCCAGATAAATTCAATACGTATGTGACGTTGAAGGTGCAAAATGTGAAGAGCACGACGGTGGCCGTGCGAGGTGACCAGCCCTGCTGGGAGCAGGATTTTATGTTGTAAGTATGATGGTAAACAGCATGAGTGGTTGAGTTCTTCCACAGCCCTGGTGCTACAGAGCTGCTAGTGTGTGTGAGAATCAGAATGTTTGCTTTGTGCAAAATGCACAAGCCTGGTGACAACCTAAATAATTTTCTTCCTGTTGTATGCTTTGGCCTGTGGTGGAGGATGTGTGTTGGGGCATTGTCTCTGCTGGTGCCATGGACTGGCAATTGCCAGTCAGGTCTGTAGTGAGAAGCTGAGTCTGAGGTTGAACTGGGAAGTTACTGTGTGGGTTGGGTCTGGATTGATGTTGTTCTTGGCCAGTATGTGCACAGCTGTGCCTGTAAGCTCACACACACACACACACACCTACAACATAGCTTAGCCAAGAACTAAAGGCCCATAGCTGAGCTTAAATGGGGCTCCTGGGTGTGGGAAGAGGCTGGTCAGAGCAATTAAAGGCTGCTGTTAGTGCACTCAGGGCCTCTACAAGGTGATCCTGGTTACCTCAGTTGGGAGCTGCTCCATGAGCAGCAGAACCAGTTCGTTCCAGCTGTTCTAGGACTCCTGGTGCATTTGGCACTTCTGATTTGCTTTGGTTCTCAGAGATGTGACATTTAGCCAAGGATTTCTCAGTGTCTTTTAAAATGGTGGGTATTTTTTTTCTGGTGGATGAAGGATTGATTGATTATACTGCTTCTGTTTCTATAGCTTTGTAACACAAATTGGACTAAATTTTCTAAATGGGAGGGGTAATGATGTTGTATTAATCTTGTGGGGTGAAAGCTGGTGCTGCTATTTCTGAGTGGGTTTGAGATGTTTACATAGTATCTGTAGTAAGAGACCGCCATGGAATTTTGTGTAAATGTTTCCTAGTCCAGCAGCAGTTTGTTTCTCCTCAGCTGGAAGTGAGAGGTTGTTGCCTCAGGTTAAGGAGGTCACCTGGGTCAGTACAGTATTTTCATCATAGCTGTGCTCCCACCTCCATTGTTTGGTGGTACTCTCTCTGCTTTTGAAGCAGCACAAGAGGTGTGCCTCTTCTCCTGCATGGAGAGTCTGGAGCCTGTGCTTTGGCATCTGGTGAAACATACATGCTCCTGGACAGCAGCATCTGCTCAGCTCTGCAGCTCCTGGTCAGACAGAAGCCATGGGTGTCACTGATGTAAAACCTTCAGGACTGGTTAAGGCTGGGACAAGGAATTGAACCTATCCTCCAAGTCACATGCCCATACTCAAACTACTAACTCTTTCTGCCTGTGATTGTGCTCATCCTGTGGGCAGGAGCTAGCTTTAAACGCAGCCAGCTACAAAGGAGCCTTCTCAGCGGTGATTTAAGAAGGCACTTGAATGTGTTGGATGAAGGCTCCTGTGGCTGCTCCTCCTCCTTCCCCTCAAGCAGCTCCTGGAGCTGCACTCTGGTATCAGCTGAGAGCTTAGCTGGCATGCTATAAGGTCGCTGAGACGCTCCATAATTAGTTGCTAGGGAATATCGAAGCAGAATATTAGCTGAACTACCTCGCCATTATTGTCCCTGCTTTAGCCAGGCAACTCTACAGTAGTTCTGGTGTCTCCTTGTAACAGAAATATTGCATGTAGGAACGAATGTGTTTTGCATGATCCTGTGTACATTAAGTTTGGCCTAGAGGAAACAGTGCTGGTATTCCAATACTGCTTTTCTCTAGTTTCCCCTTTTTCTTTCTGGGAAAGGATTTTGAGCACAGCAGTTCTTTTCCCCAAGGGAAGGCTGGTTTTACTGTCTGTGCTGTGTTTACCTTTTTCATGAGGCATAGTAGAAGAACAGACCACAAGCAAGAAAATGCTTCCTGTCTGTGTTTGTTGGTTTTGCTGCCAAACTCCTTGTGGGACAAAGCACTGCAGAATGTAGGGCTCTGGAGTTGTTTGAGATTTGGCTATTTACCAGACCAGTTAAGCACTCTAATGTATTCCTTGGGGATATATTTGAATTTTGAAGGAGCATTAAAAGAACTATGTATTTGCTGTGTATTTGCAGGAAACACCTTGAGTGAAAGCTCCCACTGATGTTTAGGACAGGGTGATGAAATTGGTGTTGAAGTTGTGAGAAATGCCTTTATTTAAATCCTATGTGTGTGTGGAAAGGGAGGGACACCAAATTTCTGTCTCAACTCTTTTGTTCTTAGAAGCTGTTCTGCATCTAACCAGAAGGTGGAGAAAGGGAGACACAAAGGCAATCAAAGCCACTGTACAGAAATTCTGTTTATTTATTATTCTTACCTGGTGACCTGTCCTTTGGAGATCTATAGAGGAGCCCATGGGGTGTATCATGACCAGTGTCCTGCTCTGACAGTGTATGTTGAAGCAAAGTATGTGGTTTTATGCTGACTGAAAATTGAGTATTCTTCCTTCCCTTCCCTTTCTGGATTCACACTGTTCCAGCCAGCAGTTAGCCAGTCATAATCAGCCTGCAGTCAGATGAGTATCAAGCAGGGTGAGGGCAGACCAGTGCTGGTACAGCTGTTGGCCATACTGAGTAACCCTATAAGAACAGAGGATGCTGGAGACTCGATGACAAGATGCTAACAGTAAACTCATAGAAGGCTGTGTAATAGCTTGAATTGTTGCAGACTGAGCCACTCAAGTTCTGGACGCTCCTAACTTCAATTCCTGTGTCTCAAACAAGAACAGAAGCACTTGGATTTAAAATAGACATTTATATGCTTTACTGTAACTGTAGGGTTTGTCTTGAACCTTGTAGATAAGATGTTCTCTTTCAGTTACAAGAAGGAGACAAAGTTCAAGTGGATGCTTGGATTTGCAGCAGTTCTTTCTTATTTCAGTCATGATGGCAGTCTATAGAAATAAGACAGTGACATGCTTTTAAATTTCCTTGATAACTGTAACATGGATATATTTGGTCAGAGGGCAGCAGCACTGACTGTTCAAAATGCCTACTTGTGGGGTTTAACAGTTGCAATAAAGGGAAGCCCTGAATTTGAAAAATTTCGGGTTATAGCCTTTCTTCATGATAAGTGTGGGACAGCTGTGGTATTGACAGACAGCTCAGGATTCTTCTCTACTTTGTTTTTACCAGTGTCTGCTATGTATGTGTTAGGCTGTTCTGAAGCAGGCATGTTATAAACCAGTATGCAGAAGCAAGGCATAAATGCTATAAAACACTGAGAAGAAGCAAATTTGAGATACGTTCTTTTGTTAATGAGAGGAAATATGTTTGTGAAAACTTCCAGATCAATATTTCCAAGAACTTGTCACTCAGTGGCCATGTGGAAGTAGCTGGTGCTAGAGTGGAAGTGGTGCCTCAGAGCCCTGAGAAATAGGTAGTGCTGCTGATGCAGCTATGCTGAATGTAGGACTGTTACTTTTGGCTAGGAGTACCTCCACTCACAGGTAAGTATTGGCATGTTTGCACCTGCCAGAGTACACTCGTGTTGCTGTGCTGCCAAGGGAGACACTCACCTTGTAAGAAATGGGGTGCCTGGTGACAAAGAACAGCTCACCTCTAGGTTTTGGTCCAAGGTACACTTCCTCCTCCTGTGTACATAGCTGCAGAGATGAGTTCCCTACTGGCAATTCATGCATGACATAGTTCAGGGTTTCAGTTTGCACTCTTTGTGTAATTAGTATTAAACTGTGAGTTACTACAAACTGGTGTTCCCTCTGAGTATGAACTGCCTCATACTTCCAGGAGCTCTCTATAGGTTGACACAGCTCTGTGGAAATAGCTCACTGGTATAATCATGGTGGTAGTGCAGAGCATGAAACAAAATTAGATTGTATTCTGCTTTTTTCTCATCTGTGCTGCCTGTACTTTTCTTGCAGTGAGATCAGTCGGCTGGACCTGGGCCTAATTGTGGAAGTATGGAACAAAGGACTGATATGGGACACCCTGGTTGGGACTGTGTGGATTGCTCTGAAGGCCATTCACCAATCTGATGAGGTTAAGCTGACAGAGAACCTTTATTTGCTTCATTGTTGATAATGCATTACAAAACTGGCCTGGTGCAGCCCAGACTGAGCTCCTCATCAAAACTTCCACTTTTGAAGTCAGGAAGGAAGGCTGAGTGAGCAGAGAGGGCTGTCTCATCACATTGGTTTGATTTGGTAGTGAGATCACAACTGAGCACACATAGGGTTCTTTGGTCTCATTTCACTCATGTGAACTCAAGAACTAGGGCCTAATCTGTTAGGGAACACAGACAAGTGTCTGAAGTCTTAAGGACTGACTGCTTAGTCTGATGGTCAGATTCCTATGACTTACTGCTAAAGACCTCTGTCTTGTCCAGCTGACAAGGTAGGCCCAGAGCACATCTGCAGAATCTTGTAAGGGCTTCTGGTTGTTGTGTTAGGTCAACCTTGTGCTAATATGTATGGACAAAAGCAGAAGGTTGGATGTGCCAATGTCTGTAACTGCCCTAACTACGGAGTCTGGCAGTTGTCGCAGCTAAGCATTTTTAACTCAGATTTTCGGGTATTTACTTAGATTATTGGATTTGAGGAGGGAGAGATAGATTATATTTTTGATAAAAGGAAAAGAGTGGGGATGCTCTGCCATGTTGCCGTGAGGTCTGGCTGGTGCTCAGTTCCTCTCGCTGTCCGGGTGCTCCTCTGTCCTGCCTTGGAGGGTCTATCTTTGCAGTTCCCCTGAGAAGGCAGCATTTCTTTTTGCTGCTTGCTCTGGTTGATGTCTCTGTGATTTGGAAGAAATCCAGTTTGGAAGAAAAAGCCAGGGCATGCTGAATGGATGTAATTTGATGTTAAAATAGGGTTGATAATGCCATTAAGCTCTTTTTGGACTGTTTTCGCAAATGTGTGAGAGTTGGTGCATGAAGTTCTTTAGATTTGTTTGTTCACTTAAGGCCTTTGATTCACAGGAAGGTCCTGGGGAGTGGTCTACGCTGGAGGCAGAAGTTGTAATGAAACATGATGAAATCTGTGGAACCAAAAACCCAACTCCTCATAAAATTTTGCTGGACACAAGATTTGAATTACCTTTTGGTGAGTGCATTTCCATATCTTACCCAGGGTGCTGACAGTGGAGAGAAAGTGGGAACAACTGAAGTTTTATAATCAAGTTGTGTTCATTCTCAGTTCAGTCAGTGTAGTTCACTGGAGGTCATGTGGCTGGTATTCATTTTTTGTTTGGCTTCTTCTAACAATATCTAAATAAGTATGAAATATGTGAAGGTCTATGTGTGCTGGAATATTTAGACTAGCAGCAGTTTTTTCTTCTAATAGTGTTCCAGGATTGTGTAGTCACACATTTTCTTCCTGAGCACAGAGCATTTGCTTCTTTGAATCTAGACAAATTTGGCTCTAGAAGAGGTCAAGTGAGTTGTTAGAGCTGTTCTGTGGTGAATGCACATAGCCCTCTTAGACATGTGCAGTTCAGTTAGTGAAACTTTAATGCTTAGTGCTCCTGAACATTATCATTAGCAGAGTATATAAATAACTTAATGTTGTAAGAACTCCCTTTCTGGCAATTACTTATGGTTGAAAAACACAGAATATGGAAAAGCAGCTAATTGGAGCAAACTGATTTCGAGTAAAGTTGTATGTAATTTTAAATTTTTATTTTACTTAAGTAAACAAAAACAAACCCCAAACCAAATAAACCCCAAAAGTAAGGCCTCAGCCAGAATGCATCCTAGGCTTACGTAACTTCTCTTTCCAGCTCTTGGCTGATGCTTGGGATCAAGAACAGAGATGATGTTTTTGGGGTTTGTGCTATTTTTTTTTCATGCACTGAGCATTGAAGTGTTTCAGAATGTTCCATCATTGCAAGGCTCATCCCTCCCCATCTGCCTGTTGCATCTTTTTTGCTGCAAAGCCCTGGTCAGTGTGAGCAATTTGTGTCGTACTCTAAGCAGGGGTAGCGCATTTGTGCAGGCACTGGTGTTTGGTCAGCACCTGTCAGGGTTGTCCATCTGTTGTGGGAAGAAGTTAGGACATCTGTGGGTCTCATGCTCTGTTTCCTGGCGCAGGGGAGGATGCAGGCCTTGGCCCTGCAGCTGGACAGTCAATACAAATTGTGTTTTGTGTTGTGAGTGTGCACAGTGCCCTGGATGGTTGTACTTCTGTGAGAGCACAATGTTTTCTAGCGCTGCTCTTTAACTACAGTCCAGTGTGCATAGGGGAAGAGGTACCTGACACCTCAGCTGTCCTGACAGCTGTCTGATGTTGGTCAGGAGCCATCCCTCTTCCCCATGGCAATATCCTGGTGTTCTACTGCTGCTGTCAGTGTGAAGTTTATTTCTGATGTTACGTTTTATGCAAGAGGAGGACCAAGCCTGTTTCACCTCACCAAAAATCTTCGATCTTTGGTACAAGTGTTGAGGCTTCTGAGAGGGACAGAGCAAGCACACAGAGCTGAAGGCAAGGCTTGTAGCCACTGCCTTCTCATCTGAATTAATTGTGCTGCACTTGCGTGTAAACAGTCACTGCTTTGAAATAAAATGAAATTCAAAGGTGTCTCCCTTTGTATTGAGAGCGTCAAAAAGAGAATTTGCTTTCTTATGCCATTCATGTTATGGACTGCATTGCATATTGAGGTATTTTTTTCAAGTATAGCAAAACAGAGTCCATGTAGATATATTAGAACATCTGAATTTAAAAAATCAAAGTACTTCAGGTAATAATGTGTTTTCTTATTACTTATTTCTTTGCTTACCATGCCAAATATTGAAATAACAGGGATTCTGCACCATTGTGTTGAACAATTATTGTTCTAGGGTGTGAAAAGTTGTTTGCTTGTCCAGGGTTTCATAATGTCCAGGAAAAAAAGAGTGCATGAGTTAGCTCTTCAAAGGCTGCTCTTCCCTAGACGACTGCTGCAGTTTTTGCTTTAATCTCCATTTTCAGTCTGAGGTGCCATGGCAAGGTCAGAAGCAGGTTGAAAAGCTGGAGGCACTAAGGGTGTGTTGCACTCCTCTAGAAAGTGGAATCTACCCATGTCCCCTACCCCAGTGGTGCTTCCCCTCACACCATGACTGAGTCTCCTGCCATCACTTTTGGGACAGAGAAAGACTCTGCAGCATGGATTAGGCTCTGTCTGCTTTCCCAGGTACCGTGAGATTTGGAGGGGTGCATGGAGCTTGCAGCACTGCCTCTGCAGCTCTCCCGATGGATTTGCAGATCAGTTTCCCTTTAGCTGGATGGCAGCAACATGGATTCTTAGTGCTCTACATGTTAAGATTCCATGTCATATGAGTTGGGAACTGCTGCTTTATTCCTGCACAGGGAAGTAAATGGATTACTGATGTGCTGTGGAAGTTCTTAAGTCAGCAGCTAGGCTGTAAAGGCAAGATTTTAATAACAGCAGGTTTGGAGTGACTCTTAGGAACATTGTGTATTGTGTTTTGTTTCCCAGGTGAGGATCTCCTGGCTATTGTAGATGCATGAGAATCAAAGTGATGTGTGGGCTCATGTACAGCTTGTGCTGCTTTTCAGGTTGGGTAAAACTCTGCTGCCTGGGATAGCAGCTTTAAAAAAATCTGTATGTTCTCCTGTTTGGCTGTGCTGCTGTGCTTTTTCTATAATTTCTGGCTGCTGTCTCATTTAGATGCACACAGATGCAGTACCTCAGGTTATTCAATGTATTTAAAATATTTCATTGTATTTAGGTGGAGCTTGAGAGGTTTGTAAAAGGGAATAAATTAATTTGAAACCCAGGAAAGCTGAAGTCCTTGATGTAAAACATGATTGTGTATGCAAAGAGGTTTAGAAACTGGTTTGTTGTTTGCACTGTATTTATCCTGGATTAGTTTGCTGTTTCTGCTTCCACCTGATACATTCAAGATTCTTCCTTCCTGGTATCTCTTCTGCTGGTACTCTGGAGACTGACAGCTGCTAAAGCTAAAATAAGTGCAAAATGTGCTGATGTTGATAGTGGTAGTACGTGATGAAGGCTAGAGATTTTAAAATTTTTTTTTTCCATATAAAGCTGTTTTCAAGTATTTACCAGGCTTGGAGTTGGGAAGCAGTCATCTCGTAGCAAAGGCTGGTGGGAGTTTAGTCTCTACTTCTGGTGATAGCAAATAAGCTTTTCTGAGGCCATGCAGGAGTTAAACTCCAGGTTTGTAATGGGTCAGAGAACACTGATGGTGGCCTTCATATGTCCCCTGTGTGTCCCATTGGATGTTCCAGATGCAGCTGTTGCCTTGTGGTCAGTGTGTGTGACATCAGCACGTGCTGTATGGGGGAGGGCAGCTCTGTGGGCCCTTCTGTGCTGCATAGCTCTGCATGATGGACTGCAGTCTGGGGACCAGGCTGTCACATGATGCTCTCTGCCAGCCCCATGTTCTTCAGTCTTCAGTCTCACAGAAACAGAAGGACTGCAAATCCTCTGCTACACAAATGTAACAAAGAGTGAGGATGGGAAATGTGAGGCATTATATTAACATGTAGGGGGAGAAGAGTTTTTGTGTTTGGTAGTCTATAAAAAATGGCAATAAACTGCCTTCTTCATGGCAAGAAGTGGTTCTTAGCTGAGACAGGCTGGAGCCATTTTCTTCTCTGATCATATCTGTTTTCTCTTTCGAGCAAGACAGACAAGGGATACAGCTTTCCTTGGTTGGTTTAGGAAATATTCTGATAGGGAGAAGACAATCTTGCTGTTATTGTTTTGATACAGTGAGTGTGTGTTGGCACAGATTTTTCAGAATGCTGCTTTCCAAGTGTTAAATTGTTCTTCTTGATAGCAATTTTACTCTGTCCCCCCTTTTAGAAGTGCAGTGACTGTGCAAATCCCTCACAGGATGCAGTACTGAAAAATGCTTTTGGCTCCCAAACTGTAGCAGTTTGGTTCTGTGCCAAGCAGTTTCTAGTTCATAATTGGACTGAAGATGCTTTTAGTATTCTCAACACTCCCATGGTGGAAGCATGCTGATCTGCATCTAACCATGAAGTAGGGTAAATGTGCTTTGTTATTTTAGTGTCTTGGGAGCTGAACAGAAAGAAAAACTCAGCTCAGGAAAGTCATTTCAGTGAGGATTTATGAAGATTCCCATACACTGGAAAAGGGAAGAAATTTGGGCTGGGAAGAGGGGAAGCCAGGTGAACACTTGTAGGAAAATGGGGAGAGAGATGGTGTCACTTTTACTTTCAGCACTTGTTCTCACTTCTGCCGAGCTAGGTTTTACCCCAGCCAGGACTTGCTATCTTGGAAAAACTCAGAAGGAACAAGCTGATGTGCAAGGTTCAGAGCAAGGACCAGAAAACCTGAGGAGAAGAAAAACTTTAGGGCTGAAGTGCCTGGTTGTTGCCAGGCTAGAGGTCTCTAAGCAGGAATGCTAGCTTATTGAAACAGCTTCTTATGCAAGTCAGAGATAAAAATCAGCTACTGCCCATGACACTTGATAGTCATGTTCAGTTTCCTGAGGGGTTTAACTGAGTGAAGTGGTCTGTATGGATGCACCAAATTCTCCTCTTATCTCCGTTCTCACTCTGACAAGTCACTCTAGTGCTGTGTGCCCATTCTAGGTGTTAGGACACTTACTTGCTGTGAGCAGCCTCACCTGGGACCTCCACCCACACCCCTGCTCATGTGCCCAGGAATCCCACATCAGCTCGACTTGGAGCCTTCAATCCTGAGTGATGCTGTGGGGACTGCTCATCCCCCATCCCAGCCATTGCCATGTCTGTGCCTGCTTGAGGCACTTAATCTGTGCCTACAGATTCAGGCCCAGAAAACCAGGAGCTCAGAGAAAATGGAGTTCAGCTTCCAACTGAGGATGGCAGTAAGAGGAAGGACAGTAAAGCTTGCAGTGTTTCTGTGGTGGTCTCAAATTAATAAGTGCCAAAAGCTATTGAATCTACTCGCCCATCTTCTCTCTGTTGTTTTTCAGCAATTTTGTTTCATGGACATACGGCCCTGCTCCTTGTGTTCACCAAGCATGATGTCAGTGGAGTCCTGAGATGGCATCAGGTGGCCTCTCTCTGGACTAGTTCATCTTTTTATCTTTTAAGCAGAAGTTAATGTAGTGGAGTAATTTCCATTGTAGTCAAAAACTGAGCAGTGATGCAGGAACTGGCCAGTGGATTTGGCCTTGCAAGCAGTCTGTGATCTCTGTGCTAGGGGTTTGCGCTCTCTGCATTCCAGAGAAGCAGCTTCAACAAAACTGCTGATAGAGGCAAAACACAACAGAAGCTTCCTCAAAAAAATCAAAAATTCTATCTCATTGGGATTTCTTTTGGTAACTTGACTCAAGATCATAGGCCAGTTCATGTTTAAAGTTCATGTTCGTAGGCTTCATGTTTAAAGTTTGCTGTACAATAATTTTACTGATATTAGTATTGATGACAAGAGTTTGTCTGAGATCAGGAAGATGTCCTTACAGCAGCTGTTATCTGGGCAGTAGCTGATTTTTATCTCTGACTTGCATAAGAAGCTGTTTCAATAAAAGCAACAGTCCTGCAGTAAAAATCTGATAGCTCTGTTTATGCAATGGGCATCTGGGCTGTAAGATAAGAACAGTAAATCCAAGAGACAAGTGTTGCTTCTCGATGCCTGGGCATGCCACTACACCGTGGTGTATGGGAAAGCGCTGAGGCCTATCTTGAGACATCCTCAATTTCTGCAGTGCTGATGGTGGTCATTGCTTCACCCCTCCTCAGTCTCTTTAGCCTTGATTTCAGGCTCCAGATTTGAATTGTTTGGGCTCTGACTTTAAGTCCTCATTTCATGAGTTTTTCTTTACCTCTTAGAGAAGTGATGTCTTTCCAAGACAGTTCCATGGGCTTTGCTGGAATTTTTGGATCACTTCCTGCCATTGTTGGAGTTTGTCCTCCTAAACGTCATTGGGTTATATGTTGATAGCTTTTCAGTTCACTGATACCTTCTTTCTAGATTAGTTCTGTCCAGATTTGCTTTGAATACCAGTCCTAATTTGTGCAGAGACTGTCTAATAAATCTGTGCTGCTGTGATCCACAGCCCTGATGATCAAAAACATGAATGTGTTTCTACAACTCTTGTAGTTGTGGAAGAGTCTCTCATGTTTCTCTTACCTAGTTTTCTGATAGGCTTTAACAACAAGGTAATGTACTGTACATCAGAAAGAGCAGCTGGCTTCGTGTGCTTTGGTTAAAATAAATTGCTTTGGTCTCCCTCCAAGCAAGGAGAAATGGGTTATCTTTTTTTCTTCTTAGTGCAGGTTTTTTGGAGTCAGATACTAAGCTTCCATAAAACTTTCTCAACTGGGGAGTATTTTAACAACTTGTGTGGGTGAGGCTAGTTCCATAAAAATTCAGTGGTGTTTCTGTTGCAAAGATGTGGACATCAGTTCATAGTCCAAGGAAATGTCTACTGCTGAAACTTGAAATTCTACTAAATCTGGCATGTGCCTATCAACAGTGGTTGTATTCTGTTATGTGCAGTGTTTTTGGGCTTGTTGCCTTCCTAAGGTGATTCTCTCAAAGTACAAGACATTCTCTCAAAATACAAGAAGAAAGCAGTTCTTTCTGAAAGGTCCTTTCTGAAAGCATCGTGGGTTCCAATGGAATGCTGACCTGCTAATAAATCTTGTTCTTTTTTTCTGTGAGAAGTGAAAGTGGATGTGACTTTTAGAATCACCTTTTCATCAGGAGGGCATCCTGTCCTGCTTCTCCCATTCTTGCCAATGCTTAACTTAGCATATCCTTGTGGTGGTGTCCATGGAGTACAGTTCATTGCAGGCTACTTTTGAAGCCACCTGAAAGTGTAAAGAGTTACAGGAGATGGGAAAACCAGCTGAACTGGTATAGCACTATCTTCCTGTCAGCTTGCAGGGCTGGTGGTGTTTTTAGCTGGAGCACTCCCTCAATTTCCTTCCTCTGTGAGCTCTGAAGTTTCTGCAATGGTGCAGTTTCAGGCCATAAATAGCCAGATTTCAGAATGCTACATTCAGGGATGTTGAGTGGCTAGAAAAAACCCAAACAAAACAAATCCAAATCCTTTTTTTTTCCTTTTCCAGTGTTTTCACACCACTCCATCCCTAAATAATTTTGTGTTAAGCTTTTCACAGCAGGTTATCTGCACCTCCGATCATGTGCTCTGAAAGGCGAAATTTTAAGTGGCAGAAGTCAGTGTTCCATTAGGACACTATATTACTTCAAAGTGTGAAATAGAAAATAGTTATCACAATAAAAGTGATAATGCTTGCTACTTGCTGTCAGCTTGGTAACTCTTCTAGAGGGTAAAAATGTTGTGATTAATTTCACAATGAAGCTGCAGTGTGGCGTAAGAGTAAAAATGTGCTTTCATGTGAATATGACTGCCTATAAAACTGTTTATTCCTCAAAATATTTGGCTTATTGCTGGCAAAGAAATAAGAGATCATTTGTTTTTTGGTACCTAATTTGTGTTACACCAGGAGGTGTGCATAAGGTGTGCTATTCAAAGGCAGCCCTTGTTCTGCTTGTTCCTAATCTGCTGGGATTATAAAAAGCCTCCAGAAGAGGCTCTTGTTATGTGTTACAAACATAAGCAAGTGTATTAAAATACTGTTGTGAAATGGCTCTCCATCAAACTAATACTTGAATTAAATGTGAGCTAGTCTTTCTTTCTCTTTCCTACCTTTGTGTAAGTGTGCATTTGGTTAATCAGCTTTAAACAAGAAAGCAGATAAGCCCTTGAACTGTGCTACTATTTACAATGTTTATTTTCCATCTCACTGCTAACATAAGAAAGTGCTATTTCTTCAAAATCACATGTGGGTTTTTTTGTGTGTGGTCTTTAATGCTAATGGTGATGAATGCAAGTTGTCTGGTTAATAAGGTGGTTTGACTTACTCTTTTGACTTAGATATCCCTGAAGAAGAGGCCAGATACTGGACGAGAAAATTAGAACAAATAAATTCACTGGGAGATGATGAGGTAAATATCTAAATTGAAAGAACAATGTAGCTCTCAATGTCTTAGCTTTTATTCTTTGTATTAGATCCCTGTGATTAGGGTAACTACTAAATGTTGATCATTACGAATCTTCCATTAACTACTTCAGAACTCTTTTCTCAAGTGTACTGCTTAGTGTTAAGGAGAGGAGTGTTTTTCTGCATGCTAGAAGCACTTGAATAATGTTTTGTTGATGTGAGTATGTTCAAAGGAAAGGCAGCACTGTGCTTTACCTGAGCAGACAGTGAAACCATTTTTGACAGACTGTGGTAGGTTCTTTTTGTGAAATCAAGTCAAAAAGGACTTTTTTTGTAGTTGACTGTTTCTTTGAAGAAGACAAAGCAAAATACTGAATCTTTATTTGAACTGAGGACTGCTGGAGGTGTTGGCTTTTGTCCTAATGCAGTTGTTAATGGCTCAGTTTATGTGAATCTTGTATTAGAATATGGGTAGCTATGGCTTTGGTTTCCTGGCTCTAGTGTATACTTGGCTAAGCAGCTATAAAATAGAGGTTACTTTTTATTTCTAAGAGAGACTGTTGCATGACTAAAATTTTGTTTACAGTTCACACTGTTTGCAGAATAAGATTTAACATGTTAATGCCTGTATCAGAAATTAAATATTAAGAAAACCCCAATACTCATGTGTTGATGTGAACATCACTGAGTAAGAACATGGTTCTGGTGAGACCTTTTTGACAGGTCTCTTTCCATAGCAAGAATTTCCATCTCAAGATAACTTGCAAAATACTCTGCCAATGCAATAACTTTAGGGAATTTTTTTCTGGAATCCTTCATCTGTTCTTTTCTGTTCATTATATGGGTGATTTGGTTTACTGTGCAGATGAAGGAAAATAAGGTGCATTTTTTTTTTTGACTGAGGACAGGTGGATAAAAACTTAAACAATTTAGGGCAGCCTCTCCTGCCTTCTAGAAGTTTGAGCACCTCTAAGAATCGATGAAAAGCTCAGTCTGTTAGTTGTCCTGTCAGTGATGCTGCTGTGGTGCCTCCCTGCTCCCGTGGGCTGGAGCAGCAGTTCAGGTACTTCAGCAAGGCACAGGTGCCCTCTAGTGCTTCACTGAGCTGGTACTTGCTGAAAGATAATCCTGAGCTTTCTGGGTTTCCCCTTTCCTGGCAGTGCCAGGCATCTGCTTTCTAACTGCATGCTCTTATCAAATACCAGTAACAAAGTAATATCTCCATATTTGTGACCTAACGATTTTAGATTTATTATGGTTGTTCCCTGTGACCAGGGAGAAAAAAAACCTATGCAGGGCCTGACCTCAGGTGGTTCTTCGAAAGTCCTGCACATTTGCCAACTGCCCAGAATGTGGATGAGATCTTCCTTGCATATTCCTGTACTTGGCAGTGACTTGTAGCTCAGGAACTTCCAGAGGCAGAGGCAGTATCCTTGTGTTGAATAGCACTCAGTGGTTTTCTCTTTTGTGGATGCCAGTTGCCCTTTAAATGCACCCAGGTCAGTTATGTTTTCACNTTGGTCTGAGCAAACAAACCCAGTGTTTGAGGAACCAGCTGGAGGCAGGTTTGTTTGGAGAAATTAAATGACTGATCCTCATGTGTCCAGTCCCTGCCACTCAGCTTTACAGACCTCACCTTTTGGGCTGCAGGATACAGGTCTGCACAGTTTTTTTTAGCACAAGAGAACTTTGTGCCTTTGTCTTCTTTGTTTTAAGTTCAGCTATCTCTGTTTGAGATGATGGATGAACAGGCAAAAGCTGCATAGGAGTATTGAAGAAGCAGGTTCATTTGGAGTTAATACGGTGTCACAGAAAGGCTTTCCAGCCTCTCTTCCTGCAAACACCTAATATTCCATTTTAATTTTGGGACTCTCGATAGCCGTTGGGCTGATGCCTTAAAAAGAACAAACTGCTGCCATTCTGAGATCTCTGAGGATAATAATGCAGAACCCACTGCTGTCCTGTGCTACTGAAATTGCTCATCAGCAGACTTCCTTTCACCACTTTGTCAGCCAGTCAGTGCTGTGAGATCCGGCAGTTCTTGTTTTCACAGTCCTGATTAACTCAGTGGGTTGGCAGTTTGCTGATGATAAGACTAACCACCTTTCAGGATCCCTTGTGCATTTTAAATAGCACAGATTGGAAGATAACCGCAGCGGAAGTCTGCGGGTTGTCACCTTCCATACACAGAACTGGTCATTAATCCCTACCAAATCCAAGGAGAGACTGTCTGGTGGCTGTCTTTTGCACAGGCTGCAGCACCAGCTTGCTAAGTTTGCCACTTGCTTTGTTGTCAGATCTTTTTTTCTTTGCAAATACTGTTCTCATTATTTTGGTCAATTGTCCTAATTTTCTCATATCTTTATGTAATACAAGATAGAAAAGAATAACAAAATAAAACCACTGGCATTCCCCTAGGGAACGCTTTGATGCTGTAACAAACAGCTTTGTAAAAAGTCAAAGCTGGCTAATTGAAATACCTCTGTGTTCTCTAATTTAGTATTAAATGAGATGAAAAATTCTTCACTTTGGATGTGAAGTGGATCACAGGAGAGTTTGCAAGTGTTGGCTGGGCAAACATAGTGTTCTTGCCTTGCCAGGCACATTAATTACCTTAGTGTTGCCATCTCCTACTCCACATTTGCTGGGAGCCCAAATGAGATTTGAACTGTTGAGGCTGTGCTGGAGTGTCTAAATGGAAAGAGGCTTTTTCCCAGTTTGGAACTCCCTGTCACACTGACATTGTGGTGTGGACAATCAGGTCTTTTCAATATCTAATTGAAGGTCTCAGAGTTGGTGATAGGGCCTGTGCTTGTTCTAAAGCGGACTTCACCTTAAACAGAAGTGCCCTTTGTAATGTGATTTTGGCATGAAAAAAGAGGAGACTTCTAGGAGTGTGTTTAAATACAGATATAATGGAGAATATATTACAGATACTATGCTTACAGATACTGTACTTCGGTAATGCCAGGGATATTTTCTCTTATGTGTGGCATGGTGTCATAAAGTTACCACTTGCTTTCTTATCTCTCTATATTGGTTTTTTTTTTTTCTCCTTCCTTTAGTATTCCTTTCAGGAGGAAGTCCAGAAGAAACCATTGCCCAGTGCTGCCTCCCAGTGTTGTAAGTTAGACTTATTTCTTCTCAATGTTTTTTCCTCTTTCAATGTGCTTGATTTCCTTTTGTGGTTAGATGTCAAGTGATGGTACAGCTGACCAACATTTTCCTATTAGAAGTACTTAAATCTCTGTGCTGTTATGAAAAGCTGTGCTCCTCAGAATACTGCTCTGCAGCTTCTGATGCCAGGAAGTGAAATCAGGCATTGAGTCTTGCACTTGCTCTTGTCCTTGTGTGCAGTAGGAACAGAAAAGGTGTTCAAAGTCACCTAGATTGTCAGGCCCTTGTAATATTTATACCTGTAAGAAAATGCTGTGTTTTTTCATGTGACTATCTTAGGCTATGTTCTGCTAAATCTTCCTGTGTTAAATATAAGTTTTATTACTGTTTAATGAAATTTTAAGAGGGAGAAAATAGGTGCAGACAAGTACTACCAGTAGCCTTTTAAAATGCACCCAGAGGTTTGTGTACTTGATGTCTAATTTCTTCAATGTTACTTTTCAATGCTGCGTTGATGGATGGAAAAATATTTTTATTAATTTCTGCTTATCTTGTCTTGCATTTTTTATGCTTCTGAAAACATGGATGGAAAAATAACATAGCACTTACTGTATCTGAGGATCTGCTAAATTAGATTTCTGAAACACTGCTTTTAACATACAATAGATGAAAGCTCAGTGATGTCTCTTGTGAATGTGTTATCTACTTTTGGCAACAGCATTAATAAAATTCAAGTCTCATAATTTAAAGAAATCTTTTATCCTCTACTTAAAATCCTTTAAGATGTGCTTATTACGCATTGCAGGCTGTTTATCCATTAGGCTGATTATAGGATCTCCTCAAAACTGATAACATTAGGAAATGCTAATTACTATTTACCTTTTTTGAGTAGAATTAATTTCTCTGTGTACTGTATTATAATAGTTTTGTTATCTTAAAAGTATCTTCAACAACTCTAGACATTAACCAATTGCCTAGGAAATCTGATTGTGCATTGTAGCTGGAACATGTACAGCTCTATATCAAAGTATTCCAGTAATACTTTCATTCTAGTTCATTCTAGGTAACACTGAATGTGTCCTCCCTTTTTGAAAAGAAAAAAGAGTATGTAAATTGTAAAGCAGGGTGGGGTTTTTTTGTTTTTGGTTTTGTGTTTTTTTGGTTGGGTTTTTTTTTTTTTTTGTTATGCTGTTGTTCTGTTTGTGGGTTTTTTTGTGTGTGTTTTGGTTTTTTTGAATAGTCAAAAAGATACAATGTATATGTTAAGCCTATAAATAAGAAACATTTTGGGAAAAACTAATATTTGATTAAATCATACTAACATAGTGTGCAGAACCCATGATGTCAAAAGGTAAAAGAAAAACTGTCTGCTGTATGAAGTGTCCAAGAAACGAACATGTTATTTGCTGAAATTATTTTCCTGGCTCTGTGCCCTGGCTTTCCTTTTGTTTGAGGGAGGCTGGTTTGATTGAATGTCCGAAGTATTAAGGTGTATGGGTAAATTAGAGGGGATGCTTCTGTATGGGGAAAATAGCTGCAGCTGTTTCCACAGCAGGGTGCTTTTACATGTCCCTGTAGGTGGTTTCTCCCCTGGAGAACCAACTGGGCTCTTGCAGACAGGCAGTGAAGGAGCAGCACTACAGCCACCCTTGTGCTGCCTGTTAACAGCCTGCATCTTGCTGGAAAATGACCTTTTGCAGTATTCAGTTGAAGGCCCTGTGGTTTGAACAATTAATTTCACATAGGAATTAATCTAATTATTCATGGGATTGAAACACTCATTAGAATGGATGTTAAACATTTCATAGCAGTCTGTTGTTAATGTATTTAAAAATTTTCAATAAAGCTGATGCACTGCATGTACTTTGGCTTGTTTACTGCCTGCAAGTATCTGATGTCTATGAATATCTATTTACATGGAAAAAATACAAAATAGCCATTTAATATAGAGGTACTTTTGAAAAATGAACTCTGCCTGCATCAACTTGTTCGTAAGAGTTGTCAGCTTGCCTCAATACAGCACAGTCCTTTGAGACTCAAGAGTTTAACACAGAACATGCACAGACTGTATCTCTATTGAAAGTTGACCTGACCTTTGCCTGTGACACAGGAGCTCAACCCTTTTTACACAGGAGCAGGGTGGGTGTCTTTCACCACACTAAAATATGTTCAATACAGAATGTTCTTACTCACCATGTGGATAAGTAGTTGATAGGTGTATTTTTAGATATAATAAAAACATCTTCAAAAACTCTTTTAAGGCTCACCCAATTTTCCACCACATCAATTTTCATTTTCATCCTCTCAATGTGCCAGATGAGGTATGGTTACTGTTGGGAGCAGGACACAGTCTGCTGGACAGCAAACTAAGCATTTATTTAGAAGAAGGGAAAAAACATGCTTGATGTGAGTAGGTTTTACTCCACAATAATGTTTTCCCAATCCTTCAAAAAATTCAAAATTATCCTAAAACCTGATGCACTAAAGAGCAAAAGTTCTGCAAAACATTTAATATAGCTTGCACTTAAAAAAATAATTGTACATAATTGCATGTGCCCCTCGTGTCCTGCTTAGCCACTCTAGCAGCTCTCAGAAGACCATTTTGACATCCTTGCTCCAGCTAGAGAAAATCCTACTCCAGCAGGCAGGATCAGGTTCATTAATTAGGAAAGTACATGTCCTTGCATGTTAAAATTAGATTACACTTCTGCCCTCTTCTGCATCTGTACTTTCCACACATCTTTTACCTTTTCCAAACCAGCTTTTCTTGTGGTGGTTTCCCACTTCCTACAGGGGTGCAGCTTCTTCTGGTATCTCCCCTGAGTAGAGAGGGGGAGAAGGATGGAGCAGGATGTGAGAGAAGAGAGGTGGCCCCATCTGAAAGCCAGCTTCTGATCTGGGGGTGGCTTTTTGTCCTGGGCATGTATGGGCTGCTGCCTTGGCATGGTGCCATGGGAAATAACCCACAGTAGGAGGTCTAATTTTTCCAGAGATTATTGAACTTTCAGGCCCCCTTTCACAATCTCAAATGCTGTTTTGTTCTTAGAAGACTCTGACCCATAATTTCTGAGGTAATGTGGGATTTGGGCTTCATACCTATTCTTAAATGAGCCAGGTGGTTCTGTTGCATATACAGTCTTTTCTAAGCCCTGCTGATTTTGGCACTTCTGCCTTTTTCCTTCATTGTAGTTAACCATTCCATTTTTAACTCCCAACTGCTGTGCCTCCCTGTATATTCCTCCTGCCCCAGAAAGATCACATGCTTACAATTGATTTAACTTTCAGTGGTCCCAAGCAATAGACAAAGCACTGGAGTGTCCGTGCATCCAGTTTTGTTTGCCTTTCCATTAAATGTAGTCATAATTATTGATGTTTTGATATGCCATTATTAGAAAACTGCAGCATCTCCATATTGGCTTTTACCCACAGCCTTAAATTAAATTGAAAAGAAAGCAAGGTTTTGTTGTCTGGAAATTCACTTTAAATTATGCAGATTGAAAACATATTATTTGATTACTTTGGCATTGAGTCAATAAGCTCTAAATTATTTATTATGAGAGGTTACAGAAATGTTTTCCTTGTATGCTCAAGATAATTTCTGGACACATAGAAATCCATTATAATCCACAGGTGAGTCACACTGTATTTTAAATGCAGCTCCAACTTGGATCAGTTACAGTGCAAGCTGGGATGAGAAGGATACTCTGCATCTGTGCAGAATCAGTTTGGCAGACTTGGTTAATATCAGCTGCTGTAAATACTGCCCTAAACCATTAGTCAGGGAGTTTACAAATCTGGAAGAGAGCAGGTTTGTTCAGTGTGATTCTCAGGAAACGTAAACTAAGTGCCCCTTACTGTCCCTTTTCTGCTTCAGTGTTTTTGTTCCTTTTCCTTTAGTCCTTTGCTCTGTGAAATCCTTAGTTACCAGGGCTGTGGTGGGTGTTGATGTTTGGATGTTTTCTTGTGGTTTATTTTTTTTTCGTGATGTTTTTTGTTTGGTGGTTGTTGTTGNGTGTTTCCTTTCATACATGTGTGTGTATGTGTTTTGTTGTAGGTTTTGTTGTGCTTCTTTTTTATCAGAAGGAAGTAAATTTTTTGCATGGCTCCGGATAGATAGCAGCAGTAGGTTGGTACTGGCAACAAAAGAAGCAATGGCTTCTCATATACTGTTTTACCAGTAGAAAGAAGCAAAGCCAGCCTGTGCTTGATCTGCCATAACATGAGAGAAAAAAACAAGATTACATCTTTTAATGCTCTTTGGAAAATCTGTGTGATTGCACACACACAAACATGCTACAGTTATTTTAGATACATAAGCAGCTTTTTATCTACTTAAAATCTGGCAAAATGTTTTATACACACATTTTAGGAATGGATGCCATTTGATGCCAGATCAGTTTGTTGTGGTGACCCCTCTTTGCTGCTGATACTTGAAGAAATCTGGTTTTGCAAAATTCTTCTAATACCTGTGCATGCACTGCTATTTCAAAGGTACCACAAAGGCTGACTTTGAGAGATTTCATTCCTGATGCTCACTGGTTCTCTTTTTGGGAGCTCAGATTCCACTGGTACATTGGGAAGGCTTGTTCATTCCCCTGAACAGACTGACTCTAATACTGAAGTGATGATGCTTTCCTTGGCACTGATGAGGAGTTTTGTCTGCTAAACAGCCAGATGATTGCCTTCCCTGGCCCTTACTGCCCAGCAAGCCCCCAAACACTGATTTTATATTTGTGCTGTACTGTGCATGCAGCATTTTCTGCTGCCATTAATGTGCCACTGGGTTGGGGGTATCCCAGCCCTACTGGAACTGACCCTGTGGCAGCAAATGGCAGAGAATTTGCTGCTTCTTTGGTAATAGTATATATAAAAAAAATTATCTGCTCTACCAGTCTCTCAAGGCCAGGCAGCATCAGAACACTTAAACAAGCCAGAACATGCCACTCCTAATTGTTCACAGAGGTGCATGATCTGTGATAGTGGAGGGTCAGGCAGCTTAGAGAATGCTGCAAGGTGACACTGCCCTCTTTGTTGTAAAGGTGTGTGCTATACATCAAGGTTCTTGTTGTTTTTTTCTGGTTACCAGCCTGATTCTGCACTTAAACAACAGAGGTCAGCAGCCACCTGCAGCATCTCTAGTCCACACCAGTTTGGGAAGGGTAAAGTAATCATAATAATGATTATTTTACCCTTCTCAAGGGTAGGTGACACTGAAGATCGTGTTGCAGTCATTGTGTAGCTGTGCTCTAGTAAGAGTACAACTTCTGGCTGCAGTGCAGTTACAACTCAAAAGACTGTTCAGTGTAAGTGTAATTCAAAACAGCACACATGAATGGATTTATTTATTTTTTATTTATTTATTTAAGCTGGGCCAAGGAGAAACTGCTTTAGTTGATACAAGGGGAACCATTGTATGAGCTTTTTTGTGGTAGTTTACTGATGGGCTGGGAAAGCTAGATCCTTGGCTCCTCTGCTTCTGGGTGACTGGCAGCTCCTGTTTCTCTTTGTTCAGGATAAATCCCCTCTGGGTCACTTGCTTTTCTGTGGCTTTGTGGCACTCTCAGCCTGGACTGACTGAAGGCATGATAGATCTGCTGAAAGAAAGACAGATTCAAGGTTTTACTCTAAAATATCTGCCTGCAGTTTTAGGATGAAGCAGCTATTTCAGGACTAGATATGTCTAAGGAAGAGTACTCAGCATATGGAATTTTAAAATAAAAATACTGGTTATATTAGGAGATTATACAGTTACAAAGTTTGATGTACTGCTGAACTCTAGAGAACTCTAGGGCTTTGATTTTGCTGCTGGGCCTCTAAATATGGTTTTTTAGTTGTTTTCCTAAAGTATGGGCTGCATTCTGCAAGGTAGTGACAAGGAAATAAAGCTTTTACTTTTAAATAAACCCCAGCTTTTACTTTTAAATAAACCCCAGATGTAAAGTTCTTACTGAAATGCTGAACACTGCCACTACTGACAAGTATCTCTATAAGCAGTGATCAGACAAAGCAAATGTTCATTTAAACACTCTAGCTTTCATAATTTGTCTAGTGCTCTTCATGAAAGCTTTTTTTTCCTAGTGCAGTTTTTTAAAGACTTTAAACTTTATTAGCCATCATTTAATATCACAGCAATAGGAGCAAATCAGTTTAAATTTTGTTATGACAGTGAAATATAATCTTTTTTAAAATAAAAGGTTTTAAACTGATAGAAAAATGTTTCCCCAACTTTATGTGCAAGCCATAAATGCATGTCCTCCAGCAGTGAGGCTTGTACTTAAAGTCCAAGATTAAAAGTCAGAAGAAAAAAATGCACTAAATCTTTTATCTCTGCAGCTGTAGATTAAATTCCTCTTTGCTATTATGCATTTATGTCATGTTAGGTGATCAACTATAGTGGAAAATTGTATATCAGGAAGGGGTATTTAAATATTTTGTCTGTAACTGTTTAAATCTCCTGGCCAAATAATGTGTGACTTAGTAGCCTGGAAATTTGTAAGACAAGAGAGCCACATTAGGCATCAGTGCAGTGGTAGAAATGTTACAATTTTCCATTGAAGATAAAATTCGGTCGCACTCTGCCAGAGCCTTTTTACTGTGGTTACTGATGAGTTGCACAAGCTTGTAAAAACTTGGTGGGTAGTCTGGATGATTTGAGGGTGATCCAAGCCCTGCTTAAATTCTCTGATCTCAATCTGATTTTGTTTAGCCAGCGTAAAGGTGGCCAGAAGGGCCATTTTGTTTAGTGAAATGAAATACTCAAAAATTTCAGCATAAGCTGAATGGGGTAAACTGGGGAGTAATCCAGTGTCACACTCCAGTACCTGTCCTTGTCTCTGTCAGATCCTTTTAGCTCATTTGCCTCTTGTGCTTTCTTACCTCCTTTTGTGCAGAGGCCTTAGCCCTTGTCTGGAGTGTTCCAAAACTGAGCTGGAAGTGGTGGTACTTGTTACGAAACCTTCTTTGGCATTGTGCTTGCTGAAAACTTGACTTCTTTCTAAAAAGCTATTCAATATATGTTTTCTATTTTAGAAGCATATTCCACTAAAATACCACCTGTTTAGTTTTGGGAAGTACATCAGACACTGGAAAAATGTAAAATTTTTTTATGGAATCTGAGATCTGTTCACACTTCATTGAAGGTATTAGCCATGGGAAAACGAGATTTCTTAAACATAGAAAAAAGAATTTACAAGAATATTCTGCAAATAGTACTTTATCAGAACCAAATAAACTATCTGGAGTTTAGTTTGCTCTTATAAACTTACTTAGATGACCTCTGTTTGTGCTAAGCATGGGATACAACAGGAGGATTAAATAATTCACCAGCATGACTATAAGCAGTGGTCAGCAGCAAATTATAATGTCTGACAGGGATAGTAGGTCCCAACCAATCTCATAGGCTTGTAAACAGAAATGAAACAAAATGGCACACAGGCAGTCAATTTAGATGACATTAAAAACTTGGAATATTCTGCTTTTTTGCAGTGTCCCTGCTGATCCAGGCTTGACAGTGTGAAGTGGGGAGGAGGAGTTCCTCCTTGGATGGTTGCATAACTGAGGCACAGAACAAGCATATGTTATATTAAACTAACAGTGGGAACTTAGATGTGCTTTATAAAATGTGTTAATGACAAAAATGTTTTAGCTTCCAAGGCACCAGCCTGCTTGCATTGCTTAGTCCTTAATTGGTGGTTTATATGAAACCTGATTTTTTGAGTACTGAAACTCACAGATACAAAATAATGTGATAACCAAGACACACACGGTTGGTATTTACGAACACATGGAGTGACTAGTCTGACTTGTCTGTATCATGTATTCCATTGTTGCTGTATGTTGTTGTACAGTTTTGAAATTACAGCCTCCCATTTTCTATCTGTCTGGACTTCTTGGTGTTTTTAGTTTGAGTTTGTATAGGTTTAAATTTGTTCCCAAAGGTGCTTTGGAAGGGATGTTTTCTCAACAAATCGTGGTTATGCATATTACTTTTATAAAGCAGAAAAACAACTTGAAAAGGCTAAAAAGAAATTCTGTTTTCATTAACCTTCAAAATATCAAGACTGTCAACCCAGGTCTTCTGTGATTATGCTGAAGGACTGAGATATATACTGTTAGCTCCTGAATCTTAAATGAAGCAGCATATGTGTTGAATCTTTAATAAATTCATTTTTTTCCAAAATGTTAGACACTAAAGTGAAGTGGGTGTTAGTAAAAACAAACAAAAGCAAAGTTTTGGGCTTCTGACTGAAAATCCCTTACTTACTCTCTCTTATTACATTTCTTCCTCTTTGCTCCTGCAGCATTGCTTTCCCCAGTCTATAGCTGTAGCATACCCTGGTCAGCCAAACCCAGCTTCTCAGTGTGAGGCAATGTGCAGGGTAAGGAGCTGCTGTCTAAGGACAGCTGCTCCTCTCCTCTCCCTGCCCTGCTTGGCATTGACTGCTGTTTGCCCTGGGCGTGGAAAGTCTGTGGGATTTTCATGCTGTTCATAAGGAACTTGGTAGCAGTGACGTGTAAGTAGCTGGCTCAAGGTCATCACTGTCAGTTTGAGGCCTTTTTTATCTGTGGGAGGTGGTAATGCTTCTCCTCCAAGGACAGACCTTGTATCCATGAGGGTTGTCTTAGCACTTGGTGGTTTTCCCCTTGTTGCAGTTTGAAATGATGAGTAGTGTTGTGCCAACCATCAGGGCTTTTTCTGTCAAGGAAATAGTGGTTAGGAACATTCTCAGCTGGTTCCCCTCCATGCAGATTGAGTACAGTGGTTTGTGCAGAGGCTGGCAGTCTGTGATTTTTATCTTTGTGAAACCTGGAGGGCAGATAAGCTCCATTTCATCTGTGGTTTTTTTGATCTGCATACCAGCTTTGGAAATTTATAGTTATCTTCTGGTTTTACTTCCCCAGTTGCTCTGGGGTTTTACATGTGCATTCATTTGTGAATGTGGCATGCGTTTCATAGCATGTAGCCAGACTGCAATAATGCTGTGTCACTGCAGAGTTTTTCTGGATCTTTGACAGTAATACAGGCAGCTAATATTTGAATGTTGCCTTCCTTTGTGGACAGTAAGAGGCAATGATACAGACATTTTGATGGAAGGATGTGCTGAGGCTGCTATTGTATGTGTTAGTGTCTTGAGATTTTCAGGAATGAGATACACGTAAGCTGTTGTTCAATTCTACATTAATAGGAAATTGTCTTTAATGGGAACTCTTGGTTGCAGCAAATCAAAGCTCAGTGCAGAGCTCTGTCCACATCTCTCCCTTTTCCCTTTCCTCAGTCCCTTTTCCTGAGTCCCTCTCTATTGTCTCTGCTCTTCCTGCCTCTGGTTTCCGTACTCTTTCTCCTGGTTATCTCCCCTTTTCATTTCTTTGCCATGTCTTTTACTTCTGTTTTCATTGCCAGCTTGGTTGTGTGTTCCTCTTTCTCCTCTCCTTCCCCCTTGAAATAACACTCAGACCTCTGCCAAACCTGGTGTTTAGGTTTTTTGTTGTTGTGAAAAACAAGCCTGAGGTGATAGCCCTGTGGTCAGGGTCATGCAAACAGTGTTGGGTGGATCCTGGCAGGTTTCTGATGCATTTGGATACATCTTCATCTCGCCGGCACACCTGGCACAGGTGCATTGTGACTCTTGTTGCTGAGTGGCATTTATCTTGTCTCAGGCTGTAGATTGTTGGTGCTCAACTTAATGGAGTTCAGTTTTCTTCTGTTGTTAAATTCAGTAAGCAAGAACTTCTGTACACAGCAGAGGAGTAAACCTTTTATACTCTATGGTAACTGCATGTGTCCAGCATTATACCAGTGGTTCTTTCTAAATCAGCACCATAAAAATTGTCATTCAATTTGTTCCACTTAGTCAGGGTTACTTCCTTTAATGACAAAAGCAAACATACATGCGTTACTTTTTTTTTTTCTCTTAACTACTAGTATAGAAGGTAATGGCCTGTCTTTGAAATGCTGACAGATATAAAAGTGCCACTTGAACCTGAGCAATGCCTGTGCCTGTGCAAAGCACAAGTGTGTTTGTCAATGCCTAATCCAGGGACCTTGAAGTACTGATGTGCATCTGAGGGACTGTGTTGCATTGTAGACCTTTTGTCTCTGAAAAGGAAGGAGCAGTCTGGTTGTAGATCCGATGCATCTGTGTGCCTGGCTGGTAGAGATGGTAGCCAGGAGAGAAAGCTCTTGCTTGCTCTCTACATGTGATGAATTTGTTTATTGTGTGCTGCACTTTACGCATCAACACTCTCGTAATTGTAACTTTTAAAAGTGTTTTTTACACTGTCTTCTACTAATGCTGGTTTTGAAGCATTTCTTGGAGTTTCAAGTTGTCTGCATGGTTCTAAACTGCTTTGAGGTCTGTATGTAGTGGTATGTGGCCTGTGTAGTGCTACTGAGTATGATCTTGGAGTGACAACATGGTATTGATAAGTAAAAACTTCGTCTTACAAACTTGCTGTGCATCTTTAGCATGACTTTGTTTTCACCTTCAATTTTAACATGGAAAGATTTGCTTACTGTTGCAGAATTAGCTTCATGGCCTTAGAAAGTTTGCCTTATAAAGTCATGAGAGCCCTTAAGCTTTTTACCAGTGTGTATATCTGCCAAACAACCTACTCTTCGCTTCACATTGTTTACGTGCACACAGTTTCTCACGCTGTTATTATTGCAGTCATGCACTCATCACTGGGTTAACTTTGTTCTGGAAAGGGGGCAGAAACAGAAATGTGAAGTGACTTTTGCCACTTGATTTGCAGAGTTTAGCCTGGAATCAGATACTGCTCTAAACTGCACTCTGGTTTCTGAGACATTTGGTATACTAGGGAATAACAGTGTTTAACTGCTTTTGCTAGGTTGACTGATAAGTATTTTGTCTACTTGTGTTAATAAATGCATGATTGCTTACCAATTCCAAGAGTATATAATGATCTTAGTTTTCAGAATGTCTTATAAACAAACTGGACATGAGGTATAAGCCCCAACATAAACCTAATGTTATATATATAAAGAAAAAAAAATCCCTTAAATTATCAAGCTCACGATCTATAAGGCATTTTAAATTCATGAAAAGTATGTTTGTGGTTTGTTTTTTCTAAGCTTTCTTTTTCCATTCCTATTCTTTTCTGCCATTTGTGTTACATGCAGGCAACTGGAGTTATTTCGGATGGGGAGAGCAGCTGAGTACGTAACAGTTTGATTTCTTGCAAGCTTTCTGATCGTATAGTGATGCAGCATGCTCCAGCACAAGGGAAAGTGGAAATATTCATGCATATAGAAAATCTGTTCCATTGTATTTTCTTTTATTTTCACTTAGTCCTCATATTTGTGTGGATGGATGGCTGTTCATTTTTTCACTTTTTAGCTTTGTTTTGGTCATGTTTTAAATGAGTTGCTTGTGCCTTCTACTGGAATTTGAGGACATGATGGCAGAATTGGACTATTATTGTTTTCCTATAAAAGTGATTCTGTTTTTTTGCTTGTATGTGTATTTTGTGTTGGTCTTCATACCTATGTAAGCCCAAATCCATGTTGAAGTAATAGAAAACCACAAGGGAATCTGTAGTCATTGTCTTACTAAGATAAGAAGATATGGTGGAAATATATTCCAAATATTACAAATAGGAGTAAATATGCAAGAAGAAATTACTGTTGCACACCAGTGAGGTTGTAGGTATTGTGTTACGTTCAACCTCAGTGAGACAGTATCATGGCAAAAGTGTCAGGGCTTTGCTTTCACTAGTGCTGACCAGCCTAGGACAGGAAAAACTCAGATACTGCAGCTGTTTGTGGTCTGTACAGGTGATGCCACACCTGGAGATTGGTGTGTTAACTTCTGGTTAGACTGCAAATTTTTTGTTCTTTGTTCTAGAAAATGTGCCTTCACTTTCTGAAAGTGCTGCAGATACCGATAGGCAAGGTTGAGCAGAAGCTCAACATAGAGTATGTGTGGCTTCTATAGTCTATAGAACATGCAAGGGATGATCCATCAGTCTTAAAACAAAGGTGTTTGTTCCCTGTGTACAAGACAAGAATGAAAGTGTTGCTTAGGGGAGCATGCACAGAAGGATCACTGTGGCTGCATCCAGCAGGGCAGAGATTCTGCCTCATGCTTTTCCATTTTTGACATAACGGAATTTGGAGAGGATGCTCTTGCTGCTTCTGAGTCTAATGTCCAGCTAGTGTTACAGTGCATTTCATATGTGGACCAATTCTGCATTTTAGAAGTCTTCCACTAGTGGCTTCCCCATTTCTTCTCCCCCAATGTTTTTTGTCCTCCTTGTTTTCCTGTCTTTGATCAAATATAAGTTCTTCGTGCTTTGGCAGTGTTGACCAACTCGCTTGTGCTGTCAGTGCTGGATGTCTCGATTGTTTATTGTGTGTTAAAGGTACGGTAGGATAACAAGAAGTAACTAGTTAACTTTTTTACACTATTGAAAGAAGGACAAGTGTCCTAAATAGCTTTATTTTCCATTTTGGGGTATTTGGAAGGGAAATGGGATGATTAGGCATTAGTCTGAGCAGTCTAGGAGGGCTGTGTATGTGAATTTCTCTTGTTTATCCAGAGAGTTTATCCAGTGTGTGGTGGTTTTGCTTTAAAAGGTAATTGTATTAATAAGGGTCCCTCCCCCCTTCCCCTTTCCTCCTTCCTGTGCTGTCCTCTTTGAAATCATTTTAGCATCCTTACACTCAGCCTTGAGGCAGTGTTATTGGTGTTTCCAAGTGAGCTCCATTAGCTTGACAATACAATGAAAAACGCACTTCTAATTGTAAGGTTTAAACAGCAGCTGAGAAGGAAGCAGCAGAAACAGTATGTTGGTAGCTGGAAGACTTTTTCCTGGTGAGAGCTTCATGCAGGAGGAGTGCTGTAGCCTAGACCCTTGTTAGTTGGGCAGAGGTGCTTTAGGAAAGGGGTATCTTGTACTGTTGACCTAGTTTCATTTTAGGAAAGGGAAAGACTTGAATAAGTAGGGTAGATGTTCAAGGGAGTCCTTGCACTTCAGCCTGTCAGTTCTGTTCTTGGCTGTTGAATGTTTCAGCAGCAGAGTATTTTCAATTGAGGAAAACAGGATTATGAAAGCTCTTAAACTAGAGAATTAATATTGCAAACATGCTGTCTTAAAAATATGCAAATTTCTAATGTATTTTTAAGCTATGAGGGCAATACAGTGAACTAATGACCTGCAAAGTTGCATTGAAATAATTTCTCCAAATCTAGACAATTTTAGCATAAAAAGATATGGAAGAGCCTCAAAAAGCACCCTTGTGTCCTTTTGAGATTTTTTTCCTTCTTCTTACTTCAGTAGTCCTCTTTAAGCTAGTATGCATTTTGGTTATAAGATTTTAGAAAGTGTATTTGTCAGAAGTGACCAATGGTTCAGTAGATGATGGCACAGTGGGATCTGAGACTTAAGGAAAGAAGCTGTTGGCAGCTATGATGAAAAGAAGTTTAAATGGATGACAGGAGGGGAAGATGAATTAATTGCAAGGCCCATGGTGTGGAGCTGGGAGAGACTTTTGCTAACCTGGAAGTTATTCCTTCAGTTAGTACACTTTATTTTCTTCTGCCATTATTAAAATAGACAAGCACTGTGGAAAGCTCAGTGCTTGTTTTGGATAACTAATGAGGGGTTTGCTTCTGTCCAAGATTTTGCTCAGGTTTGTAGAGGATAACTAAGCTTGGGGGACTGGCCATCACTCCCAGGGCCTGATGACACACTGTGCTGGAAAAGCAGGAGGCAATTTCAACTGAATATGTTTTGAGAGGAGCTCCTGCTGTGCCTTGGGACCTTAAACCAACAAAACCACTTCTTCCAAGTGCATTTATCCAGCCACCTGTAATAATTTTGCTGCTAGCTCTCCTTCCTGTCCTGAAGTTTGATTTAAAGAAAGCTGCTAGAGGCTAAAGCGAACTAGTTGAGCTGGCATAGCAGGACTGTCAAAGTGTTTTTGAGGTCAAGATATTAAAAATCGTATGTGTTCTACCTGCAGCAGTCACGTTATAACTTCTGAGGGTGGGAGTTAGGAGGAGGAATAACAGTCACAGAAGGTATCTCCTTCCTTGATTTTCCCTGCTCTGTGAAATCCTACTGTGTGATGTGACGGCCCCAATGGGTTTTCTTCTTATGGTGCCTATATGCATGAATATTCAATAACGAAACATGAACAGCATACTTCTGCCCTGCCCTTCAGCCTTACCCACCGCTCTCTACGCAGTAGGTCCAGTGACAAAGAAACAGTTTTCATCCCTTGACAGCTCTTTGGTATATGTGAAATTTCTCAAACTGGGGTAAAAAAAAATTACTGTCTTTTTATGTTTTATTGTTATGTGTTGTGTTACAAATTTTACTGATCTTCTGAGACTGAGGCTAAGCTCCAACTTCAGTTATAGAAGACTTGTTTCATCACCTGTTTGAGGAAAACTACTTAAATATATTACACCATGTATACTGTGGAGCATATTTTGCTGAAACACCGGCTGTAATGCCTCCATTTGAAGGGGCGCTGCATCCCAAAGCCACTTCTTCTGCATGTTCTTGTCAGTCTCTTAATTAAAAATTTAAGTGTCGAGTATGTTAATGAATGGCATCATCACTATATGTTGGCATTTCAGAAAACACTTTCTTGCAGAGGAAATGTGTGCTGTAAGCCACAAAAGGGCCAGATTTTGATGCTTTTGATCAGGTTGAGCAATGTCTTCATTTGAGAGTACTTCTGTTAAATAAAGTGAGATTGCTCATAGGGTAGTTGCAGTTTAGCATGACGAAGAGATTTTTGAGTTCACTCTTATTTATGAGGTAAGGATTTCTGTCTGGTATTTACATCTGTGAATGCTGTTAGGTTCATGGGGCATATACATCAGAGAAAAAAACATGTTCCTGCCTCATGGAGCCTTGCATCCTTTAAAAATGCTTCAAGGAGGCATTTTGTGTTGTGACCTCAAAGAGACTTCCTCCTGCTAAAAACCAGTAAGAACTCTGAGAAATTCTGGTGTTAGCTTTTATAAACGTATATGCTCTAAAGGTTCGATTAACATTTATGCTAATCAGCTATTTTTGGATGTTGCTTAGAGATACTGTGGTTTATGTGGGAAATCTTCGTTTGATAGTGCAGAGGTGAGATGCAATGACTGGTTAACAAATACAGCTAGTGCTTCTGCAACAGTCTGATTCATTTGGAATTCTCTCAGCCTGTCAGCTGGTTGGAGTTGCTGACCCATAGAAGCAGTGTTCTGCTTCCTAATAAACATAACTGTGTAAGTCTTTGCACTCCCAGTATTAGTGAGTCACTGGATTCAGTTTTTTTCACCCAGACAATTGTACTACTGATTCGTATTTTTTGCTATACTTTTGAGGTTAGCGAAATTGTTTATCCCTAAAGCTGTTGGTCTGGTGATTTTTTTACCAGGTCTTAAACCTGTATCTCAGTTAGGCTGCCTTCAGCCTCTACAAGTGCTGTGATGACTACGGAGCCACAGCTGAAGAACTGTCCATCATACCAGAGTTACTTAGGCTTTACCTTAAATGACAGTTACATCTGATGGGACAAAGAAATTAGTTGAACAGCAAAGTGAGGCAATAAAAGACTCTTTGGAGCAGTATGTTTTCTGTCCAGTAGAAGTAATTATTGTTCATTAGATGGCAATGGCTCAAGTCTTGAGCAATAACAATGACATTGCTCAGCTCAGTAATAGCTTGTTATTCTTGTGAGGTCAGTGTGAGCCTCGTGATTGACAAATAGATTGGCCCTTGCTCCACAGGCTGGAAGTTTGGTGCTCCTCAGTGGGGTTTGGCATATGAAATCATTTTTGTGTAGTAAATATTGAATATTTTTCCTAAGCACTGAACTGTGATAAAATTGATGGACATAGTGCTTTTAATAAAGCTGAATACAGCAGCATATGATTGATACTCATTTCTACTCAATTGACTAGAGACTGACAAGAACCCTGCAGCATTTAAACAACTAAAAAGCAGGAGGCTTAACTCCATTTTTGGTGTGGACAATCAAATTGAATTGGTTCCACTTAAGAATGTAGAGCAGGGCTTTTTCAGGTGGCCTGTATTTTGCAGATGTTTACTGCTGCTGTACTTTTCTCCTCTTCCATCTACTTTAGAGCACTAATCTTACTGTGTTGTGAAGGAACTGAAAAGATCACCAAGAACAAATTTTACCTCTAATTAAAGAAAATGGAAATTGAGTTAGAGGTATGGGAAGCACCCATGGAAGAAAAAGGGGTTCCCTGGTGCTGCATTCCATCTGCTTGGAATTTTAGTGCTTAAATGCAGGGTTCTTTAAGAATCTGGCATGTAAAGAGCACTTTCACTTTATTGTTCAATGTCATAGTAAATGACTGTGTAGGACACACACCACTGGATAACCTACCGAAAGAGAGTGCTTTAATTTGATTGTCCTTTTTAGGCAGACTTGGTGGCAGAGAGAACGAATAGTGGCTGATCCTTTTTTCCTTTTGTTTCAAGCATGTTACTGGTGCACTCCACTGCCTTATGGTGTGTGTATTTCACTTTAAGCTTGCAAAGATAATGTTGCATCCTGCACAGACGTACACAGCCTTACCTTACCTCACTATAACTTGGCATTCTCCTTTCCTGAAGGGTTACCAAGCAGAAGTGTTTCTGCAGGGAGAGGGACTCATTGGAAAGGAGCTTTTTCCTTTGTGAAGGTTATTGTTAGTGTTAAGTACTATGTTTAAGCTAATTTACTTGTATGTGTTAAATGTAGCAATTTTCCCTTATAAGAAGTAGTATAATTGTTTATAGGCAGAACTGCTCTCCCAGTTCTTCTGATTTTCCTGCTGAGAACTTTCCATTAATTTCTCTTAACTTAAACTAATACTTTGAAAAAAAATTAAAGGAAAAAAATGCATTAGAAAAACCCCAGAACCACAAAGTTCTGGTTAGGAATCCTAGGAAGAAAGGACAGCATTACAGCTTAAAGGTTGAAGAAAAGTTTTCAGAAAGAGCTCGTTTCCACACAAAGGAAAGTTCACACAAAGTGTTTTTGGGTTTATGGTTTTGTTGTTGGTTTTTTTTTTT
>VWZP01006536.1:53937-161403 GCA_013396995.1 Dicaeum eximium | reverse complement strand
TTTTTTTTTTTTTTTTTTTTTTCCTTTTCCAATATCTAAAGATTCATTTTGGCAGCAGCAAAGTACCTGAAATTTTGTGTGCTGGGGCTTTTTGTTGTTGTTTGGTTATTTTTGTGTCTGTGTCGGGGGGGTTCTTTTGTTTTAAATAAATATGTCTTAATCTGCCTATTAGTAATGACTAAAGAAAAATAAACTCCTGTAATAGGAAGGAGGAAAAGAGGGTGTGGATCTGATCACTGCAGTTCCTTGGTGCACGCTTGAGAGAACTGGAGGTTATGGCCAGCTCCCAGATGCAGATACAGCCACAGCAGAAATAGTGGTTTTTGGTCATTCTTCCAAAGCTAAAGGGCTCCACTCTCCCAGCACGTCAGCTTGAGAGAGCTGTGCCCTTAAACTGCTTTTGTCTCTCAGCCTTTGAAGATGCTGACAGTGCCGTGGATGACCGGGACAGCGACTACCGCAGTGAGACGAGCAGCAGCGTGCCCCCTCCGTACCACACCCCCGTGCAGCCCAATGCCTCCGTGCACCAGTTCACGGGCCCGCCTCGCCTGCAGCAGCAGGGAGCCCTGCGCGATTCCTGTGCCGACTCCCTCCAGAATTATGATCTGGATTATCGGGACCACGTGGCCGCCAGGTGAGTCCTCTCTTATGGGTAGCTCTGCTTTCCCCATTGCTTTTCCGCTGCAGACCATGAAGGTACCAAGCTGGCAGGGGAGGGCAGATGAAGGGCCCCAAAAGTCTTCTGATAGGAAGGTGTTACATGTGTTGTTGACCCTGGGATTCTGCCAGGAGCAACCCATGAGGGTTATATGTGTTATACCAGATCTGGCTGTGTAGGAAGTTACCTTTAACAGACGTGCTCCATTTCGGGTCATTTGCTCTTGGTTGTACTTTCCCCTTACTCTCTGAAGGCTAGAGTAGTGGGTAGTTGCTTGTTCTGGTACCATGGTGTAGGTGTGCCTCCCAAGCCACTGAAACATACTCTGGCAGAGTTATCCTATTGGGAGCTTCTTTCTTGGTGCAGATTTATTTTCTCTTCTGGATTAGTTCCAATTCCATTAGATCTGTCAAAACAATGTATTCAAGAAGAAAGTCTGTAACTGATAAGTTGTTGAGGTTTTTCCTTCTGTTTCTGTTACCATATAACACCATCGAATGGTGTGCTTTCTCTTTAGATTTACTTTCAGCTGTATGAAGGATAGTTTGTTTGCTCTGAATTTTTTTTTAACCAGAAATCAGTAGTTTCACAAGTGTTTTTAACTTGTTGAGGTGTTGAACATGGCAGCACTAACTTACCAGGATCAGTGGCTGTGAGCTAGACCTAGTTGTGCAAGGTGAAAGCAGAAGATTTTGGACAGTGCTGGTGAGCTTGCTAAGAGTGATTCTGTAGAACAGGCTAAGCTGCTGCTTCTGCCTTTGGGGAGGAAGAAAGAGGCAGCTACTTGAGCACTATCGCACATCACAGTTAGAGGTGCAGAGTTTTATTTGTATTATTACTGATTTGCTCTACCTTATCTCCCTTGGTGTGAATGTTCTTGTTTTCTGAAGTCGGAACCTAAATTTAGTTACTGTCTTGGGTGGCTAAGTTTTCCCCTTTTTGATGTATGATCATTAATGGTACAGGGTGAAGTTTAAAGGTAACATCTAATGTTACTGTTACCGAGGTTTTAAGAACAGAAGCAAATGTGCCAACAAAATGCATTTACTGCAGTGTGATGTGTCATTCCTAGTGCTCTATTCCTAGTTCATTAAATGTCTTATATATAAGCAAGTTACTCCCTTTCCCATGTGAGTCTGTGCTGCTGGCTTGCCGTGGTAAAATTGCTGAAGATCTAAGATGATGAGAAGATGAACTGAGGCTTTTTCTTTTTGGAAGAGCTGACCTGAACAGTGATGTTGGACGCCCAGTCAGGGGAAGCCCATGGTGGCGTCATATTTTTGGAGTTGTGTGATTTCTTGGAGTGGTGTTGATACAGGTAGTTTTTCATGGCTCACTTTGCTTGGAGTCAGTGTGTATGTGAATTTCTATCTGTATCTAAAAGATAAATGTGTTTGTAGGACCTTCCAAAGAACCACTGCTGGCTTGGATTTTTAGAGTTGGAATATATTTCTTATTTTTTCCCTGATTTCCTTAAGGTTTTTATGTAAAAGGATCTGGACTGATAAAATTTATTTAAAAACCATGAGCTTTGTAGTTTGCTGTGGTCTAAAATTACTTATAGTCCAGAAATGCAAATCCTCAATGGTGATCTGAGCATTCCTGGTCCCATGTGCATTGTCCACATGCCCAACAAGATTCTTTGCTATATATTTAATCTTAAAACATAGAATATGCAAATAAGCTTTCCAAAGAATCTACGTGGGAGTCTCTTACTTACCAGAAAGGTATTTCTAACAAGCTGGCTGAAAAGAAGCACGTGGGTAGATCTTAAATATTTTCAAAACTAAGTTGTAGCTGATTATTGCAGGAACAAATTGTATTTGACTTTTGTTTGTAGCAGCTCTCAGTGCTGTGTACCAGACAGTCACCTGATGAAATCAGTGTTCCTGGAAGACTGCAGCTGCTGGTTGCAGTGAAAGTGAGGGCTTGTAGGAGGCTCTCCTGGGCAGACCCAGGGCCAGACAAGAACCTGCTAAAACCTGTCTTGAATTAGACAAAAGGTTGTCAGTGCCAAAATGCCTCAGTTGAAACTATCTGTTCTAACACCTGAGTTATTTTCTTATTTGAGTTTGGATGAAAAAGTTCTGCTTCTTTTTATTAGCTGTTACATGTGATCATATTCCTTTGATAGAAGTAATGTATTTTCTTCCAGCCACTCCTAAGGATGACAAGCAATATTTTTATTTGTCCTTGGAGTGTGTTTTGCTGCCAGCAATCAGTTTGGCTTCAGAAGAGCAGACATCTTTCCCTCAGGGTTTTTTTTTTTGAGCCTTTTTTTTTTCTTTCTTTTTGTTTAAGGCTAACTTTTCTTTGCCATGCTAATTTTTTTCAGCTCTTTGTCCTCCATACCTCCTTAGTCTTGCTCCATATGATAGCATGGATTCACTGTGAGAGGCCACACTGACCTAGAGTCTACATCTGAGTCTTTAGATCTGTCAGATGAGTGGGTTACCCTCTCTGCACCTCTCTGCCTGTCTCCCCACTGTTGCTGCTTTGAAGCATTCCTGTGGTGCATGTCAGCTGATACTTGCTGTTTGCCTCAGCTGTTTCTTAGATCTGTAGTAGTTAAATGCTGGGCTGATGTCTTTTTCTCCTCGCATGTGTTGGGTTTCTCATCATTATTTCTAATAAAAGGGATGCTTTGTAAAAGAGCAGAGGAAACACATACAGGGAAAGAAGCTCAGTAGAAAGAAAAGTAATTTTCTTTATGCCTAAATTAGTCAATTTTTTTGGTTCAGCATTTACAGATAATGGCTCTTCAGACATTCATGTAGCTTCCATTGCCTTCAATTGAGTTTTGGATGGGCTTGATCCAGTAACTATGGTGGCCCTGGGAATCTTTTAAAACAAAATTATTTCGATTACCGGCTTAAAATAGTGAGCAAGAAGTGTAGTAAGTGTTCTAAACTGTGTATAACAGGACTCGTTTGAAGTAATGAGCATCTTTCCAATTAGTATAAGTTAGCTAATACTGTTGGAAATGCAGCACTAAAGCATCAGTAGAAAATACAATGACCCATCTCTCTTTCAGAGCTATCCTGTCTGTATCGTATGTTGGTGTGCTCCATGCAGCTGTAATGGTGAAGACTCTTGGATTAGCAGTATCCATAAAATGCCTGTGTGCCCTCTGTCTTTGCCCTTATCTGGCACTAGGGGTTCAGGGACCCACATGCCCTCATGCTCCTTAGTTCTCAGCAATGGATGATGTGAGGCAAAGCTGCATCTTTCAGATGATCATTTTGATGCTTTTACGTCCACTTTCTACCTGTTTGTTTGTATGTGGATTGTCAGAAGCTGTCCTTGTGACGTTTAGATCAAGAAGAAGTTTTCTTGCTACTACCCTTGGGGCTGTTGAACAATTGAGATAATCCTACTGACCAAGGGATAAGAATGAATCCCAAAATCCCAAGGATCATTTACTTGGGTTTCTAGGAAGCATCAGATTGTTTCACAGCTTAATCCATTCTCCCACAATGGACAATTATAAATTGCTGGATCTGTTCAGATGCATTATAAATGGGAAGTACAGAGCCTGAAAATTGTCTGAGGCTTATGATGGGCTAATATCCAGCACCAGTATTTCGTTTTGCCTTCTGGTCCAGTAAGACCTCTGAGAATCTTAAATTTTGTATTGGTAGAGGCACCTTGAGGCCGTTAGCTGCAGCAAGAGCTTTCCCAGGAAAAACGAATGGTGAAATAGCTGAAACTCCTCTTGTTGCTTGTGCCCATGGTTTGCATTTTGTCCCCTGTCCTCACTTGCCTAGAGTCCAGCGACTCCTGAGTCTCCATATGAAATCACTGCTCTGTTGCCACCCCTGGGAGATACAAGGTCCCTGTATCACTTTATGAATACTGCTAAAACAAAGTCTGCAGCCCAGAGGGACTGAAATGCAGGCACAGCAACGTGGAATGGTGCGCGTGGGCACTGCATCTCAAAGTAGTCCTGTTGCTGCAATAAGTGACTTCTTTTCAGCATGCCTAAAAAAGCAACAGCAGAGTACTGGTACAGCCAAGGCTATGTGCCCTCACTTGATCACAAAAAGCTGTTCTCCCTCAAAAAGGCATTTCTAAATTTTGTGCAGACATAACCAATGGAATCTCACAACCTGTGCTGCTTTTTTTGACTATTTGATGGAAGGGTAATGGTGGTAGATTGGCAGGTTTTCAATTCTGTTTTTTCTGAATGTTTCTGATTTTAATTTTCGTTTATTTGATGCATGTTTTTCAATTACTATTTTTTCTGTCCTTCCTATAGCTTTTTTTAAAACTGTTGTTTTTCCTGTCCTATTTTTTTGCTGCCTCTCTTCCTTTCCCTCCCACTCCCTTTATTTCTTATCTTAGACGAGGATCTCTAGCTAGAAATGAAAGAGTCAGGATCATTCCATTTGACACTGAAGATGGAGAAGAACAGGAGAGTAACTATGAAGAGCTAGGAAAACTGTTAATAGAGGATTTCTTAGAAAAAACTCATAAAACTAGAAGTTGGCATGAGAAAAACATGAAAAATATGCAAACTCTCTCAAAAAGAGAAAATTTAAATCACTGTGAAAGATCAAGGTGCTGCCAAAATGTGTGTCTGGAGTCAAGGTCTGTAGATGTCCCTAGATATCCTCAGGAATATGATACAATTGATAGAAGAAGGAAAAAGAAGCTGCGATACAATTTTGAAGAGAGAGAACGAATAAGCCTGCAAAGTAATGGAGGTCTTCATTTTCCTGGGGAAAAACCAGTTTATTTCAATGGTGTGGCAGCTGAGTCTGAGCCCATTGATGACTTCCCAGTATATGATAGAGTTAGAAAATATACCAGTAACTCTGAAGATAAGGGGTTGCCTGCTTATCCAGTCCTGCGTCCATACAAAAATGGGTTAATGGTTAAAAGTGGCAAGTTGCCCAACAAGCAGGTGATGAACCATGAGAACTCATTTCATCTGAGTAACACTGAGGACATGAAACACATGAGGATGCTAGAGAACACTTTTGTGCCTGTCAATGTCCTTGAGGAATTTGACAGCAGTGCTTCTGATGAGTTCCAGTACTCACCTGTTTCAGATGATGAAATGGGGGAACTGGCTACACTTTCAAAAAGATGGTATGATTCTGATATCAGCCATTTGAGAAACATAACTGCTAATTTCTCTGCAAATATGGGCTCCCAGTTAAAAGCTAGCTCTGATAAAAAACATAAGACTAAAGAGAGCAAGCGTGATCATCCTGTGCAAGACTTAACACTGTCTCCTGTTGAAGAACCCAATGAGGAGTACATAGACACAATGGATGAACTTCAGTGTCTGGTAGAATCAGTCTCTGAATACTTGGCTGAAAAGGAGGAAGAAATCAGCAAATTTGGTACATTGCCAGAAACAAAAAAAAAAGTTGAGAATGTGCCACTGAAGCAGGATAACGCTGATAATTCAGCAGAAGCTAAAAAGTCTGAGCAGACCAAACATCTTGCTGCAGAGGAGAGTACCAAAGGCAAATCTGAATCTCTTCCGGACTTGTCAGGTGTGAAAAATACAGTGAATTCCCTCTTCAGCTCTTTCACGGAGAAGGTGGGGTCAAGCACAAAGCAACTCACAGCCTCTGTTGAAAAACTCGTGTCTTCCACTCCAGAGAATACAGAAAACAAAAACTCATCAGAAGGTGGAATCTTGAATGTATTTACTAGTAAGGCTAAAAGTGAGAGTTCTTCTTCTGGAGGGGCAGAAGATAGTAAATCTGACACTAAGTTCTCCATTCAGTCTTTGCTACCATCCCAGGGGAGCAGTGATAAAAGAGCCCGGAACACAAATTCCAACAAGCCAGAAACCACGGAGACAGACAGTAAGGCTTCTGCACCACCAGCACCTCCCCAGCAAACACAAGGAAATTCTGCTGACAGCCAGCAGAACCAGCATTCAGTTGTGAATTCAGTTCTAGGCATGTTTAATCCTTTAAAGATCTTCTCTGAGAAGGAAGTGCCAAAACAAGAAGTCACAAAAGAGGAGCACCCCAAGGACAGCCATGCGGTGAAAGTTGAGGAGGCAAAAAGGAGCGAAACACCATCCGGACAGATGTCAGCCAGGACCAGCAGCACTGTTCCAGAGGCACAGAAAACTGAGACTAGAAGTGAGGCAGAGGTAAATGCAAGTAGCACTTCTGTGTCTTCCATCTTTGGCAGGCTCACAAACTCAGTCAGTTCCTTCAGTCTGAAAGCCAATCTTGATGGTCTCTTGGCTCCCAAGCAGCCGGATGTGCCACAGAAGCAACCAGATTTGCCTCCTGTTACAAGTCAGCCAGGTGCCACTTTGGCAGAGGGTGCACCCACTGCCAGGGAGCAGCCTCCTGCAAATCACTCAGAGGATCAGCATCCTGCAGGCCATGGACTGGCAAACAAGCAAAACAGAGGTAATGTGGAACCTAAGTCACAGCCTCAAGATCAGGGTACAGCATCTGAAAGCTTTTTTAGCCCACTCAAGAAGTCTTTCAGTCAATTGTTGCTTCCTTCTGCTGAACAACAGAAGAAAGAAAGTCTGTCTGAACATTTTAAAGACCGTAAGTCAGAGGAGGATATAAGACAAAATAGTTCATCAAAGGAAGAGCACTCATTTCCTTTCACTGGAAAACTTCCTTTTATCAGTGGTCTGGGTTCATCAGCAAAGCAGGAACAGAGGAATGAGAAGGGAGGCTTTATGTCATCATTATTTAAATTCTCTTCTGCAGAAAATCTAGCACCTACACAGCACCAAAAAAGTCATCAGGGTTCTAGTGGCAGTTCCCTGCATGAAGGCAGAAACACTAATTCAGGAAATGCTGTTTCAATAAAATCTAGCTCAGTTCCAAATTTATCAGACAATGAGGAGGAACTTTTACAAAGGAGAAACATGAAAAAAGAAAACCTATCTACTGACCTGGTAAACAGAGAAAAACACCAGGATAGTGTCTCTGCTACCCTTAAGGCCAAAGAAGAGCAGCAGAAATCTAAGAGTACTCAAGAAGAACCTAGAAATGTAAAAGGAGGACTGATGAAAGAAGGAGTAAATGCAGCAGACTTAAACAAAGGCTCAGTTGAATCCACCTCTTCAGCCAAAGGGCCAGGAGCTCCAAGTGCAGATGATCCTCAGAAAAAGCACATGCCGGGTTTTCTTTCTGGCTTTCTTCACATTTCTTCAAATGAAAACACAGCCAATAATCAAGACTCAGCTGCTAAAAGCGAGGGTGATAGCCAGAAAAGCACTTCTCCTGGATTATTTTCTGGCTTACTTAGGTTTGCCTCGAGTGAAAATTTGTCTGAATGTAAGCAAGAGAAGGCAAAACCAAATTCTCTGGGCTTCATGAAGCTTTTTGATAGAGGTGAGGATTCTAGCTTGGAGACAAAATCGAGTAGTTCAGGAATGGCTTCGGACAGTCAAAGCAACGCTGGAGAAAAGCAGGAAGCTTCCAGCTTCTTAAAAAACCTGCTGCCAAAACCAAAGGAGAAGCAGGATAATGTGAAAACAGTGGAATCTTCCACTACTGATCCCCCGTCCAGTGCAAGAGTAAATGAAACAACTGAGCCTCATGTTCCCCACAGTGGGCATCCTGTGCTCCCTGAGGCCCTAAATCTGCAAGCCAAGGTACAGGACTTGTCTGGAAAGCCTGTAAGTAGTAGGCATATTCCTCACCAGGATGCAGAATCTAAAGTTCTTCCAACTCCTTTAAACAAAGGATCAAATGAATCTCTCAATTTGACTCATACAAGCTATAACCCTACGGAGCAGTATTCAGTTTATCAGGAAACAAGGAGCCATTCTAGCTTTGAATGGGAATATGAAGTGGGGGGACTGGCTGACACTCATGGGATAGCAGTACCAGTTTACTACGTGTTAAATCAGAACCCTGTTCTGCCCCCTCAGTTCTTGGACTGGCCTGAAAATGATGTGGTAGTGAATCTTTGTAAAAAGGATGGGAATGCAAATGTGATGAATTGGCAGACTAATGCCAATTTTGATGGACAGAGTCTAGATTTAAGTGCAATGTCGTATGAGTCATTTGACCAGTTAATGTTTCAAGATGTTTGTTTGGAAGAAAACGATGCATGGACTGCTAATTCTCTCAGTGAAAGTTACAGTAACTTTCCACCCTTTGAAAGAGAGGGCAGTTACTCATTTGAAGAGTTGCCCATGGATTTGAGCTACTCCTCTGGCTGTGATGGAACGATGTGGACATTAATTGACCAAGAGACTTTAAGTATGGATGAAGGCTTAATGTACTCATCCTATAGCCGGGAGTATCAGGAGTGGATAATGATGCTGGAGCAGGGCGTATGGTGGCCATCAGAAGATGGTGATTGTGGGTACTACATGTACAGTGACAGCCAGTATGTGTATTCCCTGCTCACTGATCCCACTGGACAGTATGTCTACGTGTGTGCTCCTGAAACTTACTCCTACATGGACTGCTGGGATTATAATTTCCAGATGGATTCTATTCCAAGAGCTGTGCTGGAAGACAGCACAATTGCTGTTTGTGGTTTCAAAGTCCCTCTTGGCAGTGAAGATGAGCTGTTTTGGTTTGCTGAAGAAGAGTGTCTAGATGATTATACAACAAATAAACCCCTGGATTTGTCAGTAGCTTTGCAGAGGAGTGACCAGCTAATGAACATGAATTTGGAAACCTTTTCACAAATGTTTGAGGAGTCTATTTATTATCAGAGAGAGCAGCCATTAGACTTTTCAGGTTATAAACTTCAGAAACTCAAAGTAGATTTCAGACCTGACAAGGAAACCCCAAATAATTCCGAGGAATCTCCATTAACCCTTGATCTCAGAACACATTCCAGGGCAGCTTTCAATAAATCTCTGATTAAGGAAGTCCACACCAAGGAAGTTGATAAAGCTGTCCCAGTGACTACTTCTGGGAGTGGGTCATCAGGATTCTTTGGATTCCAGCTGTTTCAGTCTACTCCTAAAGCTGAAGAAACTGCAGCATGTACTGAAAGAGTAATAGAAGCAAAAAAGACTGAGGAAGATAAGAAAACACCAGGGAACAAAGTTAGCTCCTTATTTTCTGCTTTGGGTGGACTAATTGGAAAGTCTACAAGCCCTGGCTCTGAGACACCAGAAGATTCTACCTCAAAGAGAACAGACACACGTTCAATATCATCTGAAAATAAGACTGATGTTTTATCACTTAAACCAAATAAAAAATTAGATGAAGAAGAAGCAGGGCAGAAGTTTCCTGTTAAATCAGAACCAAGAAGAAATACTTCATCAGAACTTAATTTGGAGGCTGCTAGAAATGAAAAGCCAGAATTACACCAGACTGAAAATATCCCTGTTAAAAAAACAGGGTTAACAAGATCTCCGTCTATACTCAGCCAAACTGCTACGGATGGCAGGCCCCTACGAGAAGAGAGACCTGTTAAAGCAACACCAGCTTCCAGGCATCTTGAAAGGCATGCAACCATTAATGAACCAAGTCATCCACAGCCAGCTCAGAGCCAACCAGCCACTGAGCCTGAGGAGACATTATTTAAAAGTGCTCTGAAATTGTTCAGTCTTGGAGAAGAGTCTCCTGCAACCTCAACTGCGAACAAACCCCAATCTTCTGGATTTTTTGATTTCTTTAAAACACAAGTAAGCAAAGTGCCACAGCCATCACCAGAACTGGAGAAGAGGCAAAGTAATAAGCCAGAAGAGGTGAAACAGCCAGAACAGAAGGAAACCTCTGGCATCTCATCTTTATTTGGATCTTTCGGAGATCTCTTCAAAGTGGAGCCTGTGTCTTCTCAACCAAGCTCAAGCACTACGACTCTGCCAAAACCCAGCAGCAGAACTGTGACTGAGCCAAGGCAGAAACCTGAGAAATCTGGGGGTCTTCAGAGTGCCAGTATGCCATGTCTGTCCTCCACCCCAAAGGAAGAGGTAAAAACAGAAGGCATGGACAAGCAGGTCTCTCCTAGCCCCAGGGTACAAGAGGAACAACAAAGCAAAAAAGCAGTGGAGGAGTCTCCTGAGAGTAAAAAAGTGCCTCCTGGAAATGTTTCACAGAAGCCAGTGAGTGTAGGTCCCAGAGGAAGCCAGCTGGGGCAGCCAGCTGGGCAGCAAAGCAGCACACCCACGGTCACACCAAAGCAGCAAGGAGGTCGTGTAGGAGACACAGCTAATCAGGCAAAACCAAAGCCAGACCAGATGCCCAAAGAGTCAGGTTTCAGTTTGCCATTCGGCTTCTCTGATATTACTGCTCCGAAATCCCAGCCAGCCAGTAAGAGCATATTCTCCTTCTTCACTGGATCAGATGAACCAAAGCCTTCGGCACCTGCTGCTGCTCCAGCTAGCGGGAAGCAACAAGAAACAGAGGGGCTGTTTCGTCTGCCCTCCTTCTTCTCCAGTGGTCCAGCTCCTGACAAGAGTGTACCTCAAAGAAGTACCAGTTTCAGCTTCTTCAATTTGACATCCTTTTTGGATGAAAAGCCACAAACTACTCCAGGACAGGAAAAACCAGCTAAACCAGTGAATTCTAAGTCACCAACTGCTCCTAGACAGGAGAGTAGTACAAAACCAGCTAAAACAGTGAATGCTAAACCACATATGAAGCAAAGTGTTCCCACCGACTCCGGTGTCAAAACCAGCAGTTCTACCAGGCAACAAGATGCAGACAGTAAAAAAGAAGTTGATGGTATTATTGCAGCAGTGACTGGCAAACAAATGTCTAATGACCTCATGATCCCAGAAAATAAGTCAGAAAAGCTGGCAGTGGAAAATGTAGAAAGTATTGCTGCAGTAGCTGAAGACAGTAGTTTAGAAAAGCTTCCAGAGGCCAGTGAAGAGAGTGACTTGGGAAAGCTTCCAGAGGCCAGTGAAGAGAGTGACTTGGGAAAGCTTCCAGAGGCCAGTGAAGAGAGTGACTTGGGAAAGCTTCCAGAGGCCAGTGAAGAGAGTGGTTTAGGGAAGCCTCCACAGACCGAGGACACTGTAGTAACCACTTTTTCTGCTCCTGGTCCTTGTCTTCAGACTCCCACTGTGCAGGAGGGTTCTCAGGACCAACAGAGTGTTTCCCCAAGGGCAGAAGAAGATGCTTTGGGTAATACGGAGAAAATGGACAGTGTTACATTTCCTACTGATGAAGAGCCTTATTCTTCCAAAGAGCAAACCTCAGAAAAAGTTGATCATAACATGGCCTCACATGACAAGATTGATTCCCAGGGTCTAAATGACTTAAATAGTATAAGTGACATGAAAAATGAAGCGGTCTCTGAAGAAGTACGTGTACAGAATGAATTGCCAGAACAAAAAGTACCTGAACAAACTGATAGATTACAAAGGGCACAACAGCCACCTGTTCCTTCTAAAATGCCAGAGGCACCTAATTTGCAAAGCAAACCAAAGGAACCTGAGAGTGATAAATCGGTTCTTGATTCTTCAGTTGAAATGTTTTCAAGTTTCATGACAAAAATGAAACCACCTAAAACATTTTCTGGTTTCTTTTCTCAACCTCAAGCTACTGCACCTCCACCTGCACAGAAGAGGAGCTCCTCTTTCTTTGGTTTCTCATCCCTCCCAAATGGCCCAGCACCAGCTTTCACAAATGATATATTTGGCATCTTCAAAGGTCCAAAAGAATCTCCAAAAGAGATGCCTCCAAAATCCACCCCTAAACCTCAAAGCACTGGTGTGAAAGATGTCACTGGGTCTGTTCCAGCAAAAGACTCTAGGGAGCTGGAAAATTCAGCTGCAGCCAGAGAGTCTAAAAGAGATGTCTCTGTGAAGAAGGATATAGTACCTGCTTCAACAGAAGAGAGCTCCACAAAAGAGTCTCCTATGAAAACAGAAACTGAGGAGAAAAAGAGCTTGGAAACCCCTAAAGAGGAACCTTTGAGTGTCACTCCAGAAACAGGAGTCTCTAATGAGAATGAAGTCCTTGAGGTCCTGAAGCAGGACAGTGAAGCACAGCCCTCTGAAGTGGTAGATACTCTGCCATGCCAGTCTGATCTCAGTGGTGCTGTTGATACAGCGGAGGCTGAGGCCACTGACCAGGTTGATGCAGGTACTTTTCAACCAGATATGGGGCCTTCAGGTGTAGCAGAGGAAGAAGCTGCTCCTGCAGATGAGGCAGCCACTGACATCCTTCACACTGGCTCTACTGATGAGCTCGTACTGGAAATGGAAGCGCAAACTAACAGGGCAGACACAAAACTTTCCCAGTTAGATGAGAGTGCTACGCTTGAATCAGAGCCTGTTGTTACAGGGGATCAGGCCAGTGCTGGTATTGGTCAGCAGGACTTGATCAGTAGTAATGATAGCAAACTCACAGCTCCAGCTGATGAGCCCAGTGTTCATCTGCCTGAGCTGAATGAAGAGAAGACAAGTGAGGCAGAAAAGCAAACTGCTGAACAGGAAAAACATTTAACAATTGATGAGGTACCTGCAGAGGGGATTGCTTCCAAATCTGACTTGAAGAAACAGGGTAAAGCTAATAGTATTGCTCCAGATACAAGCAGCAGTAAACCTGTCTTTGAAATACCAAGCATACCCAGTTTGCCAAAATTCGGCTTTATGTCATCTTCTGATAGTGGAAAACCTTTTGGGTCATTCTTCTCTCAGCAGCCACCTTCTGCTAATAAAGCAGGAACAGATGAGGGCCTTGTGTCTAGTTTTAAGAAACTCTCTATGTCTCTGTTTGAAGGGGGTGGTGAAGAAAAGGTGAGTAAGCCAGAGAGCGCCCAAGGAGCAGTATTTGGGAAAAAGCTAGATTTCTCCTTTCCCTGGCAAAAAGACATCAAGGAGACCTCTGCCAAAAAGGAACCACATGCACCACCACAGGCTTTGTCAAAACCAGATGACAAGGTGTTAGGAACAGTCAGTTCAGAAGAAAACTCAAAATCTGCAGTCTCGGATCAAGTGACTGACGCAAATACAGAATTGAGGTTGTCTTCAAAGCAGCCTGATGCTGTAGACAATGAACGTTCTGAGGAGCCATCTGGTGCAAGCACAGTTGATGATAGATCCAACAAAGAGCTGGGAGAGAAGCTTGACAAAGAGTCAGAGGATCGACAGATTGTGATTTCAGGTGAACTGCAGAAGGAAGATCAGGCAGAGGAGCGTCTGCCAGACAAGCCTGAGGAGAGAGAAGCTGGGCTTGATTCCGCTCCTGATGGAGCAGTCCTGCATCCTGATGCACTGGCTGCAGATCTGCATTGCGTGGAACAACTGAATGAGAAAAGGCTAGTTACAAATGAGCATAATAAATGGGATTTGACCATTTATAATGCAGTGCTGCAGCAGTAGAGAGTGGCCTTGGTGTCTGATGTTTGTAGCTGAGTCCCAGTCCCTTACCTGTTGTCAGTGTTTGTGATATCACTGGTGGCTGTCATAAACAATATGGCAAACTGCAGTTGGTAGTTACATACAAGCCTTTAGACCATTTTTAACCTTTTCCACTCCTTTTGTGTAAGTGTAATTGAATTTCCTATGTTTTTATAACGTGTCCCACTGAATGAGATGTTCTTAGTGCTAATTTCATTAGCCTTTCAAAGTTAGAGTCTTTGTGTGTTAATTCTGCTGCATACAATTCACTTTGCTTTCTTGTTTAGTGATAATAATAATTGTATTTGCTAAGAAAAAAGTAACAGAATGTACTGGTAGGGAGGAACATTTTGTTCTTAAAATGCAAGGTAAAGGTTTTAAATTTTAGAGAGAAATATAACTTACTGATGATACATTATAGAACTACTTAGGTTCACTTCATATTACTGAATATATTAAAACACTTTCAGAAATATCAGTGAAGGTATTCTAATGCTTGGTCTTCCTAAAATTGGTGCAAAATTTATTTCATGCAGTTATGAAAGTCCTTAGAGGAAGGTATTGGTATTTCATGAGTATATTCAGTCCTGTGCATGTGCTAAGTTACAATTGCCTTTAAAAATCAAAACAGAGACCTGCTAAACTTAAATTTAAGTATATACACAATTTTGTGTAATCTAAGTGAAACTTGTTCCTCTGATTGTACAGTTGCAACTCTGCACTCCCAGAACTTCCTGGCTCCAAATTCTTCTATGACTTCAAGAGAAAAATATGAGTGTTGCTTAAATCTTGGATATAGTTTTCCTGACTGCATGAGAAATTTCCATCTGCTGTATTTTGTTTGAGAATTCTAGGAATTCAGTACTGAAAGTGGTGTCTTGAATCAGAGAGGGCATACACCTGTGATGCTGGGGTTCATATATGAAATAAATTATTGAGAAAGCTCTAATGGAGTGAGATATGTGGTGTTCATTTGAAAAATTGTTCCACTTTTATAAAAGCTTGAAGGTCTTGACAGTCTTAATCTTGACTGCAACATACTTTATTATAAACTTTTAATACATAAAGTAAGGTTAACTTCATGTTCTAACAATAGTCATCTTAAATAGACATGATAAGGACCCCAGCTGGAGCAAAACTGCAGAAGACAGAAATGCTTTCACTCTGAATTGCTGTGTTTCCATTCTTATTCCTGTCTGGTTATTAGAATATCTTCACTGCAGTTTCTAGCTGGTGTAAGGTGGAGCAGTAGTTGGTGCAACAAAGACCAATGTATAGAGCATATATGAGTGTGTGTGTATATATATATATATATGTATATATATATATGTATTTATATATACAAAAGAAGTATATATGGTCTATATGCTGGTAGATTGTGTATGAAGTATTTCTACTGCCTACCAAACTTTTGAGGTACACAAATCTGTATTTACATAATAATCATAAGAATATAGCATTTAAGTATGACTTCATACCATGCCTTTTCAGTAATATTTAGTGTCTTGCTCAGTTTTTTATATGTGCAGGTTGTTTTGTGTTTTTCCAAGCCACTGTTTATTTTCTGATGGACTTTTCTTATTCTCTCATAGTCCTGCTGGCAGTAGTAGATACGGCTCCTCTTGCAATGTCAGCCAGGAAAGCTCTCACCTCAGTGAGCTGGAACATTCCCATGAAAGCGCCCATGATCCTGAGCAGGAGGATGATCGCCAGGAAAGGCAGTCAAATCACTCTTACCACAGTTCTAGCAGCTACCAGAAGGATGGTCAGGCGTGGCTCAAGGAGCAAGAGGAGCCTCATGGCAAAGGAGAGGAGGAGAAGGTCTGCAAAACTGAGGAAAAACCTGCAGACCATTCTGCAGCTAAGTTACCTCAGGAACTTGAGAAGCCCAAGGATATTGATACAGGAGTCCAAATGAGGTAGGTGATAGTTTTGAGGTGGTAATAGTTTTTACCAATTTATTTTCAGCTAGTTCGAAGAGGATTCTTGTATTTGCTGTTTCCCAGGGCAAATTATGTACATTGTTCTTGCAGCCTTTTTTGACAACTAAGTTGATGTTGCTGATCTGTGAAACATCTGTTGTAGAGGACCAGCTACTTATGGGATATTGGCTTAGCTGAAGCTGTGTTTGCCTTGTCTGCAAAGAGGAACACTTGCTAAAAGTGTGGTTTTTGTGTGTGCGTAAAGAGGAACACCACCTTGGAGCTCATTTGCTGGATTTTCTGTTTCTGGTTTGATGAGCATACTCTGGGCTCAAAATAGCTGCTTCCATTGCTCATGTGGGATCAGGTTTATGCTTGAGCAACCAAGAATTACGTGTTTTCATGGTTAGAGCTTCACTAGTTCCATTCTTGTAGAGGAGACTACCACCATTAGACTTAGTGTTTATGTAGTTGTAGGTTGTAGAGAATTACAGCATGAATAGACGTGTTGCTCTGACTCACTGTGGCAGCTTTTCTTGTACTTTGGCTTCCCAGGCTGCCAACAGTATTGAAAACAGGCTTCAAAAGTATTTAATCTAAGTTTGGGCAAGTATAGTACTGGGTTTTGCACAGGTTTTACAGAAGTTTCAAATTTCGCTACTTAAATTTGGGAGTGACATTTTTCCTTGAGGTAATCAAGTCATTGCAGCCCCTGGATGTGGTTTTACTTCCACAAGTATGAGGGATTTTTTTTTAAAATCTGGTTCCGTTAGATCCATGGGAAGATGTCTGCCTGTCTGTACCCTTTGGAGGCTACAGCTGGTGTCAATGTGCTTGGATAGAATTAACTGCAGGAGTTCATGTGTAGGCAAGCCTTACACTAAAGATGAAAAGAGGAAAACAAGACGAGAGAAGTGTTAAACTGTTTTTAAACTCTGATTCACTTTCCTCTTTTCCTTACAGAGCAGCAGGAGTCTTGTCCCAGAATGGCTGGCCTATATTTGTTCACAGGAAAGGTTATTCACATAGTCTATTTCAGGCTAATTTAGGCATCTAACTTGGATGCTCCTGCCTCCCTGTCTCCCTTTCTCTCCACCCTCTGGCAGTGCTCTCCTGTCTCCATGGAGCAGGCATGGAACAGAGCTCTGAGTGTTGATCCCTAGAGCTGCACCTGATCTAGACCTGTAGCATGGATGTGCCTTGATCTCATCTATGGGGTTGTTTTATACGGTCAGCACTGTGGGGTGGGTGCTTTGCAGGCAGGAAAAGGTGTTTGTTTTTGTGATTTACACCTCAGCAACATACAAAAGCAGGAATGCAAACAAAAGCCCAAGGTGTCATAAGGTTAGGGATTGCAAGATGTGCTGTGAGGCACTGAGGTGGAGCATTCCTGATGGAACTGCCTGTCCGCTTGAAAAGCTGTAGGAAAGAGTGGAGTGGCAGAGGTTCAGTGCACAGGGGAAACTCAAGGCTGAGCTCTGTTGCCAGTGTTTCCACTAAAGAGGGGCTGTAAATTTGTAGCAGGAGGAGTAGGGAGGGACAGTAGAAGAGAACTGCAGCAGGCATGGGGATATAAAATCTTCCACCCACCTCTTTGTCTGTAATTACGATACCATTGTGTTGCATTGGCTTGATCTGATGTCATAGACTGCTTTCCTCATGTTTGCACAAACATCATCTTCCTCCTGGGTTTGGATTGTGTACAGCTCTATCTTTCAGCTCATCAGTTTCTAAGGTGGCTGCTGAGTTTAAGGAAACCTCTGCTTTAGCCACTCACTTCCCAGAGCACGTGCACAGCTGTGCTGACTGGAGCCTGTTGGTTCCTTCAGAGCTGCAATTGCACTATGGGGTTCAATCTTTAATGCTACAGGTAAGTGTCTTTCATGTAGTGATTTCCTGTTTCTTGCTTTCAAGCTACCAGGGTGACATCGAGCCACCACCGTTTCCTCCAGCAAGAGCCCACTGGATTAGAGCCATTAACAAAGTCCGACTGCAGCTTCAACAGGTAGGATGGAGTATTGCTGTGCTCCTTTGCTGAGCTGCTGCGGCTCAAGGTTTCACTTCTTCTTCATTGTAAGCCACCTCTTACAGCTTTGATATTTTGCAGACAAAAAGTTTATTGAAAGTATTGTGTAGGACTGCAGCATGTTGTGTTGGTTTTAGAGCTCTCTGATTCTACCAGACGTTTTTAACATCATTGTGTAGAACTAGAAATGAATATCAGAAAATATGCAGAAGCTGAGAAATTAGTTCTGAATTTGTAAATAATAATAATAATGCTGTCTAGGACTTCAGTGGTGTATTCTAAATTATTTGAAATAAAGACTTTTTCTCAAGGCAACTTGAGGATAGCTTGTTAGTTTAGTAGGAGTTATCTGTATTATTTGTTGTGTGAAAATGTTCCTTGGGAAACTTTGCATCAAATATTTTTATATATACTTATTGAAAGTGGGTGTATAGTAAGTCTTGGTATTTCCATCTCATGAAAGTAAGATTTAAAAATAAATAGTCTTCATTTGGGAAGTCAAAAGGAAAAGGTTGTGACATTTTCTGTAACAGTATAAACACTCTTGTTTTAGAAAACAGTGTTTAAGAACCAGAAAAGTTGAATTAAAAAAAAAACTTATGGTTTTATCCATCTATATGCCCACAGAAAGATAACATATGGTGTTCATGTTCCCTAGATTTTGCCTGCTACCCCAAGTGCAGAGTTAATATATTTCATTTAGAAATACTGATATTTTCTAGGGATTACTTGTTTTGTTTTTGTAAGAGATTTTATAGTATCTGTCACAATCTGGACTTTCTCTTGTGGATTTTTGCATATTTTCAAGAACTGATTGTTGTTGTTGCTTTGCATCTGGGGAGGCAAAATAGATTTTCTCTTGCCTTATCTGGATTGTAAATGCTTTTTCATCTAACAATAGCTTCACTTCTGAGCAGAGAGGATTTGGATCAAAACTCTCAGTGTGATATGGAAAGTGAAGAACACCACTAATATTTAAGAAGAAATGAGCTTCTGCTATGATTTTGTAGACTATGCAAACAAAACAGTTTAATTCTGTGCCTTATGGAAAACAAGTGCACAAACATGGGAAAAGAGATTCAACAACATCTTTCCATGGATCTCTTGCTTTTTCTGAGTGGGTAGAAGGTCCATAAGGTGGTTCAGCATTGTTTTGTAATTCTGCTGAATTGGAAGGATGACATGCTTTGAGGTGTTTGTTTCTGAAACAGTAGTTCAGTTTTGATAGCAGAATGTCATTATTTGCTTTGCCTTGACCACTGCTGACAACTATTGATCAAATTTTCTGTTAAAAAATGTAGGAAATGGAACTTTCCAGGAGTCTGCCCTGGGGCTTAGCTGCATTTTCTCTCCCAAGGCTTTTCCTTACCTCTGCTCTAGGTCTTTCTTGTTCCATATAAATCCATGTCTCATGATTAAGACAAGGAATACTGGGATAGTAAAGCGCTACTGCAAAAACGGGACAATGCCCCACTTGCTCTTGTGTTAACTAGGTGACCATTTTTCTTTTAGTCTTTTCTTGTCAGGATTTTTTAAGGCACTTTTCCATCAGCCTGGGTTTTTTTTTTTTTTAATTCTCTCTCCTACTCATTTCTTTGTTTTCCCTGAAGTGCAGTGTCCAAAGCTGAATGTAGAAATCCAGCTGAGAGCCTCCTCATGTGCACTATAGAGCAACCAAGAGTTTGTTCTCCTGCCTGTGGTCCTGATATCCCAAGATATACTGGCTGTCCTGCTGTGATGGTGCTTTTTTTATCACAGGCTATCACTGATGCATAGTTAGCCTTTTACACTTTCCAGAGCTGAGATTCCTACTGAAAAGGGTTTTGTCTGTTGTTGCATAGCCTGTCTTCGTGTTGGATTACAGCTGAATATGGCTTTGCACTTGTTCTTACAGAATTGGTTTTGTTTTGTTTTTTTTTTTTTTTCATTTTGTAAGCACTTTGTCTTTCTCTTCCTTACCTTTTATGTGAACAAATCATTCAAGTTGTCTGTGACAAAACCAAAGCTGATGGCCTGTGTGCTACCAGAGTTTCCTGAGGGATCTTCCTTGATACATTCTTTGAATTTGGCTACCATGATTATCAATTTTTTACCTGTATATTTGCATCTATTTTAACAGCTTCATCCAGATCACAGGGTATAAAAGTTCTATTATACTCTCTCTACCCATTAGAATAATTTAGCTTGTCATAGAAGGAAGTTAAATGCATTTGACACAGTTCTACTCTTGATAAAACCATGCTCACAGTTATTTCTCTCCTTTTCATGTCCTAGAAGATTTGCAAATAATTTGATTATTTGTTCCAGTCTTCAGTCCCCAGGGAACTGGACTCTGTGTGTGTGTGAAGTCAGTGCTTTTATAATTATCCAAGGCTTTCTCTTAGTGTTTTTTAAGCATAAATACTTGCTTTGCCTTTTTCAAATCTTCAAGCCTGTTTCTCAAGTTCTTAGTCCTTAGTGATTATCAGTGTTGCAACCTAGAACCTGAGGATGAATATTTAACAGAGCCATCTGACTTAACAGATATATAAAGTGGTTATTTATTTCAGTTTTTTTTCTTTACTGCAGCCTCTATTTAATAAGTTTCTAAACTTTTTTCCTTTAAAAATCCTCCACAACAATCCAGTATTAGTTTCCAGCCTTCTTAATGCCACCTGATGATACCTCTCTCTTCTTACGAATGGCATCCGTCCTTTATTTGTCATATTGTGTGTTCATTGCTAGATGTTTAATTTTGTGCTTCAGCCTTTTGATTCCTTTCCTGTGAAATCATTTTTGTCTTTAAAAACTCCCTCAGGAAGACAGTTCAAGCCCTCTTAGAGGGGAGGAGGTTTCTTCACTGTGGGAGGTTTGATTTTTGTCTAGTAATGCTGTTTCATTAGCTGTTAACAGCTTCTGAACTCCCTGGTCCTTCAAGCCTCTTTCTCTTGAGCTCTGTGCATTGACTTTCTGAGTTATTATTAGTTTGTGTTCTTGAATCACGTAGTGTTTTCTAGCTTGTCTAATTCCTTTCCTTCTAAGGTATCAGGACAACTCTCACAGTTTTCCTCAGATGCATTTGCATCTTCATTTCTCTCTGCATTTATGCTTAAATCTAGAAGAGCATCCCTGCTAGTTGCTTTCCGCACAAGTTGAGTCATCAGCTTGTCCACAGATTTTGTTTGAAAGTCAGTGATACAAAGACAGCCTTTCAGATGAGGATCAGGATTTTGAAGGTCCCTGTGGTGATAGTCTAAGCAGGTGATTCTCTTGGTAGCTAGAAAAGGTCATATCTCATTTCTCTGGTCACTGTATTAACATCTTTCCATCTTCTGTCATTACCTAAGAGCTTTCAAGAGGACTGTCCTTCAGAGCAGGTGGTTGTGTCCTTAGTGTTCAAAGAGATGTCTCCAGCACATTTCTGTGTTCCTCTTTCTGCATGTGCCATAACATTTCATGAACACTCAAAGAGCTCCACTTCACAGATCTGAGGGACTAGACTCGTATCCCATAGACTACTGAAATGATTCTTGCAACCCTTAATTGTTAATGATCTGACTGAAATTGGAAAGAATAAAGAAAAAGTCCAAAAAAGAAAAAGACACCCAAGAAGTTTCCATACGTGATGTGATTATAAATCCCCTGAGCAATTCAGCCTCCTACCTGGGAAAAGATTAATATTCATGTGAATAATGTACATGCATCCTACATTCTGACCATGACTCAGAGAAATGTAGTATTTTAATTAAGACTTGACAGTTACAAAATGGCACAGGAATTTGTAAGTGTGCATGTTAAAAAAGCTTTGTTGTAGCATGCACGTACGTTTTGTTCTTCACTTCTGCTGTTTTTCTTGTTCTCTTTCTCTGTGAAGAGGAAGCTTAATTATGCCAAAATCAACTAGGGTTTTCAGCCCTGCAAGGAATGACTCAGTAATCCTCACCTTCACACTTAGAACTTTGACTATAAAGCGGGATTAATTGATAGCTCATCTGCTGCAGTCCCTCAGTGGGAGCTTCTTTTCCAGAAGAAGAACAAACACGTAGCTATTGCATCTTCAACTTGGAGCCCTCAGTAACTGAAATAGCCTCCAGCTAGGGACACAGCTATGTGACTTCTAAAATTATACAAATTTGAGTCTGACTTTTGTGTAACAGAAGAATTGGTAGACCCGAAAAGAGCAAAATTCAGTTAAATCATCAAATTACCTCTCTTACCAACTCTTTCAAGTATATTTAAATATTAGAAGAGGGTATGGGATCTGGGATTTTCTCCACTTACATTGAATTTGTTGAGGGGGGAAAAAGTCTTATGCATAATTTTCCTTTTTTATGTCAGCGTATTAAATACATCAATTGACTTGTTTTTGTTTCAGAACCAAAATAATAGGAGCAATGTTTCCTCCTTTTTTTAACAATGCCATTTTATACCAGTTATTTTGATTTAACCTTTGTCTTCCCCTGTTAAATGTCAATAGTCTGTTCTTTTTGACCGATACATAATCAGATCACAAACTGAGATGGAGATGTAGTTCATGACAGTAGTTTTCTGGAATATGATGATCACCTGCAATAGCCGGGAATAAAGGGGGTTTTCCTTTAGTGTTACAGGTACCCAGTCATATCCTTAGTCTGATTTTCTCATGCTCTATAGCTTCACCTCTGATCAAGCACCTGCAAATATTTAAGAGTGTCAGGGTCTCAGTTTTAAAAGCCCTGGTCCTGGGAGGTTGCTGTGTTGGTAATTTTGTAGTGTGAAGCCCTATTTTGATTTTGACAAAGCAAGCTTTTGGTGCAAACCACCACTATTCCCTTCATAAGGAGCAGTTGCCCTAAGGAGTCCTTGCTGGACTTAAACTCATGGCGAAGAGACCAGCAGGGTCGGGTGCCAGTTTTGGTTGCAACTTCGATTGTAAGTTATCTGCCTGTCCCTGTGTGATTGAAATCAACCCCCACATGTGAGCCCAGGCCCTCTGATCAGTAAAACCAGGTACTGTGCACCTGTGGAGAACAAACTGCTTTGAGCCAGTCAACAAAAGACTGGAAGCTGTCCCTTTCTACCTCTTACGGATTTTGCAGTCTATGCAATAATTTACTTTTGTCATTTTATTTCCCTTAAGCTTTGTTGCCTAGGTGTCTCTTTATCAGTCCCGTGAAGATGAGTAAGCTCTGCATTTTCAAAGCCTCCCACACAGTGGCAAAGAAGCAAACTGAAGCCCTGTGACTCTAACAGAGAGTTACTAGAAACTTCTCTTCATGCAGAAAAAGTATGTCTCCAGTTAAATATCTTCCTTCTTTTCTATCTAATGATCTGTGAAGGTTATCTTAACCTCCACCAAAATACCAGCATTCCTGATCAAATGTCCTAGGGATCAGTGTTGGTGGGGATCTGTAGAACATTCTTGTGGTCATTAATTTGCTGTTCCTCCCCTCCAGTGGAGATCCTGTTGGTCAGGCATGATCCAAGGGTTGCTGCCAGCAGTACTGCAGAGTGTCTGATGTTAGGTGGCTATGGTAGTCAAATCTTTTCTGCAAATGCAGCTTTTTTATCTCTTAGGGACTTCACAACAGTAGTTATTTAGAAAGCATTCAAACACAAAAGTAGTGGAGACTGTCTCCTCATGCCATAATCTCGGTTCTCTCTGTTGCATCTGAGTTTGCAGGCTGACAAGTCTTGTGAGACTCTCCAATGCCCTTTGTGCCTTTCCTGAGGCAGCTTTTGGTGTGGGGTAATTCCCTGGTGTTTGAACAACTTGTGTCTGTTGTTGCCTCTCTGTCAGGAACGGTTCAGCTGACAGGCTAAACTCAAATGAGGGAAAGCTGCTTTCTTCTAAAAGTATCTTAAATAAAATACCTGCATATTCACATCTGTTTGGGATAAAAGCCATTTTTATTTATCCTTTCTGAGATTCCCTAAGACCTACAATAGTTTTTTAGTGTGCTTTACGATGAATGTTATGTTAGAGCAAAGTGATAATTATTTGTATGTACACACCAGAAAATAGTGTTGTGCCTTCATTAGCTGGTGTTGTGATTTTTGAGCAGCTGTTTGATAACCTTTCTTCCAGTGGCAAAGATCAGCAGCCTTTCCCCTTTTAGAGTGGTTAAGAGAAAAGTTCTCTTGTGAAGCAATGCACAATGTTTTCCATGATGACCACAGCAGCTCGGAGCTTGCTCAGCTGCTAACAGGACTTTCTGCAAGCTTCTCTGAACATACCAATACATTGACACTCATCTCTGCTAAAAGCCAGTTTTGGTGTTGATGATCTGTACCCCTGGCACATTTGAGCATCAGTGCCCTTCAGTTTTCTCCATATCTTCTTGTTGCTGTTTAGAAAAACGCAAAGAAATTCAGGAGGTTTTGCTTCTCTGTCTGTAAATCAAAATTGGTTTGGAGTCTTTAAATGGGAATCCAAGAGTAGTTTGCTTTTCTTCCAAAGTTTATTCCATTTATTTCCTTAAAAAGACAGAGAAGGTGTTAGTGCAACACGTGGGATGTAGTTTACCAACACGGTGTGTTCCTCAGGTGCATCTCTTTATTTGAGGCAGTACTGCACATTATGTTCAGGTAATCCAGTTTGGCTGAACTCTGCTTCTCTAAGATCATAATGACAGCCCTGGTTGCGAATAGACTGTCATTGCACCTATTATTTTTTTAAGGTAGGTATGCCTAGAATAAGGGGGGATTGGACTCTTGTTCCTGATCTAAATACTGAGCAACGCTGAGATTTTAACCCATGTTAGCCAGGGTTTAGAAACGTGCATTGACTGCTAAGGTATAACTCTCCTTCAGTGAACGACTTTTCTCTGCACTCCCTCAACTGTTTGGACATCTTAGACCAGAGAAATATTCTCATTCAAATCCGTTATGATCTGGTAAAGCAAGTTTTGATTGTGACAAGTTGGTGTTTTCTGAAGGAAAAGGTATCTTAGTCACCTTTCTGCCTCTCCATGCAAGTGTACCTCTGCTGATTAGAGAGCAGGATGTGGGCAGCAGCAGTGTGCTGGCAATGTGCATAGATGACCTTTGTTTTGTACAGCTCCTGGATTCTTGGTAAAACTGTGTATCCATGATTTCTGCCCTTTTTTCTCTGGCAACATTTCTCATAGACTGTCAGGTCCCAGCAGTTTCTGGGATGGTTGTGTCCAGAAGTTACTTGAGTTCCTCCTGGCTGAAGGAACTATCTGTGTGCACATAGCTCACCCCTCTGAACTGTGGTAAATACAGTAGGCTCTTTTCTCTTGTCTGATGCTGCCCAGCTTGCATTCACATTCGTACCAAGACTCTTCCAAAAACCTTCTTGCCAAGTAATTGTCTTTTCTCAGGACCAGCTGCAGTGGTGAACCTTTCAGTAAAAATGAAACCCAGATTTGTATGAAGAGTGGACCGAGTCCTCTAAGTAGTATATACTAAAGGCCATAGAAGAACACTAGAAATGGAGCTGAGACAATCATTGCCACCTCATGCAAAATTCCCCACTTTGCACCTTATTTTGGGGATATAATGGGAAACAGAATTACAGCAGTGTGCTCTGGTGGTAGAAGTTGTTTCTGATTTGGAGTGGGGCACAGAAACCTGTGGTGTCCTGATCACCTTGACGTGACACTCATGCCTGGTGCTTATCAGGAAAAATTGTGAGAGTTTCATCTGACACTGGAGTAAGCCAGTTGCTTTGCTCAAAATAGGGGTGCAATGAGAGAGGTGGGTGGGGGGACTCCTACCTGCCACATACGCAGGCCTTAAAAATAGCACTGGCTGTTGGGAGAGCCAGACTTCACACTCTTATTTTTAAGGATCTGTGTGGGAGGAGGGGATATTTCCCAGTTCTGTGTATTACTGAAGCAATCTGTACAAGAAATGCTGCACCAGAGGGACAGCACTGGGCTTCAGCTTACAAAGCACAAGAGTTGAAAAGATGAGCTAACCAGCACTAGCTGAAAGCATCATAAATGAAGCAATAATTTGTGCAGTGTTAGCAAATGCATTGAATAATAACAGAACTTCATAGGAAAAGCCAGAAGGTCAGAAAAAAGGGGCTAGGAGTTTACAATTTTTTCTTTTAGTATTTTTTTTCTCTCAGTTGTTTCTTGTTTTCCAAGCTCTGTCGTTACACAGCTTGTTTAGATGTAGGCCAGGGTTGCTTTGCATGCTTCTGAGCCAGTTTTTGGAGTCATGTACAGGTTGTGTAACTGAAGTCTTCCAGTACCGTGCATCCAGACTGAAGTAAGGTGATTGCCTCCCCCATTGTAAAAGTGGTATCCAAAGGTCAAAAAGCTGTTAATATTGCATACTACAATGCCTGAAATACATCAGTACTCCTGTTCTGCATGGTGCTACATAGAATGTAAAATCGAATCATAGAATTTTAAGATGGCTTGCATTGGGAGGGACCTTAAACATGATCTAATTCCAACCCCTTTGCCATGGCCAGGAACACCTTCCACTAGACCAGGTTGCTCAAAGTCCTGTCCAACCTGAGCTTGAACACTGCCAAGGATGGGGCATCCACAGCTTCTCTGGACAACCTGTGCCAGTGTCTCACCATCTTCACAGTAAAGAATTTCTTCCTAATATCTGGTATAGACCTACTCTCTTTCAGCTTGAAATCATTTTTCTTTGTCCTGTCACTTGTGAATAGTCCTTCTCCATCTTCCTTGTGGGCTCCCTTCAGGTACTCGAAGGCCACAATCAGGTCACCCTGGAACTTTATCTTTTCTGGTCTGCACGATCCCAACTCTCTCAGTCATGATCCATCCCTCTGATCATATTAGTGGCCTTCTCTGGGCTCACTCCAGCAGGTCCCTGTCCCTCCTGTGCTGGGAGCCCAGAGCTGGGTGCAGTGCTCCAGGTGGGTCTCAGCAGAGCAGAGCAGAGGGGCAGAATCCCCTCCCTCCCCTGCTGCCCACGGGCTCTGGATGCAGCCCAGGACACGTTTGGCTCTCTGGGCTGTGAGTGCCATGGCTGGGGCTTGTGCAGCCTCTCACCCACAGCACCCCCAGGTCCTTCTGGGCAGGGCTGCTCTGGGTCTGCTCATGCCCAGCCTGTGCTGGTACTGGGGGTTGTCCCAACCCAGGTGCAGCAACAGCACTGGGCCTTGTTAAATCTAATGACATTCCTATGGTCCACTTCTAGAACTTGTCCAGGTCCCTCTGGATGGCATCCCATTGTTCAGGTGTGTCAGCTGGAAACAGTAGCATTTTTATTTTCTGCATAGAATTCAAGCACATCTTATGATGCAGCAAATGAATACTGCATATTAGGATGTAGTTCTTACTGAATTACTGAGTTAATAAGAACTTTCTTTGCATGCAGATTCGTTTCTTGGCATTCAGATGGGATTTTTAAGCCATCTGATAGACACAAACATGCTGTCTGCTGTCTGCTCATATTTAGTCTGGACAGTTTTGTGACATTGTGGAGGACTGATGAGATGAGCCAGATTTGGGTCAAATGGTTTGCTTTGATGGTTAATGACTGACACTTTCAGAAGGGCTTTTCAGTGGTTCCCTATTGGTTTAATTTGAAATCTGGAGGTGGTAAAGGTGGGACCAGTTCTTCCTTTCCTCAGTTTTTGAAAAGGCCTGTAGCCTTTTCAGAAAGAAAAAGGCCTGCAGCCTTTCCTGGCAGTCTGTGAGTTGGGTTTATAACACACCTCCTCTGCTGAAAGGCACTTGAGAATATCAGTGTATCAATATCTGTTCTGCAGGAGGAATTTCCTGAGGTTGTTGACAGCTCTATCCTTTATGTGCTGTAAAACTAAAGATAATTTAGGCATAAAACTGGGGTGAAATCCCAAATGTAGCTTGAGATTCTCATCTGTTGCTCAGGTGTGCAGGTACCACATGCTGGAAGGGCTGAGGTAAATCTGGGTGCCAGGTTACTGGGGTGCTCTAGGCAGGGAATCTGTTGCTGACTGGGTGGCTTTTGCTTTCAGGTTTGCACCATGATGTAGTACCATGATGTAGTAACAGGTGAGCAGTGGTGCTGTCCTCTGGACTATGGGAGTGTGTGCTCAAAACAGGAGTATCTGGTTTAAGCTGTGTTTATGCATGGGATCAGTAAGAGAAGGAAGGGCTATTCTGGGTAACTGTGAAATCATTCAGTCTGTCCTCACTAGTAGGGTTGTAGAAATAGTTCTGAAAAGGAAACCTTACTGCCTGGCAAATGGGAAATTAGTAAAATTAATTGCTTTATGCTCCGTGCTGCACCGTGGCAAATGAGGTAGGCAATAGGTCTCTTCTGCTTGTATTTCTATAATATTTCTAATATGACATGTAGGAAACCAGCAAATGGAGCAAATGGGGACTATTGCAAACATCAGAGACTACAAGTAGGAGAGGGGACATCAAGGCAGCCCAGGGTGGGAAGGTGCTGAGGTTGTGTGAGATGACCAAACAAGTATGGCTCAGCTTAGTAGACTGAAAGCTGAGAGCAGACGTTGCTGCCATGTACTAATAGAGCATGGGAGTAAATATTGGCAAGTTTGCAGCTATTTAAGTGAAAGGTTAATGTTAGTACAAGAACAGAAGGGCATGAGAACAAACCCAGGCTAGAAATCAGAAAGTAATTTTTTCTAATTGTTAGTGAACAGCTTCCAAATTGGTTTCTTTGCTCTTTCTAATTAAAGACAGGTCTTTTTATGAATGCTATTATATGACAGTTGCCTGTGGGAGCAAAGAATAGAGACTTCATCATCCAGACAGCCTCTAAGTAGGCTGTCAGAAATGTCCATGGAGCCACAGCCTCTGTCATTGTTCCTCGTAGCGTGGCCTCCCTGTGTTCACTCTACCCACCTGCCTGCCTTCGCTGTCATGCTGCCACCTTGCAGGACCCTGTGGGTTTCCAAACACAACCAGAGGTGTGTCGGAGAGGTATTTGCTACTTAGAAGCTCTCACTGAAGTGAAATTCTGAAGATCATGTTGCAGCCCTTCTTGGGTGGTGGCTTTTCCATACAGTTGCACAGCAGATATTAATACTACTGCGTGAGGGGTTTCTTGAAGAATGGGTGTTCTAAGTGACTCATGCCTGGTAATGAACCTGTGACAGACACAATTTTGTTTTCTGATGAATGTTCAAGTGGTAATAGTTCAGAAAATATGGTATAGTTTGTAAACAGACTTGTTCTTAAATCAGATTTTAGGAATTCGCCATGGGATTTCACTTTCTTATTTAGGCAGTAAATTGCAATTGAATTCATAGTCATTAAAAGTTTTTTATAAGCTAGCACTTGAAAAAATTTTTATAGGAGACCTTGAAAAGCAATAGAGACAAAATCAGGGACATGCACTAAAAAGGATATAATAGAGCTGTCCATCTAGAAGCAAATTTAGATAAATCAGTTCAAGACTCAATTCATTTAGCCACACTTTGGTTAATACTTTAGGTTGTTGCATACAAGAGTATTTGAAATACAAATAGAAATTGCTTTATGTGAAAGATCAGTTTATTTTAACCATGTCTCCATCTGGGTTTTATTTTTGTTAATGAGTCAATATTCACCTCGTATTTTAAGACAGCAAACACATTTTTGAGAAACTGTTATTGAGAAACTGAGAGTGCCAAATTTTAATGCAATTTATTTATATTTTTCTATTTTTATTCAGTGTATTATGTTAGTGCAACAGATTGAAATCATGCAAGTTTTTTTGTGGTATCTCATGTAACGGGTACTTGGGGGATCCAGTTTTGTCTACAGAAATACCTATGGATTGGCTGGTGTATTCACTCTGAATTTTGTTATGCCTAATTTAGGGAACTCAATTTAAAGCAAGTACAACTCTCCTCCGTATTTTGTGACGTGGATACATGTTACTTGTCCAAATTGTATCCATCTATTTTTAGCTTGCAGGAGTAATAGCTTGTTAATATACAACTGTTTACAGCTGCCAGAATCATCCCTTTTTAATCTGGCCTTTACACCTGTTTCTCTGGGTGGGTGGAATGGTTTCTGTGACCTGGGAGCAGCGTGGCAGCAGCTATTGGGATAACCCCACCATCCCTGCTCAGTATTTGAGTGTGTGTTTTGGTCCAGCTGTGCTTGCCCCTCCCATCACAGACTTTTGCCAAAGGGGCTAATTGGCCTCTCAGTGACTTGACTCAGGTCAGCTGTGTTATCAAAGCCTGGTTTGCAGTGCAGTTTTCATCCTCTTGCAGAGACTTTCTTAGTCCAGGCAATTTTATTTTTTTGCATTAGATTTCTTCCTCTGTCCCTCCCAGTTAGCAGAGCAGGCTGACTGGATTTCCAGAGCCCCTTAATTCAGGCCCAATGTGAGCCTGTCAAGTGCATTTACTGGCAGTGTGAGAAGTGTGTCTGAGTTTATTAATATGGGGGTTGTTGCTGGAGTCAGATTTGTCAGACCCCTGATGTGGCAGTTCTTTTTTTCTTGTTCAGTGTCTGTGTTAATGGTGTCCTCAGAGACTGACAGAGGCTTGTGTGGGGTTTACAGCAAATATTTCTAGGGCATTTGAGTTCATTAATCAACTGCTGCCTTCTGCAGGGAATATAAATACACAAAATTACTCCCACCAAGAGAAAAGCGTATTACTTAAGTCAGGATACATAAAGGTGAAGGTAGGATAGTAAGCAATGTTTTCTTCCTACTTTTTGAAAGTTGGGGCATATGTAGCAATGAGAAGCAAAGTGCTGGTAGAGGACACAACCTGTTAGCAGAGGTAGCTGGACATTACTTTGTAGGATTTTAGTTGTTATTCCCCTGCCATGTTATTACGAGATGTTGGACAAGCCATTGTGGCTTTTGAAAGGATTTTTCTGTTTCCTCTCTCTCAGATCCATGAATTGATTCCTGGTTATTTGGTTTAAGATTCTGGAAATGAGTTATCAGAGCAGTAAGTGAAGTAGCTAGAAAGCCAGACTTTTAATTGCTCCCAACTTAATTACTTTGAGAAACCTGGGGTTTGTTGTCCTGAGACGAGTGTTCAGAGAAGAAGCGCTTGACCTGATACTGCCCTTGTTCTTCAGTTGTAATGGGGACTTCTTAACTTCACAGGTATGCTGTCAAGACACCAATTAAGCTTGAATTAATGTAGTAATATGATGAGGAGTGCCCCTTAGCTGACTGCATGTAATGGTGGTGTAACTATGTGTAATGGTAGAGTCTGGCTGTGATATAATGAATAAAGCATGCCATCTTGCTTTGAGTAACACCAAGGAAACAATATTAAATAGTTTTCTTGTTTGGTGAAGAAGGACACGCTCTTCTAGCTGAGAAAGGGTTTTACTTTCAACCAGAGGAAGAACTGTGGAAGTTCATATAGAATGCTGTCTTGTAGGATCAAGGCACTTGCTTCCTTCAGCCAAATCCCTGTGTGTTTGACTGACCTTGCAGAATGCATGGACAGTTCTGTGAGAAACAGGTTCCATGTTCTCACTGTCAAGCTCAGGTAGGAAAAACAGGCTCTGGAGTGAGTGTGTGAGCTAAGCTGTTGTGTTGTGGGCAGCAGGGTTGTCCTGCAGACCACCTGTGGGGAGTAATGTACCCTCATGCCTCTTAGCCAGCTGTAAGTGTTACCATTTAGTTTCTTACCTGAGATAGTCTCTGAAGGATAAAAAGCAATAAAACTGACATGTGAAGAGATTAACTAGACCATACATCTTCCTCAAAAGCATCCCTTAAAAATGTGTGCACTTCTACTTGTTAATACCTTCTGGAATAGAGATTTTTTAGCTTCCCTTGCTAATCTGTGCACACTGCTGATTAAAAGCTTTTCCAGGTGTCTAACCTAGCTTTCCATTGCTGCAAGTAAAGTGTGTTATTTATTTTTTTGTATTTACAATAGAAATGTTGAATAGTTTACTTCCCTTGTGCTTGCCTCAACCAGTTCATATTGGAAAGCTGTTATGTCTACTTGAGGTCTACATTTCATATAATCTGCAACCTTTCATTCCCAGGTTTCTTGGTCAAAAAAGCAATTACAGCTCCAACTGAGAGTATAATTACAGGTTTTTCTACCCACAGCACATGTCTGTGCCCAGATGCCTTTGCATATTAGGGATGCTGATTATTTAATTAGATGTGCAATTAACGCATTGATTGTAATTTTCCAATTTCATAGGATATCAGGTCCTTACGCTTTGGATGCTGTTAGGAGGGAGAGATGTAATTTGAAGGAGGAGGCAGCAGAGGGAGAGTTTTCTCTGCTGTAAATGCTTCCACGCTGCCTGTTGACTTAAGGTACTTAAGCTGACTCGAGTCTAAAAACCAGCATAATAGTTGGTAATAGCTGTTTTCAGAATGGGGGCATCCAGCTGGTTAAAATTTTCAAGTCGTCTGAGTTGCAGAAGGCAATAATCATTTTTTCAAGAGTCCATCTTCTAATTGTACTTCATAATTAAAAGTAGAGAATGACTATTCAGCTAGAGAATGGCTTCCGTACTTTTAGATGGGCAGCCAAAACCCAGGACAAGAGCTCTGGGGTTATCCTGATGTTTTCAGGGGTACATAAAGGAGGTTTTATGTCTGTCACTGCTGGGGCACAGGGAGACAACATGCTTCCCACAGCCTGTCACCTGAGACAACTCTGCTTTTAAAGTCTCGTCAACCTGATTTTGAAGGCTGGTGTGGGCCATGACGAGGAGGGTTGGCATTGTCTCAGCTGCAGGTTCTGAAGGAAGCGTGGTGTCTGGGAGCCAAGACTTGTTTGTGCCCCAGAGTGGTTGGAGCCTACGGAATGAGAAATGAAATAGCCTTTTCTGTGAAGTGTGCAGAGCTGATAGTGTTTGGTTTTTTTGTATCCCAAAATCAAAAGTGCAAACATCCTCATCAAGAGAAGAAAGGGGCAAGCGGGTTAGCACCTGCATTTAAAGGCTGCCTCAAATCTCTGAGGAAAGGCATTGCCATAGTGAGTAACAGTGATGGCTATGAATAAATTAAATACAGGACAATAATATGAGGGTTTCTAACTTTATGACCAATACTCCCTTACAGACTTTGCACCTTAAGACTTCTTATGTGAAACTAGATCTGTTCAGCCCCTGGTGGAGTTTTTTGACTGGTGTGGTAGCAGCAGCCTCAGAGGGACACAGAGATGAGAGAATGCATTGCAGGCAACTCAAAGGTCTCTGATTACTCCCTGGCTGATAAAGATGGACCTAAACTGTGAAGGTGTGAAGTTTGTGGCTCTTAAAAAATATTAGTGCTGTGTTAATTCATTTTTTTTCATTAACCTCACAAAAATCCTACTCTTTGAATCTTACTACATTCTTGGCCTTGGAAATAATCTTCATCCTCAGGTATGTGAAAGCTTTCCTTCTATTTGTTCAGATATGTTGATATCTCAGGGTTCAGCAGATGTCCTTACAGTTGGATGATGGTAACATATGGACTGTAAACGACTTTGCTATAGAGATGAGTCAGCCAGTGGTTTGGTCTGAGCCATTCACAACAAGTGAACTGAGGCCTGTCTCTGGAACATAAAAAGTCCTAATACATCTGATCTGTAGCATTTTTTTTCAATGAGCTAGTGCCATTCTCATTGTCTTTCTATAAAGAAAATAATTCAGCCTCTATGAGAGGAAAAAACAAACTTTTCAAAGGGTGAGAACTTTGGAAACTTTGAGGAAGATTATCTCCTTCATTCTCTTTAAGTATTTCAATGTTATTTCAGGCCATTATCAGTTTCCATGGTACTCAAGGTGCTGTGGGAGGTACCTGTGCCTTTCTTCCCCTCTTAAGTTTGTATGTTGCCCTTGCCTAGCCTTTCCTAGAGGGAAAAGAAAGCCATTAGTGCTTTGAATGGCACTTTATTAAATTTGTTCTTTCATCTGACAGCAACATCTTAAGTATATGTTTCATGAATATGTTCTGGAGCTACTGTAATGACAGCAGCATCATTGGCAGGGCAGTTTAAAATGCCTGAGAATGTACAGTCTCATCTCTTCCAGGCTCTGTCTCAGCACTGCTTGGGTTGTGTGATGCACAGCTCCTCAGAGCTGGTTTTCATTGAGGACAGCTGCCAAACACCGGGAGGTCACTTCTCTTTCATTAGCACTTCATCTTTAGACTGCTGATTGATTTAATCTTCTTGTGGCTTTGAAGACGATAATAAATAGCATGTTTTCACTGCTGAATACATTGATAAACTTTACATTGTGTATTTGAGCTTGTGAGGTCTACTGCAGCACTGAACTCAAGCTTCCTTACCGAGAGCTCTGTCTTTAGGGAGATGCAGCAGCCAGTGTCACCTGGGACAGATGGTTCTTATATTTTTCCCAGTGAAATAAAAAATTTGTTTTAGAGAGCTCTTGTCTCAGAGATGTCCAAGGCCATTTGTGAGATGAATTAAACCTGAGAGTGAGTTGGGCATTTTTCCCTGCAGTTGTAAACAAGCCTTTCTCCATTGACTTTTCTCTCTTAACTTCCCCCCACCTTGTTTCTTTATTTCATCTCTCTCGGTAACATTTTTATCCTCTAATTTTCATAGCCACTCATTTTTCTACTTGCCCCAGACCAAGTAGAAATGTTCTTGCTTGTCTTCCTACAGGGTGAAGGGGCGTAAGTGTGCGAGAGGGAAGAGCAGGACCTGTGCTTGAAGAGTACTCATTTCCCTTTGGTTAATCCACTCGTGCTCATGAAGGAATTGCTTACTTTTTACAATTTTATCAGTAATTCAGTGCTTTACAGGAAGTTGGAATGAAATAGATAATGAGGATTAAAAAAGAAGAAAGGGTAATGTATACCTCGCAGACATCAAAGCATTTGGCCTATATAGCTAAGCCAGGCTTTATCAGTTTTAATAATTCCCTGCTGGCTCAACCTAAAATTAAAATCTGTTGGTGAATTAAAAAATTGCAGTAAGAAGTATTTAAATTTTTAAGTGGAAGTTTATTTCTGTAGTAGAAAGCAAATAACTCAGCTCTGAGCCTTAAGGTAAACCATACACTTACTCATAGACTTTTTTATGTGCAAGTCATGCCTATTTTATTCATGAAATTATTGTAATTATTTCAGAAAAAAATCTCAGACAAACAGAGTCTTTCTCAATATCCTCGGCATTAGGTAAGGGGTTCTAAGTATTTGAAAGGTGTCATCTTCCTTTCTTCTGAGGGCACCTGATTTTTTATCTTTTTTAGTCACATTATGAACTGTGGTAAGGGCAGTCACATTTCCCAGCACTTCATTGCTCATTACCTCCTTTAGTAATGTCCCCTGGTTCTGTCTAATGAGACTTAGTCACTTTTCCATGTGTTTTTTTCCTCTCCTGTTCTGTAAGACAGCCATGGGAATATTGGGATTTTATGTGGCAGTGTTTGGAAATTTGCATGGGCTCTTTGTGTCTCAGGAGCTGTGGTTAGAGCATTGTGTTTGATTCTGGTACATTTTTGACTTTACTATGTTACTGTCTGATACTGATGGCTGCAGGCTGCAGGGATGGGCAAAGACCAAGGAAGGAAAAGATGGGAGGGACAGAGGCAGTGATGGCAAAATGACTTGGCTCCACTTGTAGTAGGATCTTTGGGAAAACTAAGGCATTTGAGAGCCTGTGAGGCTGTCTAGTGGATACTTCAGGTGTTGTAGAGTGTTAATGTAAATAAAATAGTGTCTGATGGATACCTACTATTTTCTTTTTAAACTATTGCTATATAAGAGACCCCTCTCAAGATTTTTCTCAACTTATTCATAGGCAGAGCTTTGAAGATTCTAAGTGCTGTTCAAATCTTGGATTTAATTTTATTTTCTCAGCTGGGCAGTCTTCATCTTTATGTGGATGAATTTGATGCAGAGCTTCAACCCTGGGCTCTAGGGCTATAATTGCTGTGTTTAGTAGAATCATTCCTATTGCAGTTGGACTCAGTGCTGTCAGTTGGGCAGAACCATGCTTTCCCGGCAGAATGCAAACATATAATGAGATACTCAGGGTCAAGACTCTTAAAATCCTTTAAAGCTAAATAATTTCTCGAAATCTGACCTATACTCCCTGTCCTGCAGCAAGTGAAAGAGCAAAAAGAGAGTGTGTTCTGGGAGATGGAGGATATGAGTGACTACGAGGAACATCAGCCTTACAGAGGATGTGAAAGGAGGTTGGTGGCATGATTTCTGTGCCTGGCTGAAAGGGGCACATGGAAAGATCGGGGATATACAGTTCACCAGTGGTGCTGCTGAGACAAAGTATTGTGAACTGTGACATTGGTCTATATGTGAAGCTTGTTACCCAAAACAAATGAGCTGGGACACCAGCTTGGCTGTTACCAGCTGGTACCTGGTTACTACAGCAAGGTGCTGGGATGGAGCTATGGGAGCAGAGTATTGAAGGTGCCAGGAGAATACCCATTGTGGTGAGGGCAGGATGGGGAGCACAGCAATGCTTGTGGAAGAAGTGGTGAATAAAAGTTGATGGTGGTGTAGGTAAAATACTGAAGGGGAAGTATCGTTCACAGCAAGGCTGGCTCACGAGGAGGTAGGAGGTATTTGAACAGATGGGAGGATAGTGGCATTTCCACAGCTAAGTCATATAGGCCTTTTCAAAATCCCACCCCACACTGTGAAAAGACACTGTTTTGAAAGATGCAGTGAGCAACACCAGCACTCACACAGTGCCTTTGATGCTAGAGGCAGAGAAACAGTATTCGGGAAGGAAGTGGGTGTTTGTGTTGGGTGCATGAAGAGGGCGGACAGGATAAAGGGAGCATTTGTTGGAATGGGCTTGTGAACATGGATCAACTGACCAGTGAGGTTTTCTTAGTAGCAGTTTGTTGGATGCCTCTGGAGCAGGTTGTGGGGCAGATAAATGGTGCCTTTAATTCAGGCACTTCTTGCAGGAAGAGTGCCTGCTGCTGCTCACTCCCAGGAGAGAAGTGTCAGTGCAACGTGAGTGGATCTGATTCTGAGCACAACACTTCTGCAGTCATTCTTTTATGTAACAATGTGACTTTTATTTTTGGGAAATGAGAGATCAACGGGTGTTCAAACCCCCACACTTGTAGCAGAGCTGGTACTAGTCTTCCTTGGAAACTGGATTCGTTTCAGCAAGGGCATAGCTGAATCTTGTGGGTTAGTCAGGGGGTGAACAGGAAAGATAAAAATAAACCTCCATCTCAGAGCTGGGCAAAAAATCTTCTTGGAGCTGGTTAATTATGTTGAGTCCTGGGCTTTTTCCCCCAGCCCCCCTTCTCCACAGTCCCGCAGGATGCCAGAGCGCTTTTCCAATAGAGATCCGCTCGCTGCGCTGCACTGCCTGCTCTCGTAATGCCAAAGGAGTGCGTTTTGTCTTTAGTCAGATTGGCTCCATCAGTTCGTATTTCCTTCTGAATGGATAATAAAGTGGAGAATCATTTTGAGGCGAGGAGTGAAGCGGGGAGGCTGCGTGTGTGAGGAGCTAGGCAGTAGGCAGCTGACGAGGAGGAGTAAAGTAGCTGCACAGCTTTCTCTCTGCCTCTGAAGTACAATATTTTCTGTTGAGTCACATCTGAAGAGAAGGATGAAGTTTTAACTGTACTTGGTACAGACTGAGAAAGGGAAAAGATGCACTGTGGTGGGGAACTAAAGAATTTCTGTTGAGGGATGCTCCTGGAAACCAAAAGGATTTCTGCTTTTTTAGCTTTTGCAATCATTAGCTTCTGCTGGTTTTTGCTTTTTGGATTTTTTAGTAGCTGTTTGCATTTTTTATTCCCTTCAACATGCCTTCAACTTTACGTGATTTCTGATCCTAGTGCTGCTGTGGAACGGGAAACTCTCAGTGCCTTTAATATTGCTTTCCCTGATACCTCAGATGGGACACCAACAATATGTTGATAATCTCCATAGTGAAAGTTCATTATCCGGTGAATCTTTAATAACATTAGGAATCCTTCAGGACTTGTATTTTCTATGAGAGCAAGCTGTTGTATTCTGTAGTTTTCTATTCATTCTATACATTTCCTTTACATTTTAACCTTTTTTTTTATTTTGAAGCAGCAAGGTAAGTGAAAGATTGGAACAAATTAAGTGCCTGGGTATAAACTGCAAGTAGGCAGCAACCAAGGAGAATTGCTCTTTATTTTTAGAGTGGGCTCTCTGTGTGCATGTGTATGTGTTTACTTTAGCAATACAATAGCTCCATTGGAAGCTGACTGGATTTAAAAATGTGCTTTGTAAAAACAATTTACACTTAGTATGTTCATTTGTATGCTCTATTTCTTAGTTTTTGTTTTCACCCATTAGACAGTAATTGTAGATTTCTTATGACTGGTATAATTGAGGTTGTGTCTGTTTACTTCTCATACTTCCCTGTAAGGAGAGTTTGTATCTCAGCTGGAATTTGACATCAAAATCACTATGGGAAGAAGAGTTAAAGGGAAAGGAGCTTGGGGATAATTTAAATTTGATCATTTGAGAAGCAAATAACTTGAAGTAATAAATTACTAGTTTGACTCTTCCTTAAATGTCACTTAAGAAAGGTTTTTTTTTTAACACAGAGTATTTGTCATTGGCCTGATTTCTTTTGCTGAGAAGCTTGTGAGTTGATGAGATGGAATGACTGGCATGCAGGAGCGATGAGGATGCTGTACAGGCTCATGAATCAGAGCAGATGGTGTGACTGTTTTCAGATATCTTTTCAGTTTTCATTCCATTTATATGGGCAGGTTTCTTTTGCTAATGGAGCAAGCCTTTCGGGGATAAACCTAAAGACTTAATACAGAATGCTAAGGTGCTCAGTCCCTGAGATGAAAAGGAGAGAGCTTATAGAAGTAAAGCTGCAGTTTTAGCCCAGAGGGATTTTAGTTGCCACGTGCTACGCTTTAATATCATGAGCTGTAAAACCCTAATTATTCCATTTGCTGTATATGGTACCTTCATCCAGCCTGGCTGAATGCTGCCAAGTGTCTGTCCTGAGGGAGGGCAGAACAGGTCAGAATCAGTGAATAAGACTGTGTAGAACCAGTCTGTACCAGGGCTGTATTCTTTCTGCCCTGACAACAGAAGTTGGGTCTCCTAATTCATCACCTTGTACTGGTGAGCACTGCCCATCCCTCCCTGACTGAATGTCCCTGTGAGCTGAGGCACTGTCACCTGGAAAACCAGCTCCAAACATCCTCAGTGAGTCATCAGAGTTTTGAGAAAATCCTTTTGGATGAGTGGTTCATGGTAGTTCTTGTCAGAAATGCAGCACTTGGAGAGTTCACACTGTTGGTCCAGCAGTAGTTCAGCACTGGGCTGTAAGCTGGATTGCAAGCAGAGGAGAGGCACAGCATATTCTGTTTCTGTTAGTCTAGGCAGAGCTCTTAGCATCATTCAGCATTTTCATAACAGTGCATGCAAACCTTATTTAAGCCAGAGGTACTGTGTTTGTATTGCCAGTGTCGTCTGTTTTCTTTCTAGTTTGAGGTAGCTGATTAATCAAAACCTTTCCCCAAAGTCTGGCAGACATTTCTAGAGTTTTCATCCCATGGCCAGCCAATTTGTCATCATGGCCTGGTAATTTTATTTCAGTTCTTGGAGCTGTTTGTTTCCTTTAAACAAGAAGTTGCTCCTTGATCCTGGCCCATGTGTTCAATATAATGCTGTGTTCTTAGGATCCTGATTGGGGATAAATCTGTTTTAAGGAACATTTAATGCTTTGGGTTGTCATGGGCAAGCCATCTACTGATTGATTCGTCTGTGTACAAAACCCCCATGCTTTGGAAATACTCCGTTCAGGGTACTGCTGAACTTAACTATTTCCCCATTTGCTCTTAAACTGCTGATAGCTGCTGCTCAGGTTTTGTATTTGATGGAAAGGGGTGAAGTAACTTTTATATAAGATAGACAGAAGCAGCTGTGATGTCTATTTTCAGTAGTCAGTTATCCCTTTTGCCTTTTCCTCAGCACAGAGTTGTCTCAAAACTAGGTAGGTGCCTCAGAGTTAGCTTGCTGCTCACCAGGCATGAGCCTTTGCACTGCCATGGTTGGCGGCTTGCAGCCTGTGCCTCCCTCTGTGCTTGGGGACAACCCCTATTTCTGTCTCCTGATGCTGCATTTTCCTGGCTGCCAGGTGGTGACAGACCTCATTTGTTACTGCAGGCAATGCATTGCTGTGCCAGGCACTGCTCCCTCCAGCCCGCAGGAGAAGCTGGGATAGAAGGATGCAGAGAGAATGAGCATGTTGAGGCACTGAAGAATGGAAGGGCTGCCTGGTGCTGTAGTGCCCTGCAGGGGTTCCCAAGGCAGCTGGAGTTAAAGCCTGGACGTCTCAGTCTCTCTCCATCTGTGCTCACAGAAGGGATGCTGTCTGGATGACAGACATGAGTCCCCATTTTACAGAAAGCTGAGACACACTTCACTTCTGGGGTGTCCCCAAAGTTTGTAAGAGGGTATTAAGGAGTTAAGTCAGGAAGTGCTATCTCCTTGTTTTACTACACAGTGATACTCTCCCATTACAGTGGTTTAATTTTATGTTGCTTTGCAACAGAAGTTTTTACATTGGTGAATGCCACGAACCCACAACACTTCAGTGGGTGTTTTACCCTCATAATTTGTGGTTTTTACTGTTCCTTTACTTAGTAGCTACCCTGGTAACTTGCTGGTGTGGCAAAGTATTATTCAGATGTGGGGTTTTTTTCCCTTGGTAATCTGGCCTTGTGTAAAAGGTGAGAAGTAACTGTGACATGGGAGGTGCAGAACTGTGTTATATGCAGTGTCCCTGGATCAGTTTTCCACCCTGAGGATGACTGATTGACCTCACTTGACCTTCTGTCACTTCTATCAAACTGCTCCGGAAAGGTTTTAAGTGTGGGTTTTTTTCTGAAATGTGTCAGGTGTGAAGGCTGGCTGTCATTGCATTGAAGTGTTTTGTCATAGTTCTTGCTTAGCGGTATTGGAATAAATGCTGTAGGTACAGATACAACCTGTAAAATGTATTTGGAAATGATTAAAAACTTAGGGAAGTTCTAGAGATAGGGCTGGGATGTGGTTTTGCAGCTAGTGCAGTGATTCCTGAACAGGAAGCATTGAGGCTGGGCAGCAGAGGGACGGTGAAAGGGTTACCAGGGGACTGAGTAATAATGCTTTTCCTCACATTGTTTTCTGTAAAATTATTGTCATCCTTTTGTAACTACTGTCTTTTCAATGGCATGAATGTATTTCCTCTTCAATCCACTGTGGAGTTCCATGCATCTCTTCTGCATGTCTCTTCTGCCTAAATGTCCTGAGGTGAAGGTGTTTCTCAACAGTATGTTTTGTTCTCCAGCTCTGCTGCTTTTTGCTCAGGATTGCTGAGCTTAGTACCTTGTTCTGATCATCCATGCTAGGATTCAAAAGTTAGCATTTTTGTTAATTATCAGAAGAAGGTTTGAAGAAAGACACATTCCCAGCAGCAAAGCAATATAATGCCATGTTCAGGTATTATCCAACCCAAAATTAAATCTAATGATATTAATTAGAAAATTGCAGGCTCATCTCCAGAAGTCAAACAGCAAAACTGATGATAACTCTTCATATCTCTGTCAAGCCTTGTTAGGATTCTTTCAGCAATTATTTTGTTCAAAAATGCTGTAATATTCTCAGGAAGAGTCAATGTTTCAGCATGCTGAGTGCTGGGGCGATGTTGCTATGGCAGCCTTAGCCATGATTTCTTTCTCTTTTAAATGCCAAAATCTTTTTCCCCACAATGTCCTGCATTTCAGTTATTGGTATTCTTTATGTTTAAATGACACTTTATAAAAGTATCAAGACCATTTATCAGGCATTTTTTTTATTATTGCTTTTCCTAGTGTAATTGCTAATACAGGTAATGCAATACCACTTTGTGTGGACGATACTGCAAATATAATCAAAAAGATTTCACTCAGCAGCATGAGTCAATAGCCAGAGAGGCTGCTGTGAAATGTTTTTCTGATCATAGTTAATTGTTTTTATGTCTCTTTGCTGGGTTCCTTGAACATCACATCTACCCTGAGGTACCAGCACCTTCTAACATGACATTGTGGACTAAAGGTATCTCAGTATTAACCTTAGTGTGATGAAAACCCGATAGCCATTAACAAGGGGTGTCAGACATCAGGATAAGCTGCCCATGGGAGTGGTGGAGTCGCTATCCCTGGAGATATTTCAAAGACATGTAGATGTGGCACTCAGGTTTAGTGGTGGCCCTGGCAATGCTGGGTAAATTGTTGGATTTGGTGACCTTAAAGATCTTTTCCAACCTACACGAATCCAGGATTCTGTAATACAAACATACGTCATTTTAGCAGAGCTTTTGTGCTCTCACCCCTTTTTCTTCCACCAGACTGCAGCTAGCCCGCTGCAGTGTGGGACAGTGCTGAAGGCACACAGTGCTGCCTTTGTTTTGAACCATGCTGGTCCAGTGTCTCACAGAACTGAAGATGCTGCTCACAGGGGGTTGCAGTCACCTCCCCTCTCCTGGTGAGAGCCTGGCTCTCTGTTTTATGCTGTAAGCATAAAACATGGCTGATCCCCAGCTGATCAGCAGAGATAACATAAATTGTATTTTATTCCTTCTTGGGATTTCTAATGTTCTTTTTTTCTCATTCATGGATGCTGGCATGACATGCTTTTTACTCCTGTTGTCATGGTAAATCTGTATGTCAGGAGGAGAAGTATCTGTTGTTCATGTATTACAAGGCTATTTCAGAGGTGTGTCCAGTGACAAGGTAATGCGATGTGCAGTGTTTGTGGTAGCTCACCTGTTTCCCCTCCCTAAAATCCTAATATGTCAGATTTGTCTTCATGGGAATAGCAAAATAACCCAAACATCTCCAGGTAAAGCAGCAAATGTATTCCCTAAGTTGAGCTTGAGCCTGGCTCTGCTTTGGGAAGCTGGGGAACATAAAAATGGTGGTGCCTGTGCATGGTGCTCTCTAGCACGTCCAGAGACAGCTGTACTGAATTGAACATGGAATTCTCCTGGAAGGAAATGCCTGCTAACAAGGCAGTCAGAACAAACCTCGTATAGTCAGTGAAGGCTTCCAACATCTGGCAGGACACCAGGATCCAAATATTATTTCCTAAAAGACTTCATTTCTTGTTATGTGTTAATGTGACTCCTGGGGTGATCCTGGAAGAGAAAAAGACTTCAGCAGGGATTTGCATTTAGATTAGGTTTTGGGGTTTTTCCCTGGGTGAACCTGCATTAATTTTATTGTCGCTTCACATGTCTGTGCTACAAAAAAGCAGGGCTCTAACACAGACAACATGAGAGAAATAAGGGATCTTTATAGGAGACAAGTTGCAGAGCACTTAGTCTGGAGCGTGGATGGGGACAGGAGCATGCACACAGCCCTGGGTGGAGAGTAGGAGGAAAGGACGTGGCAGGAGGTGCGGAGACACTTTGGGACCAGCCCACAGAATTAGTGAATGCTCAGAGCTTCAGGTCCGAGCGTGGGCTTGGGGTGGGGAATGGAGGGAGGAAGCCTGCAGGAGAGGGACAAAGAGGGCAGTTCTCTTACTTTGATTCTTGGCGTTCCACTCAGTGGGCAGTGATTTGATCTTTGGTGGTAAACAGTGAATCAAAGATGTGCTTTTGAAAATCTCCAGCAAAGTAGATACTCCTGTCTGTGTGTGTGTACGTATGTATATACATACATACATACATACATACATACATACATATAGATATAGATATAGATATAGATATAGATATAGATATAGATATAGATATAGATATATACACACATGTATATATACATACATACACACACACACACCTATATATACATATACATATGCCACAAATACTATATATAAATAAAAATGACAGCACTGTACTGTTTGTGCTGAGCTGCCAGCTTTGGAATGGCTGCAATCTTGCAAGTGTTCAGTAGGGAAAAGGGATTTCTGTAAAAAACTGCTGCCTCTTGAGTGTTGTAGGAGACAAAGGAAGTGAGAGCGAGCTCTGTCTTGAATTGATTTTTTTTTTTTTAAATAAAGCGATCATTATGTCCCTCTGGTGCCTTGAAAGATGCATACAGAAGGAAACATGGTGAAAACTGAGCTTTCTGAGGGAAACCTTGCACAAGCATATGTAGGCTTTTCTCCTAGCACTTGGAGTTCAATATGCTGGATAATATTTGAAGTGAGCATTTCTGTGTGCTACCCTCAAGCGACATGTGTAGAGAGCCACAACTTTCTTGGCTGCCATTGAATCCAATTGCTTGCTCTCCAAGGGTTCACTTCTTACAACTGGTACAGAAGTGATTTTTTGATGTTAAACATCAGTTACCCACTCAAGTGAAAGTGGCTAAACTGTGTACATGATGGAAGAAGAGAGTCGGAGAGTATATACCTTATGTCAGCCCTGTTTTATGAGGAAATAGTTCGAGTAAAAAAAACAACAACAAAAAAAGAAAAAATCCCAACTGATTTTTCTGGTCCAATGGCCTGAAAATTCTAGATAATTAAAACTTACTTTCTTTAAAGAAGCTGATAATCAATCTCACAGAGAACTTGTTTAGCCTACAAAAGGGCAGGTATTGCCTTTGGTAAGGGAGTTCACCTGAGATGCTTGATAAGGGGACTTAAACGTGAAGCACAGATGCAAACTCTTTTATAGAGTATTAATTAAGCTCTTAATATAGAGACTGGTATTTGCAATGCTGCTTCCTCCAGATCAAAAAACACTCTCTCCCTTCCTGCCCACAAAGTGAAACAATAAAAATAAAACAATAAAAATAACAGTTACCATAGGTCTTAAATAAAACAAGAATATGAGAAGAATATGTGCTTCAGGCAGCAAGTCCAAACTGAATCATCAAATACAGTTGTGTTCTCCAGTCACCTGCCCTCCAGGAGTATCCTGTGTGGGTCTCTTGTGTATCCTACTCTCTGGAGGAAAAAACTGATTGTATATTGCTTAGTGAGTATGGCACTAAAAGCACATGGAAGTTTGAAGTAGTTAAAATTGTGGGTTTTTTTGTTTTTATTTTTCTTATTACAGAGGGGATTTAAATTGGGGAAAATACTTAACTGCAAAATCTCCAGAGCTGGAGTAGAAGTGACATGCAGAAGCTTCATGCTGTCAGCTCAGGCTGTTTGTGCATATGCTGAGTGTGGCATATTTAAGTGCAGGTTAGCTTGGGAGCTTGCAAGCTTTGAGGTTTTTTCTGTTTGGTTAATTTTCTGGATTTTTTTTTTTTTTTACTGCTTCGTAGCAAAATATTAAGATGAAAATACTAAAATAGAAGAAAGGTTTTACTCCTAAAATATGTCATGCAATCTTATTGCCACTTTACATCACTTTGTGCAATTCCTGTGGGCTAGCTGGTACTGTGCCAAATTAAATTTGATTTCTGCTTTGGTTTGAAGAAAGAAAGAATGGAGATTGTGAACTTGAAAGGAGAGAAAATGTGCAAGGATAGAATTTATAATGTCAGAATTCCGCATTTGGGGGGTAATTAAATCACACAGTGTGCAATTGCCAGGAGCTCAAGCTTGAGAGTAATTTACAAACCTGGTAGAAAAATGGACCACAGAAGTGCATTTTGAATTTGACCTTTTTTTTTTTTCACTCTCTTGAATAGAAGAGAGAGTGAGGAACACTTATTCCAACAAGAACCTGATCTGGGGTGGTGGCCAAGACCAAGACAATGTCTGTACACTTTCATTAGCACATCCTCTTTCTGTCTGATTTTATGTGTATGCTGGTTTTAGGTTTGGGGTTCTTTTAATTCTTCTGCTTAAGTTACCTCGGATATTTCTACCTGAACCAAACTGTAATGCTTTTTTCCCCTCTTTTGGTAGCTGCCTCATGACAGAATAAAAACTGGATGCCAGTTGTGCATTGAGAAGTGATTGATGTGTGCTTGTGCAGCTTGTAGCACTATGAGAAACACAGGTGCAGCTGATGATGTTTGCTAGAAGTAGACTGAAAAAGCAAGAGAATGAAATTTCACTTCTGCACAGAAAAGCTATTGTAAAACTGCAGGGCAGGAAGCAATTCCAGAAGCAAAAACTCCATTTGTTTCTGCGGGACAAAATGAAGAGGCTTCTCCAAGGCCAGGTAGATGATAATTCAAACCATGCACATCACTGCCAGCTCTCCCCAGTGGAGATTGAATCAGACATGTTTGTTTGTGGAATCAAGAGTTCTCCAAGCACTGAATTTTCCATGGCTGGAGGAGACTTTCATCAGGATGGAGGACATGACTCCAAGGGAATGAACGAAGTGTGTGTTGGTGAGGTGGAACTGAACTGGGGTGGCTATGTAAAAATACCATGTTCAGTTCAGCAGAAGAAGAAGGACTTGCGAGGGAGCTCTTCTGATGGTATCACTCAGACCTCTTCTGAAATAAAGGGCGGAGTGTCTGAGGGGCAGGACCTTTCTTCCCTGAGCATTACCATGAGCTGGAGGGATGCAGCTGAAAGGCAAGGGTGCTTTCCCCAGGAAAAGACCATTCCATATAAGAGTCGGAGAAGGCAATCAAGAGACCGCTCAGCTGATGTGGTTGATTATATTGTTAAAGAGCTACAGGGAATAAGTCGAATCCAGACAGAGATTGCAGAGCTCCGTCAGCACCTCACCTTGATAAAAGGCTCTGTGGATGAAGTCTCCAGCTGTGTAGACACGGTCTTGAGTGAGATAGAAGGCCTGCAAGGTGGTTCCAGTGGCAAAACCCAGGGTACGCATGCTCAAGAGCCAAGAAGGGAGGTACAAAAGGAAGAACCAGTGTTATATTTTTATGGCATTCCAGAGAAAGATGGTGAAAACACGGTAGAGCTTATCTGCAGCTTTTTGTCTGAATATCACTGTTTCAATGGTATTCAGTGCAGTAAGTATATAAAAGATGCTTATAGGTCAGATATTGACACAGGCAAGCCATTTATGCCAAGACCAGCAGTTGTGAAACTTGTGAGTTGTGAACAGAGAGACTTTATTTTACAGAAGTCTATCCTTCTGCAGAGCTCAGGGGTCCGGGTTGCTACCAGTGAGGAGCAGAAGCGACAGAATGGCCAGAGGGGCCAGAAAACAGAAATCTCTTTGCAGTCTGGCTTCAAGAAAAATAATCAGAGCTCAGTGAATCCTGATGGAGCTCAGAGAACTGATGCAATTGGGCACCTTCAGATGGACTCTTGCCAGGTTAAGTACAAAAGCACGAGTAGGAAATCACAGTGTGCAGGGGAGAGACTTGATTCTGTGCAGAAGTCAGCCTTGACCAAGAAAGACACCTCGATACCTGAAACTGGAAAGGAAGCACAAACAATAAGCTGCAATGAGCAGCCTTCAGATGACAGGGACGTTTGCCAGGCCCTTGCTGAACCTCAACAGATGACCAATTCACCTAAATCAAGTGATGGAAATCACTGCTGCTCATCTGACTCTTCGGGCCATGCAAGCCAGATGTGTACTTCAAGTAATGGTAGTGAGCAGAGGCTTGACACTAAAAGCATCACTGAGAATTCTTCTTCTCTTCTAGAAAAAGATGAGGGGATAACCACAGAAGAAATTGAAACAGACTGTGATAACTCTTGTAAATTTACCAGTGCAGAGAAAGGTGATGTCCAAAGAGAAGATGTTTCTAGTGGGGTGACAACCATTAGCTATGATCATACAACAGATGAAATGGCTGACAGTAGTGACAGCTTGAAAGATATGATCCAAATGGACCTGAATGATCAAGATCCAACTGATCAGGTCTTTAGAGATGTCCTGGAAAATTCCCAGTATTTCCTTGACCACTCCCGGGACAACGTTGATCTTGTAGACATGAAGTTTTACACTAATAAGCTTGGGAAAGCTATTCACCACTTCAGGTCTGCTCTGCAAGTGGTGTTCCATAAACTGGAGACAAGTGATTCTGAAATCCTTTTGGAAAATGATAGTGGCTTACAGATGGATGATGACAACACGCTTATGCTGACCAGTTCAGGTATGGGTGGCAGCTCTGACTACTTTGCAGAAACCCCTCCTAGTCAGTCCTCTGAGAGCCAGGCAAATGCAAATACCAACAATGAAGCATCTGCTCAGATGCAATTTGCTCCTTCCAGTCTTTCTTCTGTTTCACATGAGCCTCCCGCTTCCAGTGTGCTGCCATCATCTGTCTGTGAAATCCCTACTAGGCAGCAGTTACCTCCTGAGGAGCTTGGAGAACATGGGAACTGCTGTCTACCTGAGCCAGCAAAGGAGTGCAGGCCCATGAGCCTTGACAAGGTGTGCGCAGAGACCATCTACCTGAACAAATGCATCAACAATTTCAAAAATGTGCTGAGGGAAAAGAGACAAATGCGTAGGAGACTCTTAAAAGAATTAGCGCAGGAGGGAAACTGGATTTCTGCTGAGGAGACAAATTCAGGTAAAATGAAAAAAATGTTTTTAAGGAGATGTCAGAATCTGGTATTTGTGCAGTCAGCGGCCAGCACTTCATTCTGGGTGGGTGAACTGTGAACATTCTGTGAGTTTATTAAAAGTTGTGAGCAAATAGTTACAAAGACAAGTACATGCGCTGTACAACAGTACTGACAAAATTCCCTAAAATTTACTGTGTAACACACTGAAATGTCAGTTAGCAAGCTTCACCTTTTTTTTTTCTTTGAGAGAGGGAGATTTGCAGTGCTTCTTCCAAATAGCAGGTGTTAAGGTTTTTCGTCATAATTCGTGACTTGGTTTCTTGTTAAATATAATAGCTAAGACATGTGATAACAAAGTGTGCATTTGTGAGCTATAAGTAGCTATAAGTAGCCAGATTTGCAGTTTTGTGAGTTGAGTGGATCTAGACTTTAAGTGACTCTATCACAAAGTGGGAGTTCTCAGTGTTTAATCACTGCTAGATGTTACCCTAGTAGAGACCTTTAAAATACTAAATAGCAGTAATAATAATGGTTAAAAAATCAGAAAGTTGAAACTTGTACTTTGGTATTGTTTCCATAACTTGTCCGTGATATGGAAAATTTTTTGTTTCTGGGGAACTACATCCCTTATTTCCAGCACAGATTTTGAAATGTGTGACCAAAGCAGATGTGAGCTGATACCGTGGTGGAGCAGTGTTGCTAAACCATTTCCTGAGGCTGTGGGCGGTAGAGCTGACTGGCATCTTTTGATGGGACATGTTTTGACAGCCTAGCTTTGGTAAAACAGAACCTAAAGTTGAAGTGTGGGTCCATCTTGCCCCTTCCTCTCCCAGCAGTGAGAAGGCTTTCTCATTGTCATCTCTATGAGTCACTCCACAGTTAAGAGGCTTTGTTTCAAGAGTGGAAGTTATTTAACCATATCTTGAAATCTTCACGTACTTGTTGTGAACTTCCTTGTATCAAATACTGTGTTCACTCTTGCAATCATGGGAGTCATCTAATGCCAAATGCTTTTCCAGTGGCTCTGCTTTCACTGTGAAGAAACAATCTGTCAACCTGTATTTGAGTTTTGTACCAGTCATCTTCTCAGTTATGCAGATCATGAAGCTGGTAATCAGCTCTCTGCTTTCTTATTTTATACAAGGTCTTTAGTATAGAGTTGGCTCAAACAGTTTTTAATGAGGGAAACGCTGAGATTTGTTAGTGGGCTTGGCACAGATACTTTTTTTTTTTGGTAGTGTTTGTGTGGTGCTCAAGTCCTGGACATATGTCCTAATTTTAGAACCTGAGGGAACAGACAGTGGTTTGGATTAGCATGTGCCACAGTACAGCAGAAGTACTGAAATAGCCTGTTTCTGAATGTGAGAGGAGGCTGCTCATCTCGGCAGAGTTTGAGCAGCCCAGACGTGTTCACAAGGCAAGAAGTAGCCAAAACAACTGAGACGGAAGAACAGAGCTGTGCTTTCTACCTTAGATCTGGCTCCAGGGTGAATTGGGATTTCTTGTTCTCCCTGTTCCAATTCTCTTGATCATCCAGTGATGTGACAAAAAATTGATTGCACTTGCGTGCCCCTCCCATAAAGGTAAATCTGTAGTAGATTTGGCAGTTGAAGCTATAAAAGTAAGTGTATGAAGAAGTCACAATGTAGGAAATGTGCTCTGAGAGACAGGAGGAGTCAAAGGAGTCAAAGATAGTGGAAAAAAATGGATGATGGATAAGAAAAGTGAGACCTTGGGGAGAAAATCCTGAGGATGCCAGGAAGCAAAGCAGCCCAGACCCTGACAGCTAGACAGGGAAAGAGTTGTAAATAGATGATCTTTAAGGTCTCTTCCAACACAAAAACATTCTGTGATTCTGTGACTCTCTGATACAGTGTTGTTTTGGCATGCATTTTTCAAGAAAGAGAAGCTGCAGTTTTATGTCCTGTTTCAATGTACTCAAGTTTGAGCCAAGCTTTTATTTTCTTCCTCTGTAAAAAGCATAATACCTGGAATCCAATGAAATATTGTTGTTCCCCCCCCCCCAGCCGTAGCNTTCCCCCCCCCCCCAGCTGTAGATAAGTATGGTGTCTTACTTTAAAAATGTAATTTGTTGTTAATAGCCTTTTCAGTTCCTGGATAAGGTCCACTGAAAACCCAGTTCTGCAGCTTTTTTTTGGTTCTGAACCTGAACCTCACATTTGCTCAAAAGTTCAGTTCAAGGTATTTTCTTAAATGCGTTTGGCAGCAGCCTCCAGCAAAGGAATGAAAGATAAGTTTGAAGGTGTTGCTAAATATGCGTGTTTTGGTGAATCAGAGATGATGCACTGGCATAAAGGTTTAAATTATTTATAGTTGAACACAGATGCAAATTACTGAAAGAACTTGGAACTTGGCAGATGCATATAAATAATTGTTATGTTTAACTGGAAGTCAAACAAAATCTCCTGAAAATCTGAGGAAGCTTTTAAAGTTTGAATTTGAGGAAAATGAAAAAAAAAAAAAAAGTGTAAGTGAAGATGATGATAGTTTGAATTTGTTTAAAGTAAAGCCCTGAAATGCTAGAGATTTTATGAGATTTAAGGTGACTGCTCAAAAGTGAAATTGTGAAAGAATTCTGTGATCAGGATTTATCCAAGTTAGTCACCATTGATGAAGCTGTGAGCGCACATGCTGTAGTGAGACACAAGATTTTAAATCTGTGTCTTCAGTTACTCAGAGCTTTGCCAAATTTTACATTTGGCCTGAAACTGTCCCTAACAGCTTTAAATTGATGGGCCTCTGAAATCAAAGATGAATATGGATTTTAAGCCAAAATGGTCTTTTTCTTGGTTTTTTTTTTTAATTTTAATTATCCAAAAATTAGTCTAATGGAAGATTTATTGCTTTGTGTTTGTATAAAAATGTTTGACCTATATTTGAGAAGCTCTAGTGCCCTGAGGTCTTAAAATTTGGCAGTGCTAGCCTGTGTCAAGGAATTTTCTGTGGAAAATCAGCCCCAAATGAGCGAAGTGAATATGCTTTTGAAAAATGTGTAGTTTGCATATGCTCACTGGTAGCTTGATACTGCTGAGCTGTTGCATTGCCAGAGACTCCATCTGTCCTCAGTGTTTTCCAGCTGGGGGCTAAAAGCAGGGTTTCCCTGCTCGACGTGACTGAGAGCCACAGCAGACCTGAGAGGGGACACGAGTCCAGGTCTCCCGCATCTTCTGCGCTTCAAGGCTCCACAGGAGAGGCCAGGAAGGGATAGAGTTCAAATGCAAAGGAATTAAAAACCCAGAAGTGAGGGATGCCTGGATCTGCCTGAGATGCACTGAAACCACCCTAGGGACCAAGTCAGGAGAGATTTGGCTTGGGTTGGAAGGGCTTGGGGTGGCTGTGTAAAAAGAAGGACAAACCCAAAGGACTTGATGTGGAGTTGCGTCTGTCTAGGTGAGAATGTTTTGCTTAATTGAAAAGGACAGGCAGGATTACTTCAGAGAACAGCCAGAAGGGTCCATGCCCAACAGAAGATGTTCCCATCTGAGTCTGGAAGGGACCCCAAGTTTGTTCAGTTTTTCCAGGTCAGCTGGTCTGTGCAGAGCAGACTGCCAAAACACAGCACTTGTGCCACACTGGTGGTTGCAGCATCCTGCTGCTTGTGATTTCTCCTCCATTAGCTCCAAAGGTGAAGCCTGCAGGGTGGTCCAGAGGCTTTCTTCCCTAATGAGCATCCATGCAGGCATGTCTTAAGATGGAAAATAGGATTTTTATTTTAGCTACAATCCAGCACTTCGTTTGCTAAAGTAATTTGACTTCTCCTTAGCAATTGAGTTAAAATAGCTTCTCTATTTTCCTGTCTTAGTGATTGCATGTCTGTAATTACACCCATATAGACAGTAACTTCAAAAACTATTTTTGCTTTTAAACCAATTTGAGTGTCTCCTGTTGCCATGAAGATATTCCTTCCCCTCCATCTTTCATACACAAATGAGTAATAGGATTCTTCTGTGCAGATAGAGAATTATCTGATTGGAAGACTTAAAAAATATCATGTCTGTACCGGAAGTTTTGAGTATGACTCCCATGTAACTTTACTAGTCTTGAAATTGCCTATCCATAAACATGAGATTTAGTGTAGGAGGCTTCTGGATTTTTTTTTTTCATCAGAGGAAAATTGCCTAGATGTATAAACCCAGAAAATATCTCTCTGCATTATGATATTTACAAAAGCAAAATGTGCTCCATGGGAGCTGCCAGTTTCCTCGTACCGGGCAAAATGTACAGGGGGTGAGGAAGGGAGCTGGGGGGATGTTTCAGATGCAGGGATGCAGGCAGTAGGTACAGTCTGGGGGAGAGGGGAGCAAATTTATTCCTCCTTACAATAAATACAGGGTTTTTTCCTTGAATGATAAATGGCAGCTCAAATTCTGTGTTAAGATGACTTAAAATTCTTCAGTTAATGAAACAGGAACAGTAACTCTAAAAAGAGCTCTCAAAAGCATATATCTTAATGCATGTGCACTTATGGATGAACTTTGATGAGTTTAACTCAAGGTTGTCTGTTAGAGATTAATTGTCTGATGCATGTCCCAGGAAGGACATGGGAAGAATCTCTGCTGCACAAACATTATCAACTTGAGGCAAACCTTTACCCCAGTTTATATAAAAATCATTTTACAGAACTCATGGCAGAAATCTGGTCTACTAACTTTTGTTCCTCTCCTTCTTGTCTTTTTTTTTTTTCTTTCTTTGCAGAAGGAGGTAGAGGAGAGCTCCAGGTTGTACATGTTGTCCCTTGTAACCAGCTTTCTCTTTCAGAAACCCCTGTGTGTGCGTCTTGTCTTCCTGTAGCCAATTGCTCCTGCTGAGGCACTGAGATTCAGTTTAGCATGTCATGATTGTCTGAGGCATTGTTAACACTGTGTATGAGTTAAGAGTCTGTTCAGTGCCTATGACCTTCTACAAAGAGGAAAACATGAATGCTTGGAGTGATCTCCTCCCTTTGGTGCTCTGTGGGGTGTGTGTGATGTGCACAGGCACCGCATTAGCAGAGGACAGGTTGTCCATCTTGTCTTTTCCTGTCCTCCTCTTTATGAATCATGTTTAAACCATGCATTTCCTCATTTTTCTTCAGTTATATTATTTAATTTCACCTCTGTCTGGCTTGTCCACGTTCATCAGTTAAAGTCAAAGGTATGTCTGGGCTGTAATAATGAGATTAATCAAACCTGGATGCTGAAAGATGTCTGCTGCAGGTCTCATGCCTTTTTAGGTAGTCACTTTGCTTTGAGCAGGGTCCTGTGCCCCATGGGAAGGGCAGAACCTTCTCCTTAATACATGGAGTTGTTGTCTTTCTAGTCATGGACTGGCTATGTCTCCGCCCATTATCCCGTGTGCCAAAGGTAACTCTTTCCTCCTAGGAGGATCTGCAGAATTGTTTTGTTGACTGCTGTGTGCTTTGTCAACAATTGTGTTAGAAACTGTATCTCACGTAGAGAAATTACTGGCTTTTGGAGTCTCAGCTGTTTTATTTTCATGACTCTGTGCTGCGTGCATTCAGTACCTGCTGTGCTTCCTGCTCTCCAGCAGTTATATAAATAAGGCAAAACTGACTTCCAGGAGAAGCTGAACCTTGCATGGATTTTGGGCCTCCATGCAGATGTCATCCCTTGAGTCTGATGAATTTGTGTTTCTAAGCTTTATTGGCTCATACATCAACAGTCTTGTTTCCTTCTTACTGGTAAATAATCTGCAATTAATGCTTTTTCAGGAATGCAGAGTTACCTGGTGTCAAATATTGGTGTTAAATTGAGCCCCCTTTTGGCTTCAGTTCAAAATCACCGTAACCTCCTTTAAACTATTCATCTGGCAGCTGGAAAGGTGGTACTGGATGATACATCAGTTGAAAGGAGCTTCCTTTGTGACTCTTCAGCCCTTAATAAATGGATGCTGTTGCAGAATACAGAATGAATTTAAAACAATCCCTTGACTTGTTGAAGCTTTGGATTACACATAAAATGCAGCATACTTGAGTGAATGAAGACACTGAACCACAAGACTGACTTGCTTCATTGGGAAGATTTAGTTCAGTCTGACTCTGCTAATGCCACTGAAGAAATGCTCTAATTAGGCATGACCAGAAGTTTAATTTAGTCAGTGAAACAGTTGTTTCTTGTTTTAGCCTGATTCAGATTAACCTATATCTAACTGAGGGTTTTTGAGGTTTAATAATAAAACATGGTATTTGAAAACAAGTTCGGATGATTTTCAAAACAAATAAGATGTCATTATTGATTTTTTTAATCTGTTTAAATAAAGCAGCATAAAGCAGCTTTACATGTTTTACATCTGTTTTATATTTTAAGAGGATAATGTGCTAGACACAGTACTTAGATGTGATGGAAAATTACATTGTTAGGAAGCCTTTTATGTGGAGAGCTAGATTTATATGGAGGGCTAACAGATCTGTGGATATTCTTCCTTTCCCTTGTGCTGCTCCAGACTTTGTGATTTCTTCTTTTATTTCTATTTTTGCTCCTCTGTCCGTTTTATGGACTTTTGCTTCTACAGAAGTGCATAATTGTTTGTTCTGTCCATTAAAGCATCTTCTTGTGTATGAGAATTCGCAAAAATTTAAAGTTGCGGCTTTGTTAAATAACTTCTCAAGTTACTTGTAAGCCCTGCTGCTGTTTTTCCTGAGTAAGCAAAACTCCTGTTGTTTTTTTTTAGGCTTCACCAAACATTGCCTTCCTTATGACTGAATACTTTGCCTTAAGTGACCATGTCTGTTGCCTTGTTTAATCCAGGGCCTTACATCTGTGCTCCTCTGTCACTGGTATAGTTTTTTATAACTGGTTGATGAGAGACTTTAATTACTTGGAGAAGACCTTTCAGCAGCTGGTTACAGCATGCTTTACTGTGAATGAATATACTGAAGTACTAGGGTAACAAGCACTTCCCCATTTGAAAGTATTTATTGGACAGTAGGTATAAAAATGTCATCCACTGGCATCAGAAATAGAAAAAAAATCAAATAAAGATGTGATGGCCTGTTTTATTTACATGTTTGTTTCTCCATTGTTTCAGTGGTCCTATATGTGCCTAGTGAAGATTTAAAAAATAATAATTTCAGATTCAGTCTGGTGTGGCTGCTTTCAAGGAAAGATCAAGTGACAGAGCTGTGCAGAGAAGGCCATAAACCAGCAAAACACTTTCTGTGACATGCAGCATGTGGATGGATGACAGGGTGTTAAATGTGTCTGCTTTCCCTTTGCCTTCCCATTTGTCCTTGGGAAAGACAGTGCTAAAAGCTCTCACAGGTGTTACAGTGCTCTTCTCACCTGCCTGTTGTTTCGCCTGCTTTGCCAGGCTCTGACCAGCTCAGGCTGCTGCTGTAGGCTGAACTGGAGGAGACCCATGGCTGGTGACAAGTCCCAGGGCAGCTGCTGGAGCCCTGCTGTGCCCTGGCCTGAGTGCTGCCTTTGGAGAGCTGGAAACTTCCCCCTGCAGCAAATCCATCTGGATGGACAGTACTGGTGTTTGCTTTCTTTAAATAAGGAGGAATATGTGAAGAGTTCTTACACCCAAGAGAGATGCAAACTGTGGTTTACTTTGTTCAGCTGATATTGCTGGAGAGGTCTTAAACCCTTGTGCCAGCGCTTGTAGCTAATACAGCCTCTGGTTCTTTGACCACTCTGTTTCTTGGACTGACTTTGTCAGTGGAAGAAGCGACTGCAGAGGACTTCTTGGTGACTTCCACTGTGTGATATTATGCCATTTCCTTTTTATATAAAGCTCCCAATTTCATTCTCTAGAACTGTTATGGTTTGGTGTCTGCTTGTCCTTTTGAAAGGCTTCTACTGAGCTGTTGTTGTGACACACCTTTGAATTTTCATCCTCTTTAGCTGCAGTTCTTCTCCCATTCACCTACCTGTTGAACAAACACAGGAAAAGTTTTTTTGCTGGAGTAAGCAAGATGTTTTGTTCTTCTCCTTATAGGAGTGTTTACATCCTCCAGTTGCTTTTGCCCTTTTCCTTTGTGATTTTTTTTTTACTTTGATACAGAATAAAAGATTTCATATGCTTTTCTGAAGGAATCTTGCCAACACAGTACACAGGTATTTATGCTTTTACTACTGTGGAGATGTTTCATTGGACTTACCCTATGGATTATGTTCTTTTCCTGCCTGGCTGTATCATAGAGACTTATGGTCAGTCTGATGACTTGGACTCAAATCCATTTTTTCATGCTTTTCTCCACTGAGGAACACCTTGTATGCAGTCAAATCCATGGCAGCCTTTGGGGCTTTGGCCTTACCATTTTTCCATGTTTAATCCTCCATTGTTGCAGTATTTACTGCTGTCAGTTCTTTCTACTGGACCTATGAGTTCAGTGTCAATAATTCTCCTGAGTTTGTCATTTCCAGATTTTATCAGCAGATCCCACTTACTCCCACTAGCTTCCTTATTGCGTTGTCCATGGCTGGCTCAGTTACAGTTACTTGTTTATCCACTAGAAAGCTCCTTCCTCCTCCTCAGCTTATCTGGTCTTTATTAATGTCACATGGCACTGCATCAAAAGGGTTTTTTTGAAATGAAAATTCAGTTAATCATTCATTTTATGGTTGGAGGAAAATAGTTGCTTTGTGAAACAAAACCAGCATGTTTACAAAATTGATTGTGCCTCTGCTATATTTTTTCCTGTTTTTCAATAGCCTTCGTCTTAATTTTTTCCTTCATGTTTGCTCAGAACCCTTTCAAGCTTCTGAAGCCAATAATGGTCCTGCACTAATCTGGATCACATTTCCCTCCACACACACACACACACACACGCTTGAACACTGAGTACTGCATTGGCTCTTCTACAGTCTCAAGGCATCAGCCCTTCTTTGATGGATGTCAGGTGCTGGTTCTCTTGGCATTTTCTCAGGGAGAAGGCTGACTGGAGCAAATTAGCTCTTTACTTTGCTTTCAGCAGGTGATAACTCCTGCTTTCACACAGTCATCACCTGCTTTGGCCCTGCATCAATATTGCCACTTACTGAAAGCTCTTTCTTTTGTTTTTTGCTATTATGCCCAGATGATTTTCAATCTTGACACTAGAGAAGCTCTGTCTTTTGCTTTTATTTGCATGTCTGAAAGGCTTGGCAAAAATAAATTATATTTTTGCTCATTCATTTTAATTATCTGTAACTCCTGGCAAATTTTACGTTGCACATCACGAATCTGAGACATGATGAAGGATTGTTTCCTGATCATACTTTCTGCCCTCCCCACGTCCACATTCCTGGCTGTTCTCTCTTAGAACAACCAGGAGGGTTGCTGCCTGTAGGAAATTGCTTAACTAGGTAACAGCTTTCCCTACATCTTTCCTTCCCCCTTTCTCCCAGATTCTTGATGCTCTTGTGGTCTCCAGTCTGCAGGGACCACTCTTTTGTGGTCTGTTAATGTCTCAAATATAAGTCACTTACATTTCATTCTCACGTAAAATGATTGAAAACTTTGTTATTACTGACTCCTTCTGCCATCAATGTTGCCACTTTGTGTTTGTCATTCTCTGTCATTCAGCACGGCTGAGCCATCGGTGTCAGGCTCAGTCCAGTAGGAAATCTTTCTCCATTTTAGTGTTGCTTTCTAACCACAGCTTTTCCAAGTGTTCAGATGCAAAGGTAGAGATGTCCCCCTCTGTGAGCTCAAAAGGAGCTGGTTGCTTTTACTTTGTGAAATCTCTCTTGACCAGCAATTGATTCAGATCCTTCTGGAGAAAATGCAGATTTCAGGCTGAGGGGTTTTGGTAGCAAAGCTGGTGGAGCTTGTTGTGCTGCTGCAGCTGTGGGGAAATGTGCATGGCACTGGACTGTCTCAGAAGGGTTCTGGCCCCCTTCTGCTCTGCAGGCCTGTCAGAATGTGTCCATTCCATTATGGATAACATTGTACTGTTCAATGCATTTAAATATAAAATAATAAACATTACTAATATGTAGTCATTAAATCCGCCAATTCCCTAATTTGTAGGACTCAAAAATACAAAGTTTGGACATTTGCTTCTGTTCAAGTTGATACTTCAAAGAGAATTCCTTTACCTTGGTTATTTCTGCTCTTCTTGGGAGTCTTTGTCTGTCACCTGTGAACAATGTGGGGTTGCGCAGCTCACCCAGAGTACAGGCTAGGAAAAAAAAAGAAAAGAAAATAAAAAAGAGCTTTCTTTTGGGGCTGTGTTCTTTTATCTTGCATAAAGTTGGATCTTATTTCCTGACTCAAGCTCCTTTACTTTGTTGACTCTCAGGTTGTGAGTTCCATGGCTGGAAATACTTTCTTTTTCACTGTGTGCAAGTTGCAGCCTCCTTTTTCTCTTGGCAGATGTGATTATCTGAGGTTGGAATTTTAGCTATTAGCATTGTAACCTGCTTAGTCCTGTGTGAAAGCAGCATTTTTTTCAGGGAGGGCAGGAGAACATATGACCTGTAACAAAGGGCTTTCCAGTTACAGGTAACCATTTTCCCCTTATCCAGAATCTATTGTTTCTTCCAGGTACATTGCAAGTGTTCAAACACTTATCACTTCTAATTAGTCCACTCAAGAGCTGCAGAGAAACAGAACATCACTCTATAAAAGTAGTCTTAATATGAACATAAGAACATGGTTTGAATTCATAAATATGAATCCCCACATTTGCAGTCTGTGGTGTTTTCCATCACACTGTGGGATCCCAGTTGACCTGCAGGTGGTGGCCCTTGTTTCATGCCTGTTAGAAATTAAATACTTTGAAGTAAATGAGTGAAGCTGTAATGGGACCTCTCTGCTTAGGAGACTAAAGAGTCTTTGCATTTGGGCACTAGCAAAGCTCATAAGTGTTCATACAGAGGTTCATGTTAGTCTGTCATTTGTGTATTTCATACAAGTGCTTTTAATTTATAACATCTTCATTATGACCACATTCATGTTAAGTGGTGACCTGTAGTAACAGGAGCTCTCCAATAACTCATTGGAATTGGAAAAAAAGAAAAAGGTTGTCTTCAAGACTGCCTTTTGAATGCAGAGTTGCACTGAACAGGCTCTTCAGGTTCCAGTCCTAGCTGTTCAATGAAATTGCATAGTCTGTCTGTGTCTGTATGACTTACCGTAGCATCTTGGTCACTGGAGGTGCTTGAACAAGTTTCTGTATGCATTTGCCTGCATGCAGTGTGGTCTGTTACCCTTTCTGCAGAATGCAATACAAATATTGCATACAATTTTTCTGGTGTTTCTGGAAATTATTTTCATGATTTTTTTTTCCTTCTCCCACTTCAGGGCCAAGATGAGGCTGATCCATCAAAACCACCCTGGCTCAAAGGAGGGTAAGTGGTATTTTAAGACCTTTTATCCCTGTATTTATAATTAGACTGTTCTTTCGAAGTCTGCAGTTCAGTCTAAGTAAAAATCACATTTATTATGTTTTTAATGAAATAATGAAGTGGCCAAACCTCACTGAAGGCCAGCCTGCTGCTATATTTCAGTCTCTTTTTAAGCAGTGGAAGTGGGACGTGCAGCTCTTCCAGACCTGTGGTTAAGAACAAGGCTATAGTTGCAATGTGTAATCTGTAATGTGTTGGTGGCAAGTGCTTGTGGCAGCAGTATCAAATAATTGCTACTGAGCACCTCAGACTGCTCCGGATGAAATCCTTTCTCCTGGATCAGTCATTGGTGGCAGAAGAGGGGAAAGAGTCTCTCTGAAACAGTTCTGTGTCTTCTGCTCTTAAAAGAAGATAGGTTTGGGGAAGCCTTCTGTATTTGCAACAATTCCTCATAGTAGTTAAAACTGAACTAACTCTAGAAATTATTGCAATTTGTATTTTTAAAGCTTTGCTCATCATGCCTGTTTTGCACGGATGAGAGTGAGCAGGTCGTGCATTCTCTCCGCAACACACTACTTGCAGCAAATGAAGCGGACAAATTACCACATCATGATACTGTGGTAATAGGTGCCAGCATGGCAGCTTTCCTGGGATTCTCTGGCAGGAAAAAGACAGTGACACATTTTACAGGTTATGTGCCTGGTACATGGTCAGGGCGATTCGGTTTGGTGGTGGGGCACCCATTAGGAGCTGTCAGTCAGTCAGCAGCAAGATTCGCCCTGGAATCTCAGCCGGACGTTGGCTTGCTACATGCTGAATTCCCATACGACTGAAGGAAGCTTCCCTAATAAAACATGAAGTTAAAATGGAGGCTTCATTATCTGGCTTTCTGCTTGTGGAGTCATTGTTCTGTGGTGTTGATATTCCCACAAAGTGTCACCTGCGGATGCCTGGAGCTGCCTAGCAACCCCCTGCTTTTCCCAAGGAACCTGGGACTTACTGAGTGGGCTGCTGGAGAATTGGTAATTTGCAGGAGCAGGAGGCAGTGATTTATTGTAACTATAAACAGCACCTTCTCCTGCTTTAACAAGGAGACAATGTACTCGGTTTATTGGTTCATGCACATCAAATTATTTCCTAGCCTGAAAGGTGTATACACCTACAAGTCCAGAATTACTTAAACATGTGTTGTCAGTTCGAGGCATTGTTTGCTCTAGTCTGTAATTTTTTTTCTTTTCTATGCAAGATACAACTAAACAGTCTGACTAATGTAGTTTTGACAAAAGTTTGTCATGCAAGGGATTCCCAGCAAAGGTGGTTGTGGATGGTAAACCTTTAGCTCCACTCTTAGCCACATTTTGGCTCATTAGCCTCAAAGTATAATAAATTATTTATGTTTGGAGTTGTTCTTTCAATGGGAAGATTAGAGCTGTGGTGTCCTTTGAAGGAAGTAGTCATCCTCTGTCATTGCAAACCACCTTAGCTTGCTTAGATTGTCAAGATTTAGTGGAAGCCTCTGTGTGATACAACTTGTATTGAAAGATGAATACATGCTTCAAGCAATTTTCATTTATAGTATAATGTAACAGGAGCTCCCTGTCTGTAATCACTGGCTTTGGAGATATCACTTTTAAAAAAAAGGTACAGTTGGTATTATAGATCAGTCTCTGGGGGTAGTATTTCATACCTGTATCTTTTATTTATTAGTGCAAATTATCTTCTCATACAGAAATGCTATTCACTTCTCAATACAGCTCTTCATAATAATGCTATAAATATTACATCCACTGCAGAGGAGAGTTACCCTATTACATATAAAACTACACTGTGCATATTTGAGGCACTGTCAATTCTTCTGTCTGTACAAAACCTGTAATTTTATTAAGTGATGTAGCAGTTGTGCTTGAATAAAGAGACTGAGGTAGCTAAAAACAGCACTTTTGAAAATTAGGAATTGTTGTTGAATTTTTTTTATTAATATTTACAAGCTAAAAGCAGGTCGTCTGGGTGGGTAACTATGAAGGTACTAGGACACCTCTCTTCAGTGACAAATACAAGCACCTTTCAAATATGTTTGTCATCCTGGCTTTCTACTGTCTCTCTCATAAACCTCAATCTATCAAAAGTATTTTGCAAGAAACCAAGTTGTAACTAGACATGTTTCTCAAGCACAATAATTTATATAGCATCACCTTGAATTTATAAAGCATGCAGTTTTAATGTTCTTCTTCTTTCCTGGGAAATGTCAGAGTATCACAGTTTCCTTTCAATGAAATTATAAACAAAAATTTGAAATCATGTAGGAAAAAGCTGTTAGCAGGAGCATTAACTCTGGAGTTTTACTTGTGATTATTCTGTTGCATCTTTTCAGGTTATACACTCTCCCTTTCAATTTTATATATGCTTTCATAATTCAAGGGATTTATACAAATCCTTGATACAAAGCTTATCAATAAGCTGTGTTGTGCTTCGAGTAATCCTGGGATTCTTTGTATCATCTCAGTAGTCTGCCATGACACCTATTTTACCCCAAAACAGTATCACCAATATCAGAAAGGTTTTGTAACATAAGGGCAGCAGACAAATATGGCGATATAAACGTATTTCTTATTTCTTGATGTGGCTGAGATTTTTCTGTAATAACTCAGAAGGGATTTTTGCAGTATGACTTAGTCAAAAAGTTTTTCTGGAATTCTCTGTTGGAAATGATGATAGCCTCTAATAGAAAACACAGCATGGCCTCGCTGTGAGGATTTCCAGTGTTGGAAAACTGCACTGTTGGAAAACTGCGGCGCTGACACGGCTCTTGCAGTTACATGTGACTGCTCACCTTCCCACCAGGCTTGTTCAGCCAGCAGCAGCTGTCAGCTCAGCCATGGCTTGGACACGTCACCCTCCTACGCCCCGTCAAAAAAGTCAATTACACTATTACAATTCTGTCACATGTTTCTGTAATAATGGACTGCTTTCCTCTTTGTCACAGCCTCATGCTAGGCTGTGCTGTGACATCCTTGTCCATTCTCAAGCTGTAGTATAGGTTTGGTCACGCTAGATGCTTTGTTGTTTGGGGGTTTTTTGCCTTCAGCTGTATTTAAGGGGGCTTGAGTAGGCCCTGCTCTCTAATGGCTGCAGGTTGCCTCTTGTCATTTATCAACCTCACAATTTTCATGGCATGTGTGAATTTGTAGTGGCAGTTTGATTTCTTAGGTTGTTTTGAAAGGTAGTTTTTATGGCCATAAGAACAGTTTGTCCCATACTCCTTTTTTCTGTAATTTTCCTGCAGAGCATTTTGACTCTGTATGTTGTACCAAATCAACAAAATAACCAGTCTGAATTGACAGCCAATTTATCATACAAAATGTGTAAGCCAGAGTGGCAGGGAGTGAAGACAAATGGCTAAGGATGAAGAGGCAGAAGGTTCCTTTGCAGTCTCTCTAATCAAGAAGAAGACCTCAGGAACCATATTCTTAATGTTAGCAAGGCCTGAGACCAGAGTGGAGATGGGGAGGGCGAGAGAGACACTGAGAGTTGCTGTGGATTTTGCCTGCTGGGCTGGGTGTTCATTGCTACAGCAGAAAGAGGTGCGTGCTCACTTTTGAGCTTTAGGAAAAAGCATTATCCAAAGTCCTTAGAGATGGATGCATTTACTGGGAGCCTTTAAGCTGGATTAATAGACCATCTTCAAGTACAGGGTTACATCCATGTGGTGTTACCAGTAAGTGCAGGATCCAGGTATAATTGTCCAAGCTGGTCTCTTGGGAGGGAAGTAGGTTAGAGTGTTTTATTTCATCAGGCTCTGATTGTTGCTGGGGTAAATGCCCTTTTGCTCCATTGTCACTTCTGCCAGCAAATGCCACCTCTTGTGTGAAGAGGTCTGCATGCCTTGAAATGCTGAGCACCACGAATAATTTCTTTTATAGAAATAATAATCTATTTTCTCCTCCTATGTCAGGTTTTTCCTAGTAATTATGCGGACCTCAAGGGCCAGTATTAAGTGTGTTGTAGACTAGAATCAGAAGTTGGGTAGCAGCATCCTGCCCCTGGGCTGATCCTCTTTGACATGCTCCCTCCTAAACACCAACATCAGGCAGGAATGTCTGGATTGTTGCATGTGAAGAAGATAAACACTTAATCGTTTTTAGCATTAACTTTACACTTTCTTAAGTATAATCTTCTGGCTGTTTTTCTTCCTCCAGTAAAGCATCCCCCTCTTCACCCCTCCCAACCCTAAATTAATTAGGGTTTTTTTTTTTTTCCCTCCTGAATTTCCAGGCCTGCAGGTGGTCTCTATGGCATCGATAGCATGCCTGATCTACGCAAAAAAAAGCCAATTCCACTTGTCAGTGATCTGGTAAGACATTTGTTTGTTTCTCTTCTGCCACACAGCATTTACACAGCTGGCTTTACTTTCTTAATACATGGGCACATTCATTGCCACTTCAAGAAGTTCAAGCATTTTCTTAAATTAATTCTTATGCTAAAGTGTTAGGAGTACTGGTTGAAAAATCTCAGTGAGAATGAGCTATGGTTTTGTTGACAGTTTCATTCATTTGACAGAATTAAGGTATTTTTTATGTTCTTTATTCTTTTTATTTTACACAAAATATTTGATTGTTTTTAGGCCTGCATAATTTTAAAATATTTTGCTAAAAATCACATACCTTAGGGAAAGTTATAATGTCCATGTGAGGTTTGGCAGCTTACCAGAAGGCTGGAATTTTAGAGGATAGATAAACGAACATATGTGCTTGGATTTTAAAAGCTATTTGCAATATTGCCAGTAGACTTCTGCACTGAGGAAGCATGAGAACCAAGTGAGTAATGGGGACAACTTTCATATGCTTATATGATATGGTGAAATAAGGCTTCTGCAGGACAAATGGTTTTCTGTCGGTTGTATTCAGTACACGTAGCAATTTAATACTTGAGAGAAATGCTGTAACAGCTGAAAGACCAAAGTTTCTTTATCCTGTAATTCATGTGAAAAGATGCATACAATTTGGTCTGCCAGCTTATGCATGGGCAGCTTGGTATGTGTCTAGCTAGCAGCTTATGTCTTAAATCTTTGCAATAATGGCATTAACTTGTGTTACTTCCCTTGAATGCATTCATTCTCTCTCTTCACAGGCCATGGTAAGTGGAGGTGAAGATATCCATCAAGTCTTCACCAGAAAAAAAAAACCCTTACTTTATGTTATTTCCCCCTCTACTTCTTTGCTTTTTGTTTTGAACCTGCAGTATTGCAGTGAATGTGTGTCCAACACTCTGTCCTGCTCCATCACTGTTGAAATGAACTTCTTCAATTTCTCTTGAAACAGCATAAAGCAGAACATAAGTAATACAAAATGGATAGAGTTGGATGATTTCAAAGCAAATGCTACTATCTTTAAATACCCTTCTCTGCCTTCACGTTACTGGAGTGGCTGCAGCAATCCCTTGTATACCACTGTGAGGTGCTGGAAAGACAGTGCCCTGTGCTGTCTGAAGCAGTGTTGGCATGATGTGAAAGGCAGTTCTTCAAGGGGAGAATACAGTTCATTGTGTTCAGTGATGGCTGATGAATGTGATACACCATCACATTCAAACCTCTGCTCCCAACTCACTCCCCTTTCTTTCATCCTTGTTACTTGCAACCTCTTTACTGTCACATTTTGGGGTGTTGTATGGTTTGTAAAGCTGATGAAATAATCTCCTTTTGGATATGAATGAAGTTAGATACAGAAAAGTGAGTTTGTTGTAGACCTCAGACAGTAGAAGAGCTACTGTTGCTACCAGAACATAAAAGTGGAGATGGGAACCCAGGTTTCATTGGCAATTCTTTCAGAGAAACAAATAGAAATTTGCTAAAGTGAGACTGATTATGAGCAGATGGAAACAAGTTGGAGACCTTTCAGAGTATATATTTGACTCCTCTGAGATGTGAGCAGTCATTTAAGAAACCAACTTAAACACAGTAGATTGCTGATTTGGTGTCTGGCATGACAGAGTCCCCTTGCTCACATCTCTGGGCCTGTAATGCCATTGAACATGTTGGTGGTGAATAACAAACTTTCTTCCTCCCTAGTCACTGGTTCAGTCCCGAAAAGCCGGAATTACCTCAGCGATGGCTACTAGAACATCTCTCAAAGATGAAGAGCTGGTAAGTGGGAGGGTTGCTTGACTTCTCTTAATTCTTACTAAGCAAATTAAAGGGATTTGGCTCTCGGAGATTCAGAGCCAGCTTCACAGATGTCTAGAAATATAGATGCAAAGCTTCCTGTATAATTTGGTCAAAGAAACTAAACACATAAAAATAATATTTAATGTATCGATATAATCCTGAGAAACAGAACACAGAACACAGAATCACAGAACATGCTGAATTGGAGAGGCACCTATGGGGATCATTGAGTTCAGCTCCTAGTCCTGCATAGGACACAGCAAGAGAAATCATCTGTCTTGATGGTGTTGTCCAAACACTTGTTGATCTCAGTATCTTACCATTTCCTTCTGTGCTATCTACCATAAGGGGCAATGTGTGAAACTTGCTTTATTCAAGATACTTCCTATCCACAAACATCAATTTTTTTATGCCTGGAGAGACATTTTAGTAAGGTGAGGGGTGTCCTCTGACGCTGCATGTAAACATTTGATGCATTTGTCCACCTCAAACGTGTGGTTGTTCTTTCACGAGGGGTTACAATTTGTGATAGTTTCCCTCGGCACAGTCATAGACTATTTCAAAAGATCTTTGATTCAGAAGGCTTTATTAAGAATGACTCCATGATATCAGAAGGCTTAAGTTTATAGTTTATTACTTATTTCAGAAGGCTCCTAGCTTAGCTTAGTTTAGCTTAGCTTAGTTTATTCTTATGTTGGTCTAGCTATATAAGTGGAACTTAAGTTCTCTATTCCCATTGGTTAAGAGAGAGAAACAGTATTTCTGTTGTTGTGAGAACAGGATAGAAAAACACCACCTGTGTTCTCAAGAAGGGACACAGCTCACAGATGTTTATGGACTCTTTGATGGGAAAGTGAGAGCTTTCCCTTGAGAAGGAAAACCTTAGCAGGCCTGCAGAAGAAACCTCAGAGACAGAGTCGTCAGTACCACACAAATGTATAGCTTTATTGCACTGGTCATGCCTTTTCCTGTAAAACTTGTGTGTTAACCAGCAAAAATAGACTCAGTCACCTTCCTGTATATTGATTTACATGTTCTCTTGCCTTTCAGAAATCTCATGTCTATAAGAAAACCTTGCAAGCCTTAATTTACCCCATCTCTTGTACAACCCCACACAACTTCGAAGTGTGGACAGCCACAACTCCTACCTACTGCTACGAATGTGAGGGGCTGCTGTGGGGCATCGCACGGCAGGGAATGCGCTGCGGGGAGTGCGGGGTCAAGTGCCACGAGAAGTGCCAAGACCTGCTCAATGCTGACTGCCTGCAGAGTGAGTAGTGGCTAGTGGACTGTGGCTGTTCCAGAAATTGTTGCCAGAGCCTTCCTAAATGTACTGCTGATGTCTCAGGGATCAGTGGAGCTGCAGTGATTAAAGTGACTGTGTGTTTTCTGAAAAGGTGCCATTGGGCTAAACCTACCTCCTGGAGGCACAGACAGCTCCACTGGTGCAGAAAAACTCCGCAGCATTGTGCTTGTTGTCTTTTAAAAGAAGGCTTAATTCTTTACTCTTTCATGTCTGTTCGTTGGTTTTGGTTGGTTTTTTTGTTTGTTGGTTTGGTTTTTTGTTTTGTTTGCTCTGTTTGTGTCAGCTCAGGTTGTGTATTTGCTGTCTTGTGTTGAAATGTGGGTTGGATGAACAGGGTATGAGGCTGAGTATTCTGCCATTTGTTCCTTTCCCCCCACCCTGGTATTGCTGTCAGGTTGGTTGTTCTAACCATCTATGCCACTATTCTAAGCTTTTTAGAGCAACACTGGGCTCCTGCTTAGGGTACAGAGTCCCTGGACTTAGCTTGGATTATCTGTACCAACAGCAGCCTGGGAAGGCATTTCCTATTGTCTTTTCAACAGTAGGCCTGCTTGGCTGAACCACTTCAGAGACCTAGGGCTGAGTTAACAGAGATAGTAAGTGGGATACAGAGGTGTTGTTTGACTATATGGGCAGTATTTCATCTTCCTACTGGCACTTCTGATTATTTTGTTGGTGTAAAAAACTAAATAAAAAACCAAGTCGTCTCTTCAAGGAACTCTGTATCTTTACAGAATAAATGACACCTTACACAAACAATGGAGAAGTTTAAAAGGAATTTGACTAAAGGGGGAAAAAAAGAGAAAAAAGTATTAATTTAGGCATCTGGTCCAGTTTTTATTTGCTTGAAATACCATTTCTTAATTCAGTCTTAAATTTATATTTGTGCTTGAGAGGAAAATATCTCAGTCTAAATAGAATAGAAATTTCTTCCATGTGTGTTAAATTCTGAGTAGGAAGGTGTGGCTCTTTTTCTTCACTTTTCTTGTCATTGTAGCTTGATGGACTAAGTCTGAGGAATCAGAAAAGTTTGTGAAGTATGAAGGGACTTACTGCAAATTCTTGTCAGCAATTATATGAATATAAAAAGTCAGGTCTTGTGCCTGCCTTAGGCTGTAGTTGTTTGGGAAAGCCAGGCTGAGTGATTCAGCAAGGGATACCAGTGAATCATAGGCCACTTGTTTTTTCTTATGACTCTTCTTAACACCCAAATGGATATTGTTTATACTTATTTTTGATGTGTGCAGAGTCTTAAATTTGTCATGGTTAGGTCTAGGGCTATTTGCAATGGCCTGTTTGTAAGACACATCTATCCTGGCCAAACACCTCTGTCCCCCAGTTGCTTAGCGGTTCTAGAGTCGTCTTTGAGGGTTGGGAGGTGAGTTTATAGCATTTGAACAGTTGTATCATTGGCATCTTTTTTGAGACCTTTCTGTGACTAAGCAAAGAGCTGTGGTGTTGCATTTGGTCCAGGAGAATGTAGTTTGGTCACAGCTCAGTTTTCTGTCACAGTTTGACGCGCAGGGTGAGTTCCTGAGAATAATGTTTTTATTTCTGGATTTCACTAGAACTCTCTGCTAACTGGTAGTTTTCAGTATTTGAGGTGAAAAGCTCAAGGCATCCAGGCTTGATTCAAATGCACACCCATGATGCTGTAATGTTGCAAGGGAGTTGTGATATCTCAGTAACGGAGAAATCTGTGGAGAACAGTGGAGGATTAGGTTTGCTCCAGCAGCAGAGAGGAAACAGGCACAAAGCTGTTGTACAGACCAGTGGTGCTGAAGTTGAAAACAACAGTGAAAAACCTCTGTATTGAAGAAATAGCTAATGACTAAGAGGAAGTATGTTCCTGCAGAGGAGGGTGTGGCTATCCATGTTCAAGAAGGGAGACTTCAGATGGGGATGGGTACTGGAGAGAATTCAGTAGTAATGGGAGAAATATGAGAATGTCTCAAGAGAGGATGGTATGAGATTGTTAATCTTTCAAAAGAGAGGCTTGGCAGTCTGGGACAGGAGGGAAAGAATCATGCTGTTGCAAAAAAAAAGAAAAAAAAGGCTATTCTAAAGGCATATTTTGGAGCTCAGGGCAGAGGTGTAGGACATCTACATGTAGTGCACCTGCTACGACTCTGGCTTACTCTTACAGTTTACAGATATCTGTGTCTTAAAACCTTTCTGTAGATACTGTTTCATAGCTGGCAGCGGTGGCTCTGTGAATTGGTTTAGTCCTTGTTTGAAACTGTTTATGCTTTCACCATGTTGGGTAAGAGAGAGATAAGCTACAGGGAGTAAGATGATCTTTTTAAGATCATTTAAGATCTTTATTGTTTACAAAAGAGAAAAAGGGCTAAATTTGCTGAGAAAATTAAAGGTAGAAGTAGAAGACAACTTCAGTGGTTCAGACTCACTGAGAACAAGGAGTCTCTGGAGCTGAGACGCTGAAGAATAACCATAGGGGAAGGTTTTCTTAGATCCAGTTGTAATTACATAATCTTATGCAATGGGCTGTGGGATGTGATGATGGCAATACTGTGTGTTTTTCCCACTGAATAGAAGAAACAACTGGAAATTACTTTTCATATATGGCAAAGCATTAAATAAGAACTTGTTATTTTATTCAGGGTGTTGCAGATGTTTCCAAATTTTCTTTCAAAATGTAAACTCAGGCTACCTTATCATGCAGAGTTAGAGAAACAGAGGGGAAACAACTGAGAGTACACCAGACTTAAAATGTATGAAGCGTGTAGACAGGTAAAACCCAACCAAACAAAAATTTTACTTTCTGAGTTACTTGTAAGGTGTCCAGAATCAAGGAAGAGAAACTGTGAGCAGAGTCTGCAGGGTTACCCACTGTGAATGTTGAAGGTATCATTAGCTGGAGATGGTAATTGTGTAATGAAAATAGAGAAAAGACAGAGGATAGTGGTGGGAGTTGGAGAAGGGGGTGAATGTACCTCAGGAATGGGAAAACAATTGTTATCAATACTAAAAGTGTTTTAAAAGGCAATTGCAGGCAACTGTGTTCTTTGCTTCTGTGTGTTCATGCTAAAATTCTTCTAACTGGAACCCAACAAGCCAGAGGAAAATGGGGAAGTTTAATTTATTTTTATACATATGTTTGAGGAACATAGTCTGTGCTTGAGGAATGAGAAACAGGGTGTCTGGGGGACAGACAACAGTTTAGACATCCCATAAATTCAAGACTGAACTTTCTTGTATACTGAACTCAGCAGGGATTTTTTCCCTAACAGAAGCTTTATTGTTGCTGTTGGCAAAAAACACAAAACGTTCTCAGGACTTCATATCTTCACTTATGTCTATTTAGGGCTCCCAGAAAATGTTACAGTGGAGTAAAATGAATTTTCAGACTGGTAACAAATACAATTCTATTGATGATACCTTGATGCCTCAGGATATATATTCACTTCAATCTGTGTAAGTCTTCCAGAAAATGTTGCTTTGGAGTAAAATGAATGCTCAGGCTGGTCACAAATACTTTTCCATTGTTTATGCCTTAAAATTTTGGGTAGACATCTGGGGGTTTATTCCTTAGATTTAGAATATGCTGTTTATCCATTTTCCATCCTTCATACCTTTCTGGGGAAAATAATTCTCCAAGTCTTTTACAATTAAGTTTGGGTATCTCTTATGAGGGTATTTTTCTTTGTCTCTATGTTTTTAAGAAACTTATCTGATACACTCAACAAATTTATCATCAGTGTGGGACTGCACTGGTGAAAAATTCAGTAATGCTTTGTTGTAATTTGAATCAAAACCCATTTGCAGACTGCTTCAGCAGGGCTATTCCATGAATTGGTTGTGTCTGAAGTGCAATAACCTGGAATCAGTTGTAGTATTTGTACTGCAGCCTCCTGGTTCACCATGTTGTAGGTACTTAGGAGTTATTATTCTGATGATAGGGCACTTACCTTTTTTATCATAAGCTCATAAATACCTGCTCAACGGACAGTGCTCTCTTTTTAGCCATCTGCTATTCTTGGAAGTAGTAGAAGTATCTTCTGAATGGGTACTTTTCCTTTCTTACTTGACTGAGAGTGGATAGAGGGATGTTCCTGAACATCCCCAGGGTATGCAGAGCTTTTGGAAACTGACCTTTTATCTCTTGCCTTGAGCATTGATGTAGTACTAACTGAATTACAATGGGTTGGGCAATTCTGGTATCAAAGAAGGAGTAAATCCGGGGCTGGATGTGTAGGAGACCAAGAAACAAATGCAGAGGAGTAATTACCAAGAGGGTGGAAGGAAAGGAGATAGTGTGGGCAAGAGCCTGGTAAGAGGCCTGTACAGCTCAGGACTAGCTTTTTTGTTTGATGCATTTTGACTCAGGACTGTGAGGCAGGTGTGATTGTTGCTTTTTGGATGAGAAATTTGTGTGTGTTTTACTCTGAGTTCAGAGGCTGCAGCTGTGAGACCCAGTCAGTGAGTGGGGGGGTTAGTCAGACGAATTAAGTCATGTGCTAATCATGTTGGCTTCAGAGTTGAATGATGGTTTGACACCATGGTGATGAACAGTTGCTTGCTCCCGGAGTCCTATGTAGGAAAATATTTGCACAGAAGGAAGAAGGATACCTTTATTTGAAACTTGAATATCTATTTTAAGTTTCAAGAATATATCATTTCTAAGCATTATCCGCCTACTGAACAGCTGCCTTCTATCTTGGCAGTGTTGCTTTCTTGAATTCTTCTTCTTAAAGCATAGAACAGCACTGGTGGTTTACTAATAGCTGTATCAATACCATTCCCAATATAGATATATTTGCTTTCTGTTTCCAGTCATAAATTGACTAATAATTCCGTCCTAGAGAGGAAGAAGGAATGCCCAAAACCTGTTCACATTATTTGTATATTCCAATGCCTTTCTGTTGCCATTCATAGGATTTGAAAAGCTGATCCATTGACCAAAAACCTCTTTGCAGCTTGAAGAAACAATCCCAACCCAAGAGCAGGAAAAGACCCCTCTGCCATTCAGTATAGTGACATGTTTTGTGTTTAAAACACATACAGCATAGTTAATTAGTCCTCCAGTGGTTGGTTTAAAAGCTCTCTTGGTTTTGTACCAAGAAGCAGGTGTCAAAATTAAGAAAGAGTGTGTTGGTGAGACAGCAGAACAGACATTGTCTGTTCTTTGTTAGTCTGTGTTGTTAAATAAGGTGTCTGTCTGATTCAGGCTTTTGCCCTGCAGTTCAAGCAGTCTCTGCAGGTAGAGAGAGACCTTTTCCAGGGAAGGAATAATGAAGCTGCCAGGGCAGGTTATCTGGGCATAGTGGGGAAGCAGCATGGATGCAGGTGGGGAGTTTCCTCTGGAGTCACAAGGCAAAGCGAAGTCTTGGAGGTGACTAGAGGGCTGTAGGGGTCTGTGTCTCATGGCTTGAACATCCTGTAATCCAGGATGCCCTGGACTGCTGCTAGGCTTGCAGAAGGATAAATCCACTGTGCAAGGTCTTTGGAGGTTGTGGGGATGTTAAACATGCTTTTAATTAGAATTCCTCCATTTGTCCAAACTTACATTATAAGGCCTCATTTGATGCACCTGCAATGCTTGCATTAAGGCGAGTTTTAATTGGTTCTTAATTTCCTTGAAGTCAGAAAGGTCAGGGCAGAGTTGATTTCTTTGGATCATGACAGATCTTAGAATTCCAGCTAGGAAAGGCAAATTGTTCCGTTTGGCCTATCTCAATTTCTCAGTAATTTTCTGTAGTTCTGCATATAAAGCATAGAGTCCATCTCCATCCTCAGGAGACCTAGTTCTGTTAAAGCTGAATAGCACTTCTTATCTGAAGTTCAAAGCATAGCCCCTGGTATAATTTCAGTTTCATATTCCTTTAATAAATGTTAGGTGCATCACCGGTGAGTAGAAACAGCAAGGACTGTGTAATTAATTCCAGTATTTTTGATTTCATTTCATCTTAAGCCAACAACAGGAAACACTGGGGCATGTACTTTTTATTGTACTAAATGAAATACTGAATATCAAGCCCCTAGGAAGGAAAATGAAAAAATACTCAGGTAATGTAAAATTATGGCTTGTTTCACACCCAGATCTTTAATAACATGCTTTGGTGTGCATAAACTTCTGACACTTCAGTGGTTACAGTCTATTGCAAACTGTTTTTATTCTCTTTGGTTATGTACTGCTGGGCTCCTCTGTGTGTGTGTGTGTGTGTATGTGTTCATAGGACTTTTTTCATATTTAGTCACTACTTGCTGGAACAGTTTCGTATGCAAAATTGTAGTTCCTTGTAGCAAGGGTACTTCGGATATGTTTGCTCACTTCTGGAGGAAAACAGTTCCAGGTGTCTTTGTGGACTGATGACTCACTTTGCACACACCTTGCACCTGCTTTAATGCATATTTTTAAGGTAATTTAATATTTAGTGAATGCCTGAATGAGGAAATTTTTCGTCGGACTAAGCTTACTTTAATTAAACTATCCTGGAGAAGAAAAACAAACAAAAGTATATTACATTAAACAGAAAGGTTACGATTGAATGTGTTCACAGGACTTTTGTACTGGTTTAACTTAATCTGACTTAAGATCATAATTTGAAATTGCTGCAGACAGTGTATAGAGAGACTGTGTGCAATCCTGAGTTTCTGCTTTTCATTTCACACCTGAGTTATCTGCCCTGTTAGCTCACATTGGGGCTTTTATTGATGCATGTCTCACATCTGACACAGTAGTCAATTTCTAAATTTTGACAGTAAAAATGGCTGTCAGAATTGAGTAGGAAGTATTTAGTGGTGGGAGTAGTCTTATCTCATAATTATATGAACTTTGAAATTTTTTAAGAGGTATGTAAGCGACCAGAGGCTTCTCTTGTCAAGATAGAGTTGACTACCTGTACTGTTAGAGGGTCTGTGCCTGGCTCTTGTGTTTCCAGCTGCTGGACACTGTGGTAGCATTGCATGCTTATAATGGCCCAGGTTTTGAACTACTGAGTTTGCTATCTTACAGGTATTCATTACAGTTAACATACCTGTGCAGTTCTAGAAATTGATTATTCAAGTTGTCTCTGTGTGAACTGATAAAATAGAATGGCATCCAGAGAGGCACTGTGTGTTTCTGCAGCCTGATGCCTCATCCAAACAGGGTGGTTCCAGGCAGCAGGAGAGATAGATTTGCAGTGACTCTGAGCTCAGCAGGGAGCTTGTCACACGGGTAGAAAATGCCGACAGTTTGGACCCAAACTGAACTTCCCTTCTGTGATGCTGAAGTGCAGCACTGAGACAAGCTCATTGATACTATTTCTAATGGAGGTCCCATGTCCTCTTCTTAGCACTTGCCTAAGCAAGGATTTATTTATTCATAGCAAGTGATGAGAGCAGAGGCCGTGCTATTAATTTAAGAACCTCATTCCTGGGTGTTCCTCAGCTGTAAGGATATTAAATTAACCTGTTGTTGGGAGGGCGGTCTCATCCCACATTATAGAGGAACTACCCCCTGTGCTTCCAAATGGTCCAAGTTCTCTGTGTATGTTGGAACAGGGGGAACAGAATGTAAACATCAGTGTCAGGAGCCATCATGTGAAGGGTAACTTGAAGCTTTGATCCCCCTGGCCCGGTTCAGTGAGACATGATTTTGTGTGTGTTTGTTCCTGATGGGCATTGTGTATTTTCTGGTGCACAGGAGCAGCGGAGAAGAGCTCGAAGCATGGAGCTGAAGACCGGACCCAGAATTTCATCATGGCCATGAAGGATCGCATGAAAATCCGGGAGCGAAACAAGCCTGAGATCTTTGACTTGATCAGAGATGTGTTTTGTGAGAGCAAAATGACACATGCTCAGCAGATGAAGACAGTGAAACAGAGCGTGCTTGATGGTACCTCAAAATGGTCAGCAAAGATCACGATCACCGGTGAGTGGGGTAGTCATAGGTTCTCTTGGTCTCATTTAGGAGTCTCAAGTAAGAGAGTTGATGTGAAGTTAGAACATAGAGGAAGGGCCTTCTGTGACCTCTGTGTCTTTCTGCTGAGTGCACATAGAGGTAGCAGGTGCAGATACCCCTATTGCAGGCACTGTAGTGCACCATGAGCTGAGGCTCATCAGAAATGCTCTCATGAGGGATATTCTTGTTTCTCTGGCCATTATGAGCTGCTACATCACGTGGTGGTTGGGTACATGGTCTTGTTGCAGGGTACTGGTAACCCTTCTCTTTTCCTTTCAGTGGTGTGTGCTCAGGGTCTGCAGGCCAAAGACAAGACTGGGTCCAGTGATCCATATGTAACTGTTCAAGTGGGTAAAACAAAGAAGAGGACAAAAACGATCTTTGGGAATCTGAACCCTGTATGGGAAGAGAAGTTCTACTTGTAAGTGTTCTGACAAGGACTCTCAGCCCTATGTCACCTTTGTGTGATCTGTGCTTTGACAGCTGTGTCTTCTCTCTCAGTATGCATTCCCACATCACCTGTAATCTGTGATGGTTTTTTTTTGCTCAGCATTGTGTGGGTGTGGAGGGCTGACATCACTAACAATGTATGTAGTGTGCACCTATTTATTCCATCTGTGTATATACAAATTGTCTGCTTTATGAACACTTTTATACTGATGATCCTAGAGAATGCTAAAGAGAAAGGAAAATACTTAAATCAGCAGCTATTGTTCCTGGCTAAAAAAGTTCCTTGTAATATGAGAATAAAATTTGTGTAAAAGACTAAGGAAACTGCCATGACCTAATTCTGGGATCTGCTACTGGTGTTTGGCAATGCAATTTGAAGGTAATTAGTTTTCAGTTGTCTGTGACACCAGTAGCCTCTTCTTTCAGTTGTGGAACATCAATGTAACAATAACTCAAAGGAGTTATTGTTGTGAGAGAGCTTCCAAGAGGACCAATGTATTGAGGTCTGGATTGAAAGCAAAGTCAGGAGGCACAGTTCTTTAGATAACATTGTTCCATCCTGCTTTTATTGAATAAGTAATCAGTACCGTCAATTTGTCATTGAAGATGTTAATAAACCAAAATGGAGACATGAAATCCAACAACTGTTTTCTGAAGATTCTGGGTGACATCATTCAACATCAACAGTCTTAATTTCTTGTAATGTGTAAGGTCTTCCATTGTATTATCTCTCTCCTTCCTTTCTTTTCCTCCCTGTTCTTTCCTAGAAAGAACAGGGGGGAGCTCTCTCTGCAAAGTGCAATTTGTTTGCATTTTAAAATCAGTTTCATATCAGTCCATCTTTGTCTTTACAATGTACAGTAGAAACAAAATTATTTTTAAGCAGTTTTGAGCTACTCATTAACGTCAGAAAAATCCTACTGCTATTTTGAGTGAATAAGCCCCTGGCTTTATTCTTAGTTTAATCCAAGGTAGCATTTCTGCTTGGTAAGTAGTAAGAATGCTTAGGTGCCATTTGGATAACTCTAGTCACAATAGCAGCAAGTCTGTGTGGGAGCCTTACAGACCTTGATTTACCACGCCAAGTAGTTACCATGGTATTTGCAATGTGCTCCCTTCTAATTTTAGGAGCTGCAGCAATACTCTGTTTATAGATAGATAGCAGAGTGTGATAAATGTCACTGTTTTAACAGTGACACTGTTTAGACTTAATCACCATATCTGTGATTCAGCAGATTACATGCTCTTGGGCATTAGAGTTGATGCTGCTTTCTGTCTTGACTGTGGTGGTTGCCTTCCTTGCCTTGGAATAGCAGGAGGAGGTGAAGGGAATGAGCACAGTTTCCACACTGATGGCTAGAGAGCACTCAGTACTGCAATCAATGTGGTGTTTCATTAGTAGATGTCAAAGCTCACCTTCTGCTGGATGAGGAGAGAGTAATTTAGAAGTGTGTGCAGCACTGGTTTTCTACACACCCATGTTTCTGTTTTGTTTTTATGGATCTCTTTGCAGCTTATAGCTCTTTAGGTTCTAAAATTTTCTAACCCATAATCAAATGGAAATGTAAATCAACACATTCAGACCCAAAATACCCATTACGTACCAGGCTTTTTTAGAAGTCGTTGTCAGGTGAATCAAGAGATTGCCAAATTTTAAAGGGTTGGATGGGGAGGTGTCTTTGATTCTTAGAATAAGGTTAATTTCTTGTAGTGAGAGAAAGGTGTGCTGTTAGTTACTGAAAGCCTTGCAGTAGACATAAGAAAGCTTTGATGTTCAAGATGGTGAAACAATTAAAAAAGAGCAAGATGTGTAAGTAGGGAGGTCAGGTTAGTTACTAATTTGTGTGTCAGCCATGCTGCCCTTGGTGGACTTGTTTGTAGCTGACGTTCATTAGGTGCCTAGTGCCTTCCATATGATCACAATTCTATTGTGTTTTCAAAGGTTGAATGTGGAGCCAGAAATCTGTGAACACCAGTCATTAGAATTATAATACTGTTATTACAACCATGGCATGAATGAAGGCACACATTGTACAGACAAGTGATACAATTCTTTCTACAAGCTCAATAAAGTTTATTAAAAGCAGCTTAAATAAGTTCAAAAATTGTAATGTCTCTGGTATTTTAAATAGGAGGTTTTGTGCTTGTCTATGGTGATTGAAAGAAAAGTATATAAACTTAAATATCTCTCCCTAAAAATGGCTTTGTTCATTTCCCATATATTTCCAGAAAAAAATAATGTGGTAGGTTTGACCCAATTCTAAAGGCCAGATTTAGAATCATGTTTTAGAAAAGGCAAGGTTGAAAATGCTTTGGGTTTCCATTATAAGTGCTTTTTAGGTCATTACTAGCCTGTGCAACTGTAGGCATCTGCTTAGATTAATCACCAGTTCTTGCAGTGTATTCATGTTGCCTGAGCAAGCAATTTGCAGGCTGTTTCTTTCTGAAAATTATCTCTTTGTATATTTACATCTATAGCTTTAGGAAATAGGTTGATATGGAGAGATTTTTGTATATTTCATCAGTGTTTGAAGACCTTTGAAAACAGAAGGTGTTGATTTTTGTGCTCTGTTCAAAGCGTTGCAGACTCTGCATATGTTGTACTTGGCAGCAGGAGGCTTGGTGGGGGACTCCAGCCACCGCTGCAGCACAATGTTCTGTGAACATGTACTAAGGACATCCTGCTTCCCTTGGATTTACATCCCCTTCCCTCCTGCAGTAAATCCCGATTTCTTTCCTCTAGTTGTGATGATGGATGTCCTCCTCCATTTGCTGTGTGCTTTTCTCCCCTGTGTCCTCAGCTCTCTTCCCTTGCCCTTAGCTCTGGCTGGACAGAAGGCAGCATGTGTCCTGCCTGCAGCTGGATTTTGAGTTTTCTGTAGTGGTTGGTACAAGAGAGCCAGCTGGCTGCAGGCTTTCCAGGGACAGCAGCTGGTGTGGGTTTCTCTTCTCTATCTAGCTGTTGTTTTTTCACAAAACCTGTTGGAACATAGAAGCTTTCATAACAAGTCTGCATAACTTGTTTCCTTATGAAGCAGTCCAGTAATATTAGAAGGAAGCTATTTTTGCCATATTCAGTGCAATTAGAAAAAGACAGTAATTCCCCATTTAGACATGTTTTAGACTGTCAGTGGAAATTATAGGGTTCTCGGAATCTTTTTTTTCTGTAAAGGCTGAAGCTGAGCATCATTTTGCATGGGTTACAATAGCAGACAGTACTTAGGAGGATAAACCTGACCAGAGGGCAATTTCACTTTTAAAGGGAGAGCTCTGGGGTTGTTTGGAGGCTGCTTGTCCATACCTTTTGTTCAGGGAATGCCATAGTCTTTAAAGGCTGTAAACACTAAATGTTACTGTTCTTCCTGGCGTAGGTGCAAAATTGCTTGTTCGTTTTACAGTAATATGCCCTTGAAGTTGTATAGTCTGAGTACAGCTGTGTTTGAAGCTTTGAGCGATGGGTGTGAAGTCATTGCCTGGAACAGATTACATTGTCTCTGAACAGGTTGCAAGAGGCATGTTTATTCTTTCTCACTGCAGAAGAATAACCGAGTTAAAATGAATGCAGGGCCTTGTGCTAGCAGACAGCAAGTATTTTACTGGGATGTGCAGAGCCCTCATGACATACATACCTGTTAATCCTTTGGGAATGGTGTTACTCTAAACTAACCACTGGCTAGTTACCCATTAGCTGCTGAGCGTGTTGTCAAGCTCAACATTTTTCAGTTTTCTCTGTGATTATATGTGCTGTTCCAGAGCTGTATTTTAGACTTCCCCTTCTGAGATCACTGTGTTTATAACCATTGTAACTCTCCCCCCCTCAAACTCCCTTCTCTGTGTGGCAGAGGCCATCCAGTTTGTCTTGCTTTCTTTAATATCCAGGTACTGCAGACAGTGAAACTGGCACTCTGATAAAATCTCACTTGTTTCCCTGTTCAGTTACCAATATGACACTTAAATCTAAATGCAGACCTGATGCCTCGTAGCAAGCATCATTTGGAAAGCTGAGTTAATGTAGCTGGTGATGTAAAATGCAGAATCATTTTATCTCTGCTCTTTGTAGTTAGAGGACCTGCACCATTAATTTGTCAGTTGGTGGTGTAACATTGGGTAACAGCAAATGATTGTACTTGTTCTCCTAAGAAAAGAGCTTCATGCTAGTAAGAAGTGAAAACTCATTTCTTTGTTCTTAGACAGCAACAATGAGCTCTCAGGGCATATTATTGTGCTGTCATGCTTAACTTATAAAGTACTGAGGATTTTCTTTCGTTCTCTTTCCACTCTGATTTTGCCTTAGTTGTTTTCTCCGCTGTCCTTTTTTCTCCCTATAAGAGGAGTCTTATAATCGTTTAAAAATGAGCCTCTTCTGAGAAGTTTTTTGCCTTCCATTCTCACTGCAGTTGGCCACAACTGAGCTGCCAATTGGACCCTACAATGATTTTACACTTCATTTGAACTGCATTCTAATCCTCCTGCTTTTTCAGCTGCACCATTTCCCAAAACAGCTTTTTTTCTGCTCCCCCTCTGTATGTTGTTGCAACTTTCTACCAGTCTTTCCCATTCTGGTTGCTACAACTACTCCTTCCTTTCTCATCTTCCACAAAATCACTACTTTTTTAGGGTTTGCTCCCCAGAAGCAGGACTGTACTCCTCAAATGATCACAAGTCCTAAAATATTGCTGATCTGCTCTCTCCTTTGCATTTTCCCACCTCCAGTAATCTCATCCACTATTTCTGCAAGCAGCTCTGCACTTCCATTCCTTCTCTTTCTCTACCATTGTATGAAATGTCCCCTGCACTGGACTGTGGAACTTTACTGGCCCTTCTTGAGAACTGTGTCAGTAGAAAGTAAACTGCTCACAGAATATGGACACACAGACATTCACTAGGCTCCTTGAACCATAAATATTTTTGGCTCAATACAAATAAATACAAAAATACAATAAAACTACTCAATTCTGGACTACATTAAAATATGCAAAATGGTGTTGCTTCCTCTGGCCTTTTACTTTCCTTGTCTGTGCTTGCTTAAATCTATGTGTTGTGTTTTGTCTTTATTAACCTGTCAGCTCTACAGGGTAAAATTAGCAAATTCAGCACAAATGTTGTTGGGGTTTTTGTTTCAAAGAATGAATTCAGAAGGAGTATTCTGGTCACTTTTGGACACTTCTCCTTTTCTTTCTTTCCATGTTTTGAAGGAGATGAGGCACAGGCAATCATCTGTCCCAGGCCCCTGACATCACCCAAGCCCTATCTGGCCCAGCCTTTACAGATTGGCAGAGATCTCAGAACTAAGAATAATTTCCTACAATTTTTTTTCAGAAGTTGGAGCTAGATTAGAAAGAGAGAAATTACTGACTTCATTGTGGGAGGAACTATAGTGTAAATTCAACAGTTGCTTGTTCTGTTTAGCCACCAGTATACTAATTACTGTGTGTGTGGGCATGTCACTGTGTGAGCAGACCAGAATTAACCCACAGCTTCGTGTGCTCTCGTGCTTCCCCTCAGCTGGGCATGGGAAGAGACCCAAATATTGACAGTACAGGAGATGTGTGTGGGTGCTGGGGCTTTGGAGCTGTGTAAGACTAAAGACTTGCAAAATAGATCGAGGTAGAGAGTGGGATAGTGAGCAAGTCAGCAGGACCAGGCTCAGCTGCTTCCAGTGCAGCAGCACTGGCTTGAGGCAGAAAATCTTAATGGAAAGAAAAATCTGATTTTAATTTTTCTTTTAGATTTTTTGTGCTGTTTCTGAAAAATGTTACTTCATTTGGTAGCTTGAAGTGTAAAAGTAAGTGCTTTTGTATAAATGGCACCACTCCAAACACTGAGACAATATGGATAAAAAGAAAGGTTTGTACATTGCAAACCTGGTTTCCGGTCTCTTGATCTCTGCAATGGACCTGAAATTATTTGGTAATTTCTTCCTTTTGGTGGAGTCACAGAGTGTTTCTTTTCTCTGTATCCTCTTGGTAAAAGTTGTGAGAGCTCAGCTGTAGGAGGGTGGACAGACATATGTGTGCACACAGTGAAATCAAGCTTCATGAAAACATAGCAAGAAGTGGGGCAGGCATCTTGAGAAATGTGCCAGCTCCTGTATTAAGACGGGGAGAGCTTCTAGCAGCCGAGCTTGTTATCCACTGTCTTACGGAGTCATGTCACTGTCACAGATTGGAAGCTATTTCTCATTAATTAGAAAACTCTTATCCATTAGCAAGCCCAAGTCTTCCAACGTTCGTGATTCTATTTTGGGGTGCTCACTGAAAAGTGAACTGGTTTTGACACAACTGTGTTGCTTCACCAAGTCAGGGATTGTGGTTGTACACGCTTACATCTTTGATGGTAAGCCACCAGCTCAAGGCTTTCAGCTGCAGTAAGCAAGTGATAAAGCTCATTCTCTGGCATGGGACCAGCACAAAGAAAGCAAGTTGAGCAGTCTCTTAAAAACAACAAAGAAAGGTGTGGTCAAATAGAAGCTTTGGTAGCTCAGTAAATGCTATTGGAAGGCTTCCTGTAGGATGTTACAGTGAGTTGTGCTGCTGCCTTTGAGTGAAGGATGATAGCCAGCCACCTCAGGAGCAGGGGATGATGGGTGTGGGACTGCTTAAGTTAGATTTAGGTTTGAACAGTGAACATTTTCCTTAAGGAAAGACCATTGGAAGCAAAGAAAAAACACCAAAGTGGTCCCAGCAAAGGTCTGTCAGCCAGAAGGTACCTGAAGAAGTCACAAGTTAACTTACGGGTGCTTGGTAAGTGGCTCTGTGTGCCCGCTGTATTTTGGGGTGCCCGTGCATTTCTGAACACTGAGCCTCTACAACACTGCCAGGCTATACAGTAGTGCACTGTGTCAGGAGCACATGATTTCTTTTACATGCTTAGGCTGTGTTGCTGGCAGACATGGCAAAGCACTCGGACATATTTGAGAGCTACAAAGAGCAGCAATTCCAACCATTCCCTGCTTGTGAACACTTGTTTGCATGGTTTTGTTGGGAAGACATTCTTGAAGTAAAGGAGGAGGGAGAGGAGAGTGAAAATGAGAGACAGACATTGAACCTCTTTTATTCTGAACTCTAAATACAGATTTGATTGCATAGTAAAGGCAGGGAGCAGCAGTGTGCTCTGCCTGGGATCCAAGCTGCATGGAATTGCCTCTAACCTTGTCCATATAATTCCCAGCTATTCCTCTCCACTGGAAAAATCAGTAGGAGCTGCATGGATGTCTGTTAAACGTTGCCCTGAATCACAGTGGTGGCAGTCAGAGCCCAAATGGTCTCTTGGCAGAGAGCATGCTCATAACCAGCCACTGCCACATCCTATTGACCAGGCTTAGCAGAGCTCTTCTGACCCATTTCTTTTTTCTCCCTGTTGCTTAGCAACAGATGCAGCATGTTAATGTTAAAAAGGCTGGAAAACAGGCCTTCAGCAGCAGTTGCCTGTTTTCATAGGTTTTATTTGCTTGAGGGTAGACATTTGTAGTTGTTATGGTGAGTAATCACCCTTGTCATGGTCTCATATGAGCATTCAAATTGCTTTATTGCATCCCCTGTAAATGAGCAGAGCTGTTATAATATGGTTCTACCACTTCTGACATCTGTTTGGATCTACAAAAGGTATCTGAAAAAGGGGGAGAGTCTGTAAATCCTGTCTGTGCATTAAACTGGAGGGCGCTGATTCATCAAACAGTAAACTGCTTCTTTTAATGGAAATGTCTTTATTGATCTGCCCAGAGCACAAAGTATCAGTCTAAGCTGTGAATAATAGGCAGAATCAATTCTAGTAATTAAATACCAATGCTGTAACTATGACATCACACCCATTCCCCTCAGGCACTGTGGTGTATCATCTGATTGTAATGCATTATGCATTGATACACTACTGCTTAGTGACTATCTTGAAGTAAGAGACCTACCTCCACCTGAGCTGTTTATCCTTTGTTAGAAACCAGTACAAAGGGTATTTGTCACAGGTCTTCACTTTGCCAACCTAGAAACTGCATAAAGACAGGAAGCCCTTACAGCCTGCAGCTGAACAGGAGGTCATTGATAGAGAGAGCTGTTGAAACCAGTTAGATGATGATTGTCATTTTTGGCTGGGTTGTGTGCTGGCCTTTACCAGCCTAGCTATCCCCAGGCTTCTGTGGGCTTCACAGCAAAACCGACAGCTGTGAAGAAAATTCCCAAGTTCTGTGAGCTGCTGCTGAGTGAGGACAAGCAGCAGAGTCACAGCTGCTTGGGAAGTCAGAAGTTGGTGGCTGAGGTCGGGGCAGGGTGGTCATTCAGCATGCATTTGGAGTGCAGTGTCTGCCCTGTCACAGGAGTGTTTAGAGTGCTCCAACAAGTTGTTGTGTGGTTCATATCAGACACTCCACTTCTGAATAAATACGCGTTGTTTACACTTTGCTAATACATCTCTCTAATGTTGGAGGAGCAGGTCAAGAGGAGTACAGAGGATGTAGCAAATAAATGTTGGCTGCATTGTGCACTCTTAAAATTACATTTTCTCTTGTTTGCAGCGAGTGCCATAATTCGTCTGACCGGATCAAGGTGCGGGTGTGGGATGAAGATGATGACATCAAGTCTCGTGTCAAGCAGAGGCTGAAACGCGAGTCGGATGATTTCCTGGGGCAAACAATCATTGAAGTTCGCACTCTGAGCGGAGAAATGGATGTGTGGTACAACCTTGGTGAGCAGGGCTTTAGGACTGAAAACATGTTACGTGTTGATTTGGGAATGTTAGAGAGCACTTGGATGCATGTGGACAATTTGCAAGAAAGGGGAAAATGTTTACACTGTTTCAAGGGCGTATGATGCTGCTGCAGAGCAGTTGCAGAGCTGATCCCAGTTAAAATGGAGTGTAACATGTCAGAAGGTTGGTGATTTTTATCAGTCAGCTATTTAATAATACAATGGAAGAAGTGCTTGGAGCAAGACTATTCCACTTCTGCTGGAGACATGCTGTCCTGTGTTCTTCTTTTTGGTGTCAACACAAGCATTTTAGCAGTCGATAAGAACATCAGGTGCACTGCATTGGGCTGGCAAGTTATTAAGACCTTTACCAGTTGAGACTGTTGTAGAAAGTACCAGCAAACAACCAGATGGTGCTGAATTGACAGGCACAGTGAACCTGTCATCTCCTAGGAGGTCCAAAATCTTCTTCCAGCAGTTCCCAGAAGTTCGGGGCAATGGTAAAGTTAGGGACATATTCCACATCAGTCAGCCCTGTTCTCAGAAAAGGAATCTATCCTTGGTGGTTCTAGTTCATCTGACTGAATCCAAGACCCTGTAGCATATTTGCTGGCAGAAAGGCTGTCTTATGTCTAAAAATGTACATAGTTCTAATTAGATGTGTCATATTGAGGGTGTATAATGGCAGTTGTTTTGCTGATGTCTACTTAGTATTATTCAATGTTTCAAAAGGAAAGAGAAAGTTTTCTCTGTGGTGACTCAGCCCGAGGTTCCAGCAGTTTCTTTTGCCAGTGTTGTCACCCCGGGACAGCTGTGCTCTGAACATGAGCAATGTGTATAATTGCTGATGGTTTTGCCTTCTAGAGAAACGAACAGATAAGTCTGCAGTGTCCGGGGCTATTCGCCTGCAAATCAGCGTGGAGATCAAAGGCGAGGAGAAAGTGGCTCCATATCATGTTCAGTACACTTGCCTTCATGAGGTAAGAAGTGTGAACCTCTGTTCAATCTGACTATTGAGAAAGCAATTTTCTGACCTTTATTTCCTTGAAATGTTTCTCCTTGCCCTAGGTAAGCTTTCATTTCCCTGCCATGCAGGCCTGGTAATACACTGAATCATCAAACCCACATTTGTCAGTGAGGCAAAGGCAGCTTTAAGGTGTCTCCCCCACACTGGGGACTCGCTGGCTCAGTCTGTCCTGCTGTCACAGCTGTGCTACTGTCAAAGATCAGGCTTTGGTTCCACTTAGAGCCCATGATGAGTTTAAGGTGGAGAAACCTGTGAATTTCCTTGAGTGGTGTTTTCAACATGTACTGTACCTCTGTCTTTCTTTAGAGAAGCATACTAAAATGCATTACGAGTAAATTCTGATTGAGGAGAGAGTCTCTGTCATGGACTGTTGAATGATGCAGGTATTGGTGGTATAAATTGTTTTGTGCTGCTGCAGTGGTGTGTAGTTATGAACAGCTGTTGGGGAACAGAAGATAAAGCTGAGATTTCTGGGTACTGACCTGTCTCAGGATGGACTGAGCTAGACAGGCAGTGCTGCAGAAGTTGGAAGAAATCCAAAGATGACTTGTGAGAAAGACTAAAGGGAAAACCCTGTCTTGGAGAGATGCCCAGTCTATCTGTGTCAAAGAAAAGGCAGGCAGCAGGATCAGTCTTAAAAGTGCCTGAATAAGGAAGAGTAGTCAGAACCCTGTATACAAGAATATTGTATTTGCTTAACCCTATTTGCTTTGTATATGTATTTGCTTAACCCTCACTGAGGTCAGTGAGGGTTAAGCAAATACATCTTACACAGAGAAGGACAGTTGTATCACAGGGAGAAATGTTCATCTAGAGGTACAGCATATTTATCCAGATACTGAGCTGGGTGAGCTTTCTGGTGTCTTCTGGCCTTACCAGGGAGCTCTCTGTAAGATAAATCTGAAGCTCAGAAAGTAGGCTTCTTTTAGTAGGCTGTGTTATGTCCTTCAGTACATATTTATTGGTTTTCATTTCAGTGATGGCTACTATTTGGTAAGCTGTTTTGGTTTTGTCCTGTGAGCATATGTGATCACTTGCTGCTCTTTTTTTTTTTTTCCGAATAGGTATCTTTTTAACTCTCACTTTTTTCTTTTGTGTATTCTAAAATCAAGATGATTTGCAGCAAGAATAATATAATCAGGAAAAATAGTACTGTAAAACAGAGTCTTCTAGCTACTAATGAGATCGTTAGACTTTTGCATTGCTTACTGTAGGGAGCCACTCTCTGAAAGGCTGATGAATCTCTAAGTGACATGAATTTGAGGATTACTGAGCAGCCCACTGAGCTGAATGTGCAATTTCTGCATAGCAATGATAGCTGAAAACTTTTACAGTGTTAGATAAAGTGAAAGGTTATGTTGAATAATAATGCAAGTGTCTAGTTGTTAGGGATGATCTTAAGGGTATCCTTTTCAGGAAAAGAAATCTGTTTGGACTGTTCTGTATAATAATAATTACAATGCTGATACAGAGCTGTAACGTCAGCTAGTTTAAATAGCTTGTCCATATTAAGGCATTTTCATTATGAGGACAGAAATGCGTAGGTTTCAGGAAAACTAATTAGTGTATGGTTTCAGTGCACTGAAGCACTCTTCTGCATCATTCACATTGTCTACTGGGTAAAGCTGTAGGTATGCATGTGAAAAATTCGGCTGTGAGATTCTTGCAAGAAGAAAAGAAGGTAAAAGCAGAAAATACAGAGTGAGCAGGGAGAAAAAAGAGGAGGAAAACAAATTTTTGGTAGTGCCACCACATCAGCAGTTCCAGGCTCTTCATGAATCTTAGTGACTTCAGCAGCATCACATAGAAACTTGTTCCTGTTTTGTTTTTCAGAATCTCTTTCACCATCTCACAGACGTACAAGGGAATGGGGTGGTGAAGATCCCTGATGCCAAAGGAGATGATGCATGGAAGGTGTATTTTGATGAGACAGCCCAAGAGATTGTGGATGAATTTGCAATGCGTTATGGCATTGAGTCAATATACCAGGCCATGACGTAAGATGCATTTCCTGTGTTCTTAAGTGTAGATGATTGATGTAGTTAGTTGATGTAACTCTCACTGTTTAGCAGATGAAGTATATTGGTAATAGAAAGCTTGGCAGTGGCAGCTGTTCCTTATGGGGCTTACTGAGAATGGGAAGAGACTTCCTGTCTTTGACTCACTGGTGTCCTCAAAGTCTAAAAATTACTGTCTGCCATTTCTGTTTTGAGACTCTCGAATCTCTGTTTAAGAGCTCTTCTGTTAAAAAGGTGTTGCTCAGGGTTCCCACTGAAGATTTCTGATGATATGAGAAGAGATGATGTTTTGTAGAAGCATTTGTGCTCTATGTCTGTTGTGGCAAATGTTACAGTCCTTTGAAGTGACTGATTTCCCAGGTGCCATTGAAAGCACTTTGCGTATTGGTGCCACTGATTTGTCCTCTTTAGCTAGGCTAATGGAGTTCTGTATCTTCAAAGAACCTTTTCCTTGTCACTATACTTTTACTTGGATTTGGGATTAGTCATTCTTCCTCTTAAAGACCAGTATTGCTATGCTTAGCTCATTTCTCATTTCAAATGGAATATAAAGTGTAGCAGACAAAAGTGAACTTTTCACATTAGAAGCTGAAAGTTTTGGGTTACGGGTCCTTAGATGAATTGTGAGCTGTACTTATGTCACCTTGCAAGCAGCTTTTCTGCCTATTGGTTTAAGCCAAAATGGAAAAGAATTGGCAGGTTTCTCTGGAAGTCTAGTCACTGCTTATAGCAGGGCTAACTTGAAAGTTGGACTAGGCTGCTCAGGGATGTGAAAAATTTCCAAGGAAGGAGGTGGAGGTCTCTCTGATTAGATCCCCACTCCTCACGGCTTCTCTTCTTAAAGCTAAACAAAGCCATTTCATGTGCTTATATTTACCCAGTGCCTAAATTACCAGTTGGTACATAAGTGTCATGTAACAAGCATGGTTTTAAACTTAAAGAGGTTAGATTTGGGATAGATAAAAGGATGAAATCTTTTACAGTGAAGGTGGTGAAACAGTGGATTGGTAGGCCAAGCTGCCCAGAGAGGTGGTAGATGTCCTAGCCCTGGAAGTGTTCAAGGTCATGTTGAATGGGATTTTGAGCAACCTGGTGTGGTTGAAGGGGTGGGTCACTGATCACTGCAGAGGTTGGACTAGATGACCTTTAAAGGTCCCCTCTGACCCAAACTGTTCTGTGATTCCATGAGTCCCTCAGGGAGAAAGTTACATTTGTAAAGTAGTTTCCAGATCTAATCTGAGAGCTCAGTGAGCATTTCTGCATAAAAATGGCCCATCTCTTCTGCCTCTTGCAATGAACTTTACTTGCCATTTCCCATGATATAAGACCTCTTAAGCTCTGATATTTTTTTTTAGGTCTGACAGATTTTTTAACATTTTTTAAATCATTTCACAAGCCTGGATGCTCTTAGCATAATTTTGAGATTTCTTCAAAAAGGAGGAAGGTTCCCTGCATTTAATGAGAGAATGGGAAAATGCAAATGAGTGTGCACACTTCTTGCAGGCTGAATGGGTTAGCCATAAGGAATCAACTATCAGTGCAGCACAGCAATACTTTCGTGTACTCTCACTGGATATTAATACTTCCCAGCTGCTGCCACCTCATGACACCTCAGAACCTGTGTCTGCCTCAAGCAGCAGCAAATCACGTTGATTTCCTTGTGTCGGGCTTGGTTCTAGGAATTGGCATCAAGACCCAGGGCGTCACTAAGTCACATACTGTGGGCACCAAATGGTTGAGAAGCTGTTTTATGATCTGGAAATGGCTGCAGTGAAGGGATTTCTCTTTGTTTTGAGCTGTTGTCTAGATCGCACCTTTCTGAATTAAAATTCTGAGATGCTGGAGTTCTATAAAGTGATGAAATGTAACTTCCATCTGTTCATGGTACCCGCCAGCAGAAGGGGTCTATCAAAGGGATAAAGTTGTGTCCTGCTGCACAAAAGAGACCAGAATGACTTACATCACTGTCCTTTTGCAGGCATTTTGCATGTCTCTCCTCTAAATACATGTGCCCAGGCGTGCCAGCTGTGATGAGCACCTTACTTGCCAATATCAATGCTTATTATGCCCACACCACTGCCTCCACAAATGTGTCTGCTTCGGACCGCTTTGCAGCCTCCAATTTTGGGGTAGGTTTGTGTGTTTGGTGGTGTTGCAATTGGACTTCTTTAATTTGGCTACGGTGCTTCCACCCTTCAGTAAACAACTTGTTCTGTTTAAAGAACATTTGATTTGTGAGTAGTTGGAAGCAGTGGAACTCTTTTACACCAGAGAAAGAGCATGGGTTTATTGTCTTCATCATCACACATTTCAGGTATCAGTCAGTGTAATGCATTGTGATGTTTATTCTTTGTGTTCACATTACAGTAGAGCACAGATGGAATGGAATAAGCAAACAATACTAACTCTGCTTGTTAGTGCTGCTGGTAAAATACACCATGTGATCCAGTAATTTCAGAACTTTGTTTTTAAAAACAGAAACTGCTTTAGAGAAAAAAAAAACACCACCACCACAAAAGAAGTCTATCCCCTTAATGGTTAAAATGTTTTGTATATAATTTATGGTGGAGTTGACCATGCTGGAAAAGTATTTGGAAAAGCTCATGCTTCCCATGAGACTGAGAATTTATTAATAGATTGAGGTGGTGTTCACAATGCCAAATCAGAATTCAGTGGAGAGACCTCACCTGAAGAAGTTATGTCACAAGAAGCCTGTAGCACTTGTCACTTATCTAGATAAGATCATAGAGCTGTATCATTGCTCTGAACTAGACCCTTTTCTGCCTGTAATTTATTCATCTCTGAATAAGCATTTTCTCTCAAATACAAGTTTGGTGTAAATTGGAGATGGAAAGTCGGAATGGTTTCTGTTCTGCCTCTACTTCAGAGTGATAATGGAATGTTTTTGTGACAATTCTGATGTTTCACAGACTTCAGAAATAATTACAGTTTAAAAGTAAATCCAAAAATTGAAAAAAAAAAAACCGTTTGCACAATGCCATGTATCCATACTGTTTTCTCCTGCTCTCATGAGATCTGACACTGATTACCTGATACCTTGCTGCTTACTCTGAACATGGATTGGACAGTGGTATGTGAATGTTTATTGGTGTTTTCTGCTCAACAGAAAGAACGATTTGTGAAGCTTCTCGATCAGCTTCATAATTCACTTCGGATTGATCTCTCAATGTACAGGGTGAGTGGGAATAAACAGAATCCTTTCAGGTATTCTGGTGGGCAGAGGGGAAACACACTGTTTGGATTTCTCTTACATTTCTAACTTCTTGCACAGTTTGTGTCTTAAGGAATTGTCATGACAAGCTTGTTGCTCAAATGTACTGTTTCGTTTTCCTCATAGATCAAATTTAGACCTTGTTTTTTAATTCCGTTGTAATTTGCTCAAGACTTCCGAAATATTTTGAGCATTGTGAATTGTGCTTATTCTGATACTTTCCCAGAAGTTTCCAATCCAAGTTGGATTGGATTAAATAATTTGAATTACTCTTATCAGCTACTTTGGGTATCCTCTAAAAAGGGAAAATAGACTTATTCTCCCCACTATGACAGAAATATTTTAGAGGACCATGTTGTCACTTACTTAAGGTTTGGCAAACTCGGGTTTGAGATTCCCCCCCACTTCAGCAGTGGGGAGATGTGAGGAGAGAGTTTCAGGTGTGAAAGAGATGTGTTTCAGATGTTGCCATTAATCCAACAGGCGTCATAAACCCTCCACTTTCTTTCTTTGCTACTCCTGAGTCATTATTGTCCTATCATGTGGCTTGGCTGTTTTTTTTCTTAAGTTACTTGCTATATTATTTCAATCAGTGACTAATTCTTTGAAAATTTTGAAAATGGTGGCAAAATGTGAGCTTTGATTTTATTTAGTTATCCACTTCTGATTTTAGCATTTACCTGAAACACAGAAAAACATATAGAGGAGAAGAACATAAGAAGATAAAGAGAAGTGCATTAGGAAGACAAAACAAAAAGGAAAAGGGGCAAGGCGCAAAAGAAGATAAAAGGAATATTGTGTGAAGAGCTATTCTAAAGCTACATTACTAGAAGGAGAAGGTCTAAATAAAGGCAACTGATCCACAGAGTAGCAGAGGGAAAATTATCAACACATGACAATAGGAATCTGTAGCAGTGCTGCCTTTTTTGTTTGCTTGATGCTCAGTAAAAGCTAGTTTTTGGTGGCTAATGCAACCGAAAAGTGCACAAACAAGTAAGATCTTACATAAAGGAAACACATGGGAAAGAATTGTGTCATTTAAATAATTTAGGTGTAGTCTAATTGCCATTATATTTAAAGAAATGACTGAAGCATTATGGGAGCATTTAGAAATTATTTTAAGACCCCTAAAGGCCAGGTTAAGTTTTGAAAAGAAAGGTGTTAGTTTGCAGCTTTCCAAACAGGAGATGGCGATTTGTATTCATCAAATGGTTTGTGTTTAGGTCTTGATCCATGGAAATATTTGATTTTGATAAATACCTTGAGTTCCAGAGACCCCATGTGTGGACAGCTTAACTCTTAAAAGAATTGTCTCAGAAGGACCATCTACAAATGACTACAGAGTGCATCAAATTGCCTGCAGTGGTTAGCTGAACTGCAGTAATATTCAATTACTACAGTAAAGAGACAGCATGTTTTTCTGCAAGTCCTCAGTAGAAAGTGAAAACTGTTCCCCTCTGTCCTTTTCACCTTCATATCTAGTTTTGAACGTGCAGATGTGAAGAGCCTATATGAAGAGAAGGTTGTCCCTGCTGTTTTACTTGCAGCAAAACCATTCACATCAGCTTGAATGTGAGAACATGCTGAGGAACATGAATGCTGTTAAAGGATACAGGTCCACAGGAGACAGTGGGGATGTTAGAAAGGGAAGAGTTTTGTGCAGGAAGCAAAGCTAGCTGCATTCAACATATGTGTTTACATATGGCATCTCACAGAGTTCTGGCTAGTTCCAGTACCGTCTTACGGGAACAGTGCTAATTTTTCCTTCTTGGTCTTGTTTATTTCTCTGGAGAGGTGTTGAATACACCACACTCCTTGGCGTCTCAGAAGAGGAGCCAAAAAAGCAAGCATTGAGTGCAGGAAGGAAAGGGCTCACATAACCTCAGGCAGCTGGCCAGGGCTGCCAGTGGTGAGGCTGTTCCCAGCCTGCTCCGTCTACAGCCAAGGAGACCGCTCCTGCCACCAAGGGCTGTCAGTCTCCTGGCATCCACAGACTTTACATTTATTTGAGAAGCTATTTAATTAAGCAAACAGATAAGCTTCTGCAGCAAAAAGGCCTTATTTATTGAGCATTGTTTTGACTGGTGCAAGCTTCTTGAGCAGGAAATGTTTCCAAGACAGTTTCCTTATTTAGTACATTTTTGAAGCCTTGCATGGATCTGACTGTGCTTTGGAACAGGATTTCCCTTTTCTGTCAACAGAATAACTTCCCAGCCAGCAGCCGTGAGCGTCTGCAAGACCTGAAGTCTACAGTGGATTTGCTGACCAGCATCACTTTTTTCAGGATGAAGGTAGGGATAAGGGTGGGGATGGGAATGGCATCTCTGCAGTTTTTTCTCCCCCAGGAGTTGATTTCCAATTTTCAAGCCGTTGTTTCATGTGCTTTAGACACTTAAGGAAAATGGAAATAATCTGCTGACCATGTATAAACATTCACATTTTCACATTTTGTTTTTACTTCTCTGTATTTTGCATTATGAAGATGTAAATTGCTTTTCCCCTATTATTCTTCAGTCATAAAGATGACACAACCCTCTCCCAACCTCCCCTGGGNGGGAGGAGGAGGAAGAATAAAGGAAATTGTCTAGTTTTAGGAAGGTAATTTGCTTTTTTAATAACATTAGGAAGGTTTTTCACTATCTAGTAAATATTTTAGAGTTTCTCTTGTGGAGGATGAGATACTAAAATGGGATAATATCTCTCAGTAGAGATCCAGGAGAGTTGTTACGAATGCTAATGTGCTGGTTTTGTAGTTAAGTTTATTGTCCTAGCAATGTGTAATAAGATTATTTTATATTCCTGATTTTTGACTTCTAAACTTTTTTAAAGGATTACAACCTAATATTATTGTGTTTAATTTGGGCTACTTCAGGAAGTGCTTAAAATTTTACTCCCAAGCCCTAGTATAAATGATGATTTAGAACTTCATTTGAAGAGTATTCATTCAGACAGTCTTATCTGTGTTGGAAGCTTGATTTATAGAAATACTCCAAAAAGTTTAGAGGTACTGAAAGTATCAAAATTGTCAGGTTATAGTTTTATTTGCAGGGTGACGGTTGCCTGTCTGTTTAGTTTAAAGTGCCCCTGCAGCATTTTTCTAAAACAATATAACAATGAAATAATGAAAACAGCTGCTGTTGCAAGAGGAGAAGGCAGTATCAGTTGACATGTCCCTAAGGATTCTGGTTGCTTTAAAACTGGATAAAGCTTATGATGAAAGATGTCCTTAATGAAAGTTTTTTGTATTGAAGGGCAGATGAGTGGTCTTCGGCAGCACTTTGCAGAGCAGATGTGAACTGCTCTGCTGGTCTGTTGCACATGCTTCCACTGCTGGGGAAGGTTGCCTGCAGGCTTTGTAACAAAGTCCTATAAATTCAGCAGAATTTGTGTGTTTGGCTCAGATTATACACATATCAAGCCACATGATCTGTCTGTTCTGGGGAATCTCCTTGGCACATCAAAATCTTTTATGTTTCAAATCATCCTGTGGGAAGATATGCTTATTTATGCCTCTGAAGAGTGATCCATTTGTGGTTTCACATCACAGGTTGCTGAGGCAGATCCACCAAGGCTTGAGCAGTTTCCAAAACGGTGATGTGTCCATTCCCTGTTTGATTATGAACCATGCTTTGTTTGACTCTTTGTTGTCCCCCTGCCAGGTCCAAGAGCTGCAGAGTCCACCCCGAGCCAGCCAGGTGGTAAAGGACTGTGTAAAAGCTTGCCTCAACTCTACCTATGAGTACATTTTCAACAACTGTCATGAGCTGTACAGTCGGGAGTACCAGACAGATCCTGTGAGTAGCTGATAAATAGGCAGAAACTGAATTCTTCTGATGTTCTTAAGATAATAACAGGAATACTAATTGATACAAAAAGCCAGCACAAACAAAGTTGCATGACTTGTTATCTTCTGAATGCACAAAATTTGTGATCAATTAATGAGCAGTAATTAGTAATGGGAGGATGATAATTGTTTTACACTAACTGATTACAATGTGTTTTGCCAGCCTCAGCAGTTATTTGTGAAGGGAAGGTTTGATGTAGCTTTGAGCGAGCAAAAACCAATTACAGCAAATGTAGGCTGATCAAGGAAACTGTCATTAGCATATGTAAACCTCAAGCAGTGAGATTTTGCCTTGGTTTTAGGCAAAACCTAAAGTATCCTGGGTTTAGGAGGTGCCTTAGACATAAACTCTTCTCAAATGCGTGAGAGCTCCACTCGCCTCTCTGTAGCAACGCCCACACACGTCGAGAGGGATAGAGTCACCAGCCAGGTGCCTAAAGAGCAAGTATTTGGGATAGGCTTAGGGCAAATGATGTCTCAGCAGGTCTCCTCCAGCCTGGCCTGCTCCTGGCATGGTAGATGACAAAACAGAGATTAGTTGGGTTTCAGGCCACCAGTTAGCAACATGATTTGGCATGTTACTATGTTTTGCATTAGATCAGACAAGTTGTCCGCAGTCATTAATAATTTTAAGCTCTTTGGAAGAAAGGGTCCACAGGTGTGCTTGGGGTTTGCATGGTGATCTGCATTTGCTAGCTTTTCCTTTGCCCTTACACTTTATGCTGGTTTTCCAATGGCTTCCTTCTCAGAACAAAACTCAGGACCTTCCTGCCGAGGAACAGGGCCCCAGCATCAGAAACCTTGATTTCTGGCCCAAGCTCATCACTTTGATAGTTTCCATCATAGAAGAGGACAAGAATTCTTACACCCCAGTCCTGAATCAGTAAGAATCCTCCGTGTCAGGTTTGGCTAATGCTAGTCTGTGTGTGCTCTGCTTTATTTGTTAAACTGCTTTCTATCTCTTCTGTCACTTGTGCATTTATAGAAGTACTTATCTTGTCTGTCTGTCTTTCTGTCTTATCTGTCTCTGTCTATATAAATAACTTTTTGATTGGGATGGAAGAGTTTCAAAAGGTTCAGTTACGATGGCGTTCGAGCACAAACACCCTGATTATTACAATCCTGAACTCAGGGAGGCACCTGAAACTGGGGTGAGAGTTCTTTTGGTTTTTTCTGATGTTGAGCAGTTCTGGGGTGCACATTAATGCACACAGTAGTGCTGTGGTGCCTTACACTGTGGTTTAGGAACATGGTGTTCAATGCAGCACTGGGGATTGCATTGGGTGGAGTTTGCATAGCATTGGAAAGGACCCTGAAATGGGTCCCCCTCCTACAGTCCCACGGGGCAGAGAGAGACAGAGATCCTACAAGGTATTACACACAAAGACCTGGATTGTGCCCTAATCAGCATTGATCTAACATGATCAGCAATCACTGTCAGCCTAGTAACCATCAAAAAGGAAAAAGAAAAAAATTGACAAGGAAAGGGGAAAAAGTGCAAGGCATTGAGATCACATTCCCAGAATGACTGTGTGCACCTCTTCTAGGAAGGACATGCAGGACCTGTCTTTTTGAGTTAAAACAGATTTTTCAGTTTACTTAATCTGTGCCACAGAGTCCAGCCTGTGATCTCTAATTTTCACCTGATCCTTTATCTAGGGTGAAGGAAGCATCTGTAACGTTGAGCTTTTCAGCTTGTAGCATAGCTCAGAGCTAAATAAAGAAGAGCCCTTGCTTTGACACATGCCACAGCCTTTCCCAAATGTCCCCTCAGGTTTCCTCAGGAGCTTGCAGTTGGGAAGATCAGTGCAGAGGTGATGTGGAGTCTTTTTGCCCAGGATATGAAGTATGCCATGGAAGGTAAGAAAATGTCTCATTGCTGTTAGCTGACTTGTTGCTGGTCTCTTGTTCTCCATCCATTTGGTGAAAATGAGGCTTAAGCTCATGAGTAGCATCACTGATGGGAGCAGGGATTTCTATTGGTTGGTTTGTTTGTGCACAGCTGGTTTATGAGTCAGAACTGAGGCTGAGATCTGCATGAGCTCTGGACCTCCATGTCAGACTGTTTTGCAAGCTGTTCATTGATATCCCAGCTGGCTGGAAATCAGAAGCTCCCTTTGGCCTAGAAGTTACAATAGCTTGGATCAGCAGCCAGCAGCAGCTTCATCTTCTACTGTACTGTGGTAGAAAGGGTTGAAGAAGTTGGTGGACTCTGGGTTGTGCCATGGCTCTGGTTCCCTGGATAATACAGCCCAGGTTGTCTAAGCCATTGGCAGAAAGATGCTGTTAGAACAATTCCTGCTGCAGACATCTTCCTTTTGAATTAGTCTTTGCATAATTCCACCTCCTAGTAAGGAAGAAATTTTACTGTTTCTGAAAGTGAATTAGACATGCAAAATTCAGCAAATGTCCAGAAAGGAATTCCTCTGCTTGCAGTACTCTTCTGATGGTTGGTATCTGAACTTGATTTTAGTTCTATACATTGATTTTCACAATCTCACCAACTTTTCACAAGTTTCAGAGAACATCCAGCTCCCACTGTCTCTGCAGGGTTGGGCTTTATTCGTAAGGTGAGACTGTGATAGAACAGAAGTGCCAGTGCTGTCTGCGGCATGTGAGCTGTATTTATATTCCAAACCCAAGTCAAGCTGCTGCTTTTGGCCACTCACAAAATTTTGTTCAATCCACTTGTCTCCACTTTGATCTGAGCTCACTTAGAGGAGTGACAGCCAATTAGACTCTTCAGATTGCTAGGGAAAAAACGCTGCCAGGAAGAGAGCTGCCTGCTTTCTGTCCTTTGGAAACAGTCTGTGGGGTTGCTCCATAGGTGAAAAAGATTGACTCCATTTTTTTATTAATCTCTGTCAGTGCAACAGATGTAGAGACTGTGCTGTGGGGGGACTCTTTGCCAGGTGTAGGCTTGAATCTGACAGGCTGTAGGGCTGGATGAAATGTTCTCAATTCTGTGTTAGGAACTTTTTGTATATGCTTGTACCCCACAGTGCCTTTGTCTTGGAGGTCAAGCTCATGTAAGAACAGACACTGGGAAGGAGGACTATGACCTACTAACTATGTTGAAGAGTCTCTTTTATAGTGACTGTCACTGCTTGCTCATGTATTAGAGATAAGGCAATGGTGATAATTTCATGTACTCTTTCCCTAGAAACTGTTTGCTCCTGCAAACCATTTTAGCTCCCCTTTCAATTTTGTCCTTATTTATGTAGGAGGGATGGAGCACCTCTCCTTTGAAGAAAGACGGAGGGAATTGCATTTGTTCAACCTTTGGGGTGACCTAACTAGAGTACCTGGAGGGAGCCTACAAGAGCAATGGACAGGGGCTTTTTAAAAGAGTGTATAGTGACAGGACAAGGCAGAATGCCTTCAAACTGAAAGAAGACAGATTGAAATTAGGTATTAGGAAAAAATTCTTCCCTGTGAGGGTGGTGAGGCACTGGCACAGGCTGCCCAGGGAAGCTGGTTTTGCCTCATCCCCGGCAGTGTTCAAGGCCAGGTTGCATGGGGCTCTGAGCAACCTGGTGGAAGGTGTCCCTGCCCATGGCAGGGGACTTGAAATGAGATGACCTTTACAGTCCCTTCCAACCCAAGCCACTCTATGGTTCTTTCTACTCCTGTGTGCTCTCCTTCAGGTATTTATAGTGCAATTTGCTCTACTACATGTTAAAAGTGCCCTGTCTTCCTCCTTTATCTGCAGCAGTGAGAATTGCATGTCTCCAGATCTAGTTGCTCACTTTCCTAAGACTCCCTTTCCCTGTCGCATCCAAAATGCAGCTGTAAAAACTTACAGATAGCATGACTGTCAAAAGGGACATGAATTTTTTTTTCTTTTCTTTATTTGGTTCCGAGTGCCCAGATTAGCTTGGTGTCCCAGGGTTTCTCTGTTCATGTCTCATACCATGTCCCCACTGATCATTCTGGGCTTCTTTTACCTTTTCCTGGCATTCTTCTGGTCATTGTGAGCTCTTAAGACAAGCATTGGTATCACCCATGGGTTCCTCTGTGCATAGTAAATACTTGCTGAAAAGAACATCCCTCTTCAAAATATTTATTGATGATAAAAGCTGATACAAATGCAGCTGGTGGACAGGGCTTTTGCATTTTGAAAAAAAATTTAAAACTGCATGGTAATTTTTTTGTAGTCCAACTGTTCAAGTTCTGCAGGAGGGTTGAACAGTGATAGAGTCTGTGTTAGGATGTGTCTCTTCCAAATATATATTCAAGAAATGCTTAGGATGCAGAATTCTATTTGAGGCAAGTGTGATTCCTCACACTGCTTTGCTCTCCAGAAACTTGTGAAGATAACCTTTAGAACAAGCTCTATAATAATTCAATTATGGGCCTTACTACATATATTTTAAATACAGATGATTGCATTAGCCCACTGCATTTTTTTTTAAACTAGGCTAAAAGGGATTAAAGGAAACTGATTAAATGATGTGTAGGATGATAATTAGATTTGCCAGCCTCAGCTCTTGGCTCTGTCATTTCTCAGGTTCAGCTGCTGGTTTTTCTACCAGTTAACCTGCACCAAGAGTTTCATATTCCTTTTTCCAGTTTGTGGCATAATCCCTGGGTACATTTCTTGTCTGCTCTGAGATCAGGAGCTCTGCTACAAAAGCTAACCTATTTTTTTGAGATATGTGCACATGAGCACAGGGTATAATACTTGCCCCTAATTTTCTTCATGGTGTTTTCCCTTATGTTCTGTTCTTAAGTTCTGGATAACATGAGCTCATTCACCTCACCAAGTGGTAAGTTCATGCTCCTCAATGGAGCTCATAGCTGTGAGTAGATAAATACTTTCATTTGTTACCCATAGTTTTAGCACTTTGGATGTAGTGTGTAACACTAGCTCTAGTGTTCTGTAGTTTTTGTGCCAGCAATAAACAGACCTGCAAAGAAAACTTGAAAGACGATATTGCTGCTGTAGAAATGGAAGGCCTGTGCTGCAAGGAGACTTTGGCAGAAAGAGTTCAGACCTTGCTGCGTGAAACTGCTCCCTCCCTCCTTCCAGCCTGATGCTTCCACACTGCTCTCCAGTAGGCAGTGTGGAAGAGACTTGGGAGGTTCAAGTGGGAGATGGCTTTTGTGAGCCGGAAAGCAGTGCCTAGCTGCCTGCGTTTTTCTTGTCCCCATTGTTCCTCTCCCAGCTGGAGCTTACCCCCATATGCACTATGCAGCCTGTGCAGGACAATGCATAAATCCCACTTTATACCTAGAATGTCAAGGGCTTCAGATCTGGAATTCGTGCAGGCCTGTGGATGCTGCAGCAGTGTGTCCTTTGGGCACCTTCTGAAGAGCTAGATTGCTATTGTGTAAAATGTTGAACCATAAAAACAAAACACTTATTCTCTCTATAAATCAGCAGCTGGTAGCAGTAGTCACGGCAGCAGTGTGTTTGACTGCTGGATCATAAGCCTTTGGCTGTCCAAAGGAGACTCAGTGTCTGAGACACAGCATAAGCTCTGGGATCTACCCCACTTCTTTTCTCTCTCCCCCAAAGCAGTGACTACTCAAGGCACCATGCACAGCAGACCCAGCACTTCCCTGTTTACTGGGTCTTTGAGAAGTGTCCCTTGTTCCCCATCAATTCAAGAGTAAAATAGGTTAGATAGACATGTCCCAGACTTGCTTTGCAGGCTCATGTTACCCTGGAGTCACTGTAGGGTAGAGGATGATTTTCCAAGCCATACAGTTGGCTCCACCCCTAGGACACTGCCTGGTGGTCAAGCAGCTAGATAGCCTCTCTGTTAGCACAATAACTGTAGTTAGTAGTTTTCTCACTGACCTTACTGAAACCTCTGTCATCCAGAAAGCACAAACACCCTGAGCAAAGAGGCTTTTGCTTTTCCTTTGCTAGGAGCACCTTAAAAGACAGTAATAGAAAATCAACGTCATCCTTGACAGCAACATTTCATCTTAGTTTGGACACATCAGTATTAGGAGAGCTGCAAATTGGAAACATCTCTGATAGCAAAAGAGACTGAGTAGACTTGGCAGGCAGGATTGAAATAAATCATTCTGCCACTTTCTCACTTCTAATAAGGAGAAAGGGATCAGAGGCACACACAGATGCCAGCTATCTAAAGTGTTGACACTTCAACAGCCCTGGTACCTATTAGAGTTTCTTTACAGAAATTTGGCATTATTTGCTGGAAGTTAACCCATGAAAAATAGGCTAACAATCAAGAAAAAATTCAGTGACTGAAGAGTGTAGTAGAAGTTCTGTTCTCTGCCTGAAAAGGAGAACTGGACATAATACTAGAAACTGTGCTGCTAGGCAGCAGTTCCCTATTAATGCCTTAATAATATGGTCTTAGTTACTCCAAAAGCTTTTCTCCATAGAAGGCTGTTTGCAGCTGAAATCTGGTAAGAAAGTGTGGGAGACTTAGAGAACTCTGTGGTCTTTTTAGGATAAAACACAGCAGTTGCTGCACGGTATCTGTGTTCTGCTGCTGCTGCTGCTAAGCTCTTTAAAAGCCAGCGGGTTATAAAGCAGAACAGAAATATTCTAAGGTTGATGGCTGCCAGGATCTTCACTTTACTTTTTCTAAAATGGGTTTTCAATGTATGCCTCTGACTGATGTGTTTTGATGTCACCTTTGGGTGGTCTTAGACATTTCCACTAACAAAGGAAGCAACTGATCAAAGCTATGTGGGTCCACTGAAGGGAGAAGGGCAGATGATGCAAGCTAGGTATGGGGTGGGGGGGTTGGGTCTTTGTTGGCTTTCTTTGTTCTCCAGAATGTTTGAGCTGTTCATTCTTGTCTTCTCTCTGCCACAAGCCCCTCCTTTCTTTCGAATACGTAAAGTTCTCTTTTATGGTGGTAAGATGTCTCCTTTCTTTTAGTTGTGATTTGTCCCTTAGTATCAAGTGTCTCCTTGAGTGCCTAGATGGCCAGGTAGTCCTAGTATCTGTACTTGGGTTTATGCTTCTGTGGCTGCTTTGCATCTTCTTCTTCTGCAACTTAGAAGTATTTTAGATGTCCTAGAAAACAGGAAAAGGCTTGAATTGCTTGCTTGTAGTGCATTGTTTAATTTTGAGGAGCTAAATCTCATTTAAGTCCTTTTCACATCTAAGTCAGACCTTTTCTCAGCAGGAACAGCACTTTCCACGTGTGGGAGCAGCAACTGGCAGCAGCACACATCCGAGTTAATGAAGTTATAATTGTCCATTGGTTTCCTCACTCACAGGGAGCAGAGTAGGCACAGTTATTGCTCTGTTTCCAGTTTTGGATCTGCAGAGGGAGTTCTCATTTTCTTCTGCCATTGCTTGAGGGATAACAGAGGGTCAGCAGTTCAGATGCTGAGTGTACTCCTGCTTTCTTAGTGCTCAAGAAAGATATGAGGTTATTAATGTAAAACAGGAATGGACTTACACAGTTCCCTGTGGAGTGAAATGGACCATAGTACATGTAATTTGTCCATTGAACCATCACCTCTGAGAATTATTTCTCTCAGATATTGGGCATTTTAATATCTTTAAAACAAACACTGGGTTTCTCATTCTTTTTTTTTTTTTTTTTTTTTTTTTTGAGATTTTATCTGTGTGGGTCTGTGGCCTGTGAACTAGAAGGAAATGTGTATTACACTGTTACAAAAGCTTGAAAACAAACCACTGGAACATTCAACTGCTTGACAGTTGACAAGGTTTATGAAAAAGCTTTGCATGAACATTTATCTGGATTTTGTGTTTTCAGTTGGATAATTCACACTTGATTTGGACTTTATTTTTGTGCATGTTGATGAAGGTTCTGGAGAGATGTGGAAGTTTCTCAATGTTCTGAATTAGTTGCAAGAATTCATGTTTACCTGAAAATAGATAATATTGTAAGATAAGCATGTCTGTCCGTTAGTAAGCCATTCAGAGTTGAGAAAAATACTCCCTCTTCTTAACATAGCTGAAACCTGTCTGCACATGAGAGCAGTGATGCCCTTGGAAAGTTACATCATCAGTGATGAGGTTTCCACGTTAAAGGTCGAAAGAAGAGTCTAAAGTCAAATACTGGGATAAAAACCTGAGTCTAAGCAAAAATCATGTATGTTTTAGTATAATATCTCACATTGTAGTCGTGGACTAGCAGCTTGCTGTGGTGCTAGAGTGAACAAAGAAGCTTGGCACAAAGCGTATTCCTGCTGTGAAACTTGGCAGAAGAAAGAGATGGATACAGACAGAAGCTACTGGGGAGCGGCAGTGCAGAATTGATCACCTGATGATGCAGGATCACATCATCAGACAGCTGCCAAGTCCTCATATAATGAAAAAGGAATTAATTTTCATCTCTTCAAGGAGGATTTTGAAGGAAAACAGTGGGGTAGAAGGATCTGCCTGTGTAAGCACATGAGGGGTGGCTTGGGAGAAAGCATTGAGCTACTTTTGGGAGAATTTAGCAAGTATTTTAAATGCATAATTGTGGGCTGCTCAGAGGTGGGAGTCAATTGCTGAAAGATGATAGTGTGGACGTAGGCTGTGAAGAGCCTTGAGAGTGAAGATGTGGACCATACATTTCTCCTGATAAGGAAGGGGAGCAGTGGTCTGCTGAGATGATCTCTGCAGAAACGTAGGTCTGATTATGGCCAGATCTTTAGTGGTGTAGGTCTGTGGGAAGGGTTGTGTTGTGGAGGTATGGGCATTAGACAGGGAGAAACTGCATCTTCCCTACGTTGCCTGGGTACAAAAACATAAGGAAACCTGGCAAGAGGAAGAGGCTCAGCAGCAGACCCTGCTTTGTGGAAGACAAATATTAACTTCTCCAAATGCAAGCAGGGAAGGCTCCAGTTCCTGTGTAGCTCGTTTGATCTTGCTTGAGTCACACTGTCAAACTCTTGGTGCTTTCTAGTGTTGTCTCATAGGGGATGTAATGTAACATGTTGGTATTGCCTTTGTTTATATCCAAGAATGAACAGATTTGCTCGCCTTGATTTTTCCCCTGCAAAGACGGAGCCTCAACTGTGATATGTCAAATGAAAAGGCCATGAGAGATTGCTCTGTTTTTATTGCTTTGACAACGAAAAAATGTTCAACAAATGGAAGTATTAATAAGAGCTACAGAAAAAAACTCTAGAGCTCCAATAGTCCCAACCTCCAAGAACTCCTGCCTGCTGCCAAAATCCTGTGTTGTGAAGATTTTGCATCTATAGATGCTTCTTCCTCAACACCCTTGCATTCTGCAGACCTGCTTCATAAGTCCTTTCCGTGCCTGGTGTGGTGACAGTAGTGAATTCAGACCTAACTGCTTTTTATTCCCTTCCTTACAGAGCATGAGAAACACAGACTTTGTAAAAGTGCGGACTATATGAATTTACACTTCAAAGTGAAGTGGCTGTACAACGAATATGTTCGTGATCTGCCTGCCTTCAAGGGAAAAGTGCCTGAATATCCAGCGTGAGTGTTTTATGTCTCCTGTAGTAGATCCCCACTATCTGCTTGCTTTTGTTACCTTGGCGCTAGGGTGGCCATTTGGTTCTCCTGTGCCTGCCTTCAAGATACAGAATTCCTTACCTCCCAATTTTCTGTGTTTATGTGCATGTTTGTCCCCTCTGGTGTTCTGTGCCACTGCCCCTCACCCAACTCAGTCAATTATTGTACAGTATCTCCCAACATTTCCAAAGCTTAGCAATGGCATGGACAGACTTTAAGCTACTCTGTGCCTGCAGTTCTTGAGTAGAAGATGTGTGTCTACAGATATGCTTTATGTATATATATTGTTCAAGGATGTCATATGTACACACACACAACAGGATTTGTAAGTAAAGATAATGTTTTCCTTATTAAGACTGGGTGGCTTTGTTGGAAGCATCAGATAAGCTGTAACTCTTGAGTTCTAAGCAATTGTTTGCAACTTCTAACTTTAACAGAGCAACAATAGATTGCAGACCTGGAGAAGTTGTGTGAGACCAAAAGGTTGTCTGAGCAACCTGGAGATAATGCTGTAGCTAGAGTCCCACACCTGCCTCAAGCAACAGCAGGTATCCTGGGTCTTAGAAGTGCTTTAACTGTTTTTCAGAAGCTTTCAGTGATGTTTGCTCCACAACTCCCTTTATCCTATGCTTCACTGTTACTCCTCCACTGGGTTTTGGGGATTTAATGTACACTCTCCTTTTCACCCCCTCCAAATCTTTCTTGCTTCAGTTTGAGCTTGTTATGGGCTGCACATAGAGAATAAATTGTTCCTGCTTTACAAGAGTAAAATGCTTTGCTCGTGCTTCTTTATGGTCTTCTGCTGGTTCTTGTTTCTAACTGGCTTTCCTTTTAAGTGAGGTTTACTCATCTCTTTCCAGACAATTTGTGTCTGAACATAACACTTGGCCTTAAATATTGATGTTTCATCTAGACCTTGACGTGCATTGCCTTGCAGGCAATGCTGCTGCTCTCATGTGCTGTGTTGAAAACAACCTCTTTTTTTTCTTTTATTCAGAGATTGCTGGCTGGTGGTGCTCCCAGCCGGTTACTGGCTGGTCTGCAGGAACCCTCAGCATTGTGTCTCACTACACTGCTGTTCCCACTCTGTACCTGGCTGTTCTGTGCTGTCTAAATGCAAGACTGTGCCCCTCTTGACAAACACATTTTTCCTGGACTGTGTTTCCAGTTTGGCACTTTGAATTCTCTTGCCATGCTGTTGTGCATGCAGTCCCTCAAGCCTGGTGCTAGCTGCATGCTAATCAGACTTGAGGCAGTTGGGCGTAATTGCTCGGTGTGGGCTGTGGGCCTGATTAAGAAATCAGGTCAGCAAGAGGCATAAGCTGCTCAGTGAGCAGGGTGCTAGAGTGACAGTCTCAGAAGCCCCATTCTCTTTGCTGTGCCTTTGAGTCAGGGCAGTCTCATGCAAGCCATCAGATATTCTTAATCTCCCTTTTTCTCCTGTGTAATCAGGATAATGATGCTCGGTTTTGTTCAGCAGTCTGTTCTGCTCTGCTAGCCTTTGTGGTAGAGCTTCAGTGCTCATGTGCATTTGCAGCCACTGGCTTTGTTATTTCACCCTCCTATTTCAGTACAATAGCCGCATTGTCAAACATAGGTGATGTTTTTCTCAACCGTAACCTTCACCTGTCACAAAATATTCCCTTGATATGAATTGTCCTTTGATTTGTTTCATCACAAGTATTTTTAGCCTCAGAACTTTCTTAAACAAAGGAGTCCATGCATCAGGTTTGCACTTTGGTAAACTCCTTAGATGAAGCTAAATTGCTGCTCTCCAGACAATGGTTGGGCTGTCTGTCTACTTGTCAGACAAAAGACTATCCACAAATTCACTTTTCCAGTTTATAAACTCTGAGAAACCACATTTCTGCTAGCCTTAGAGATAGGCACAGAGATATGATTGAACAAAGTGCTGGGTCCAAAATATTGAAGTCTTTATATTCCCTTTGTTTTCCAAAACTCAGAAGCATTTTCTGAAATGGAACTAGCTATGTAACTAGGAGTGAATCCTCAAAACTTCCTCTCTGCCAGCTAAAAGCTGTGAAGTGTCAGTTCCTGAAAAAACCCAGCTTTTTACATGTGTAAATACATGTCCTATGCTTTGTTTAAATACTGATTTTAAAGTAGCATTGTAGCTCTGCTGGAGCCTACCTCCTCTCTGGTAGGGGAAGGTATTCCTTCCTTTGAGATCCTGTTGACTTATTCTTGCTCTCTTCATCAAACACAGTATTTATTCTTTTACTTCATTGGAACCCTGCCTGCCTTCTTGCCTCAGCTTTTGCCAAGGCACAGAGATTTTCCCTTAGATACCCACAGCGAATGAGCAAGATTAATTCACCTGCAGAGTGTGACCCTGAGGGAGCCAGGCTCATGGCCAAGCTGAAATGGTAGCCTTTTGTGTTACCTTGCTGTTGTGCAGCCAATAGAGGTGAACTTACATTTAGTCCTGAAGCACTACTGCCTTTGCCAGCAGGGAGGACTGAAGTGCATTCTGTGCAGACCTTGTTTGGAGAGTTTGGCTGTGCCATCTGGAGCCAGGCTGTGCTGACCCTTGTGTGCACAGAATGTCTCTGAAGCAGCACCGTGAGCCACTGCTGTGTGTGCTGGTGTGTGAGTCATTACAGTATTTGCTTCCTGACCAATAATTGAAGCAGATGAGGGAGAAGATATTTGCCATATAACAACGTTTTTGAAGCTATTTCTGCATGAAATCAGATTAGTTTTTATTCATTTCTGTGCTAGATAATTTTGCATATTGTTCTGGATATGTTGCCTTCATAGTCCTTGGAGTCCTCCTGACTTGCTCAGTAGCCCAAGAGCTCATAGTAAAATATTACAAGAGGTATTTGGCCTAAGATAGTTCTAGGTTTGTGTTACAGCTCAAAGCATAGTTTGGCCCTGAATGTACACGTGGACTGGAAGCATTTATAAATTATGTACATCTCTCAGGTTTTTGTGTTAGCCAAAGGACAAAATTGAGGCTGGCTTTGCAGATGTACTTAAGGAATTTCCTGATCCAAGTGGTTCATTCAACATTCGTAGTAAACCTCTTCCTGAAGGTAATGCTTTTTTTTTATGAGAGTGGGAGCAAATACACCACTCCCACCCAGCCAACAGTACTGTTTTCTCTCCCACCTTTGCTTAGACAATTTGGCAAGACAGTTAGGTATACCTAGGCACTTGATTTTGTGTAGCAACATATGGTATCCATAAAAATGGGCAGTGTTCTCAACAGCAAATGGCCCTTTCTTGTGAATGTGGTGCAGTAACTAAAGATGAATGATAATCATGAAGTTGCTCTCCTTCTCAGAGTGGAAACCGTGGCTTCTGACACAAGCGATTAATCTTCCCTGCACGTTGCCCTGTGACATGTGAAGCAGTCAGCAACTCACAGCCTGGGAACTGTGAAGCAGGGGGAAGATACATAGTTGCTTCCTTCTAAACTGCCTGAGTTCCTTTCTAAGGCTTAAGCTGTTTAAAATACACTATTGCAGTTTAAAAGAAAACGTTGAAAGCTTGAGAAACTTGCAGCAGACTTCAACATATGCTGACTTTTAGGAGCCTGAAGTGCCATTCAAAAGGAATTCTTCCAGAATACAGGAAATCCATATGTCTGTGACAGTGTTCCACTGTTGCTGTCTATAATAAATAGGGCGGCACAGACAGGTTGCTGTTGGCATTTTAACACTGTGTCAGTTACAATTTCCAATATTAGCATTGATGTGCTTTATATTTCAAAGTGCAGAGATTATTTAAGGCTATCTGGTATGCTGTGCCTGTGAATTTGCTCTTGATCTCCCTCTCATGTCTGGCACATGCTTTCATGTTCTTTGCAAACTCAGCCCACAATTAGCACAATCTCTATGAACACAGCTGCTTGTGTAGAGAAGGCTGTACTCTGTAAAGCTCACATAATAATCTTTTGTTTGGACTGAATTACACATGGACACTTCTTTCTCTTGTTTATGAATGCTGTTTTGTAATATTTGAAATTAAGATTTGCTTCAGCTGTGGTGTGTTGGCACTTGCATGCAACAAACTCTAGAC